>JAINUG010000161.1:1210000-1350000 GCA_029706075.1 Aldrovandia affinis | reverse complement strand
TGACTGTTACGCTGGCGTACACCAGCACGTTTAATCTCACACTCGCACAAACACAACTGCTTTCTAACCTGGCTGTATCAGCCCACTTGTACACACACTCATGAAGAGACCTATACTCCTGCTTGAATTGTATTTTACACAATTTGCATGTACTTAAAGGATGTACATTTGTACCAGCTTTGGGCCTTCACCTAATGCAGTGTTTTTAATCGAATAGTGTATTGTAGAGACTAGTATATGGATTTTGCCTGATTTTGTGCTGTGTGTGTGCGTGTGTGCGTGCGGTGTGTGTTTGTGTTTGTGTGTGTGTTCCAGGACCTGTTCCGGAAGGTGCGCAGTATCCTGAACAAGCTGACGCCCCAGATGTTCCAGCAGCTGATGAAGCAGGTGACCGACCTGACCATCGACACCGAGGAGCGTCTGAAGGGCGTCATCGACCTCGTGTTCGAGAAGGCCATCGACGAGCCCAGCTTCTCCGTCGCCTACAGCAACATGTGCCGCTGCCTCGCCACGGTAACCACGGCGCGCCTCTCCGCGGCCCTCACCTGCGGACTGACCTTTCGCGCTCGTTTACAGGGCGACCTGTCAGCTGCGCTCTGTCTCTCCCTCTCCCTCCCTCCCTCCCTCCCTCTCTCCCTCTCTCCCCCTGCCCCCGCTCCCTCTCTGGGGCCGTCTGTTTGATTTCGAGCCGTCGGCGCTGACGGCCTGACATCTCTTCAGCGTGATCCTTTTAATGAGCGCACAGATTAATTTGCGCTGCGCTGTAATTGCAAGCGTGGCTCATGAAGAAGTGGCAGCGGTTTTACCAGCAGTGTGGAGCTCACGTAATTAGCGGAGGTGTAGCAGGAAATGAGCGTTAACGAGCCCACGGTGACTGCAGAGTGACACACATACTCACGTCTACACAGTCTTCTCTCTCTCTCTCTCTCTCACTCACTCACTCACATACGTACATAGGTCTTAATATAAACACACACACACATACATACGCACAGGTCCAAGACGTTATGCCTTAACCTCCTTTTATAACTGCCCCTCCCACTCTGTAACTACCCTTCTCTGGGTTTGACGGCCTCTCCTGCTTTGTAACTACCCCTCACTGAATTTTAACATAACATGCCATTTAGCAGAGGCTTTTATCCAAAGCGACTTAAAGTAGTGAGTGCATACATTTTTCAGTACATGAGGTCCCAATTGGAATCAAACCCACAACCTAAGCGCTGTCGGTGCAATGCTCTACACAGAGCACAGAGGCACAGAGAACCACGTCTTCGAGTCTTCAACCTCCGCCCTTGTGTTTAACCACCCCTCTCACTCTTTAAGTTCAGTTTCTTTTTATTGTCATTGCACAGAGTACAACGAAATTGAGTGGCAGTCCTGACGGTACATTTACCAATAGCAAAAACAGCAACACAACAGAAACAGCAGAAACAAATTAAGGTTCTAAATATAAAATTAAATAAATAAATAAAATGAAATGTGAACATTTGCTGTTAAAAAGTTAAAAGTTAAAAGTTACATTATTTAGATGAGATATTGCACTTCCAGATATTGCACATTTGCTGAATTGCAGTGGCTCACTATGGCAGTAGTGTAGTGCTCTGTATGCTCTGTATGTAACAGCTCTGTATGAGTTTTATTACCCCCTCCCTCTGTAACCCCCTTTGGGTTGATTTACCCCTCTTTGACCCACGCCTCACCGCCGTGTTTTAACCGGCCCTTCTCAATCCTGCTCCCCAGCTCAAGGTGCCAATGGCAGACAAGCCGAACACCACGGTGAACTTCCGGAAGCTTCTGCTGAACCGCTGCCAGAAGGAGTTTGAGCGGGACAAGGTGGACGACGTGGTGTTCGAGAGGAAGCAGCGGGAGCTGGACGCCGCCGGCTCGGTACCTCCACCGCGGCCTTCCGCACCAGACACCGCCACACACGCCGCTCCCTCCCTCTCACACATCACACTCCGCTAGGCGGAAACGCCCCGGAACCGACCTTAGAACCCTCTCTTTTAACCCCCCACAAATGATTATTGATTTATTTTACACCAGTGGCAAAGGTAGATGGTGGTTTGTTTCCCTCAGCGAGTCTCTCGATGTTCCAGTGGGATTGTTTACCATGCCAGCTTAAGAGACACCTTTCAGCAGTGCAGCTGGATGAAACTAAACGGATGGACTACCAGCCAAGAGTGACACTTGGCTGGGCACACCCTGGGCCCTATATTGGTGAATTAGGACGGTGTCGGTAACGCAGACGCAAAGCGAAGACGGTGGTGCTTTAGGGCATGTCTAACGCAATTTCTGTAATTTCGTGATTTAGGACGATAGCGCACCTCCGGCGCAGTTGTAAAAATACATGTGGGTGTGGTGGGGGTTTGGTTTCATAATGGCCAATCAGAACACCTATTTTCTATCCTTTTAAATACCAGTGCGCTAACGCTATAGCAAATTGGCAATTTCCTGACATGGATGACAGTTTTGCGCGCTGCACCAGGAGCACTTCTCAAAAGAAGGTGCGGGAGGTGCGGAAAAGTTGGCCCGCGAATCAGAGGGGGAAAACAAGGCGCACACTCATTTGTTATTTTCATGATTTGAGTTAATATTTTGAGACCTACATTGTTAAAAGAAAGTGTTTTATTTTACCATCCCCGGCCGGGTGTTTTGTGACGCACCTGTTACGCGCCAGGCGGTCGGCCAACGACAGCTCCGTTCACGCCGCGCGGTCGCGATCAGAGCTGGCTGCGAGGCATCTCCGGGGCGCTAATGAAAGCCGGCGAGACTGCGGGTGGAGCGTTTCACATTGTCGTGTGGGACAGGGCTGCTGGCTATCAGGTGGCTGTCGCTACGTTGTGAGGGGGGTGGCTGACTCGATAGCTATTTTTTGCTACCGCTGCATGTTGATATAATTGTTTGAGCTCGAATTGAACGGCACATCCTCAGCATAAAAATGTACCGAACGTATTTGAGATCGTGTTTGAAGTCTTCTCCCTCCTCTGTCCCCTCCTTCCTCTCCTCCAATCTCCCCACACCTCCTCCTCTTCTCCTGTCTCCCTCCCTCCTCCCCCCTCGGCCCTCCAGTCAAGCGAGCGCGAGCGACTGCAGCAGGAGCTGAAGGAGGCCAAGGACATGGCCCGCCGGCGCTCCATCGGCAACATCAAGTTCATCGGCGAGCTGTTCAAGCTGAAGATGCTGACGGAGGCCATCATGCACGACTGCGTGGTGAAGCTGCTGAAGAACCACGACGAGGAGTCCCTGGAGTGCCTCTGCCGCCTGCTCACCACCATCGGCAAGGACCTCGACTTCCAGAAGGCCAAGGTGAGGCGGTCGGAGCCGGGGCAGGAGCCGGGGCAGGGGCCAGCACAGGGCGGTCTCCTGCTGATGGCGCGATGGCCACTGCGGTGAAGCCTGCTAGCCCGCCGTACTGCGGGCCAGGCCTCAACCCTTCCCCTGTGCTGTTAGTCTGACGTCTCCGATTGGAGGCTTGTGCCTGGCGCAGACCCGGTGTTTGCCAAGCGGATAACCGTCGATGTAGATTTCGTTTTCTGGAAGAGAAAAATGTATTGTGCTTGGTAAAAAAATAAATATCTGAGTGGCTCGTGAATTTCCTCATTCCACACTGGCTGGTTCTTAAAAAGAAAAGAAAAAAAGTGTAGTTCTAAAAGCTTTGTACACACGAGTACATTTGAAAGCCTGCCTCACTCTGCCCTGACCCTTGTGTCTCATTAAGTCATTTCTAGCTGTGAGAGCAGGGCCAGGGCAAGGGGCAAGGGGTCAGGGGTCAGAGACCGTCTGCGAGTCCTGGGGGATGTCTCGTACAGAGAGAGACGCGCGCGCGCGGCGTAGCGCTCTGAACCTGGCCCGGGTTTAGCCCCGCTCCGTCGTGCGGCCTCTCTCCACAGCGCGGGCAGTGTTCTCCGCCGATGAGGTCACCTCCCGGCTGAGTGTCGGAGAGGCGAGAAGGGGCCGCTCGGGTTTCCCTGTTTGCACATCGCTTCCGAGGGCACGCTGGGCTGTGAGAGGAGTCAAGCCGAGAGGAAAAACACTCTGGACACCTCGGAGGTTTATAAATCAGCCCGGTTAAGGCCGTGGGCTTCGGCACATCCAGCGGCCGCACCCGCGGGGGTCCTCAAAATACTTATCTCGATTTTAACCAGAGAAGCAATTAGCGCTGGAGCCAAAAGGTCAAAGGCTTCCCTGGGCTGTTATGGCTTTTAGCGGGGCAGTTAACCTCATTTACCCCCCTGGCTGCGGGCACCTGCTGGGCAGGAAATGCAAGGGAGATGCTGTAAAACGAGAGGAAATCGCCACTCCTCTGTGCGCTGTGTTCCAGCGTCCCTTGTTTTCTTTTGTCGGGTGTGTCGAGGTATGGTACCAGTGTTACAGGTATGGTACGCAGCTGCCTGCAATGATGTCTATCGCTGTATTGCTGCACTGATCTCTTGCGCTAACTATGATTGTTCCTACCATGTATTAATGCACATCTTGTCATATATGTATGCCATTTAGCAGACACTTTTATCCAAAGCGACTCACAGTAGTGAATGGATACATTTTCAGTATACGTGGTCCCGGTGGGGATTGAACTCACAACCTAAGCGTTGCAGGACGCCGTGCTCTACCAACTGAGCCACAGAGAACCACATGTTGTAAGTCGCTCTGGATGAGAGCATCTGCCAAATGCTTAAAATGTAAAATGTAAATGTAAAAAAATGCAAAGGGAGGTGCCTTGCATTCCCTCTTACCTGATTGGGGCCGTATGTAGAGTGGTCGGTCACGTGATCACCCTGACCCCACGCAGCCTCGCATGGACCAGTACTTCACCCAGATGGAGAAGATCGTGAAGGAGAGGAAGACGTCGTCGCGCATCCGATTCATGCTGCAGGACGTGATCGACCTCCGACTGGTGAGTGCGTGTGCGAGAGGGGCGGGGCCGCGTGGGCGTGCGCCTCTGCAGCGCGTGTGCGAAGCGCAGATTACGCCGTGCGAGTGGCGGCGCGATAGCGGACGATTCGCACGTCTAGCAGATTGGCAGAACTTGCGTGGTGAGATGTGTGACTCTGACCATCAGCACAACTGGGTGTCCCGGCGAGCAGACCAGGGCCCCAAGACCATTGAGCAGATCCACAAAGAGGCCAAGATCGAGGAGCAGGAAGAGCAGAGGAAAGTCCACCAGCAGCTGCTGTGTAAGGACAACAAGAGAAGGCCAGGTCAGAGCACGCCTCCGACTGATTCCCTTCACAGCTTTACAACACAGCCTTGCACAGTCCCACCCAGTACATTAACCCCACCCTGTAACTCAGCCCCACCAAACACTGACCCCACCCTGTAACTCAGCCCTGCCCACTACCTTATCTCGACCCAGAAACCTGTGTGTGTCTTCCGGTGACAGGCCGTGTTTGTGTCTGTAATGTGTCATTTTGTGATATGTGTGTATGTATGTAGGGGTGTGTGTGTGTGTGTGTGTGTGTGTGTGTGTGTGTGTGTGTGTATGTGTGTGTGTATGTGTGTGTGTATGTGTGTGTGTGTGTGTGTGTGTGTGTGTGTGTGTGTGTGTTTCTGTGATGTATATGTATGTATGTGTGTGTGTGTGCGTGTGTGTGTTTTTCTGTGATGTGTGTGTATATGTATATGTGCCTGTGTTATTTCTGTGTGTGTGTGTGTGGGGTTTTTTTTCTGTGATGTGTGTGTGTGTGTGTGTGTGTGTGTGTGTGTGTATATGTGCCTGTGTTGTTTCTGTGATGCGTATGTATATATGTGTATATATATGTGTGTATATGTGCCTGTGTTGTGTGTGATGTGCGTGTGCGGTGCTGTAACTGCCCCTCTCGGGTCCTCAGATCAAAGGGAGCCGCGGGAGCAGCGGGAGCAGCGTGCCCAGCGCGAGGAGACGTGGAGCACCGTCCCCACGACCAAGAACAGCAGGACCATCGACCCCACCAAGATCCCCCGCATCTCCAAGGTACCGAGCGACCGAGACCTGCGATCGCAATCCTTTACTCCATTATCCGCTCCTGAATCATCATCACTCTCCCCCGTGCTCTGTTACAGCAGAGGAACCAGGGGGGTGCTGTTAGTGTGTCTGTAATCACCTCTCGCTTTCGCTGTGTCACTGAACATTTGATCTTTTTGAAGTCTAAAAAGGCTCATTCACGGAGCACTGGGCCGTGACGACGTCCGCAATAGGCCCAATCACAGTTTCCTCTAACCGCAAAGGGCTCCTTCTGCCACTCCAGCTCTGCGACGTGTAGCCAAGCTCTCAGCCAGCTCAGAGATGCCACCTGCTGGTGGGGCGGTGACACTGCAGCGGAGGGAAAATGGAAAAATAGATCTGCACAGTGCATAAGTGAAGGCTGGATATTACTGTAACGGCGGTCTGGTTCCCTCATCATCCGATAGGCTGCTTTCCAAAATGTGCATTTTCCTTCTTTCGAATGCATTCTGATCAAGTTGGTGACACAGTAGATTAACCCCATTAATGTGCCATCGCAGATATTTCTATACCGAGGGCTTAGTGTTACAGTGTTACAGGTATGGCGCGCAGCTGCCTGCGATGATGTCTATCGCTGTATTGCTGCACTGATCTCTTGCATGTACTGTGATTGGTCCTGCCATGTGTTTATGCACATCTGGATTTATGCTCTGGATAAGAGCGTCTGCAAAATGCTTAAGATGTAAATGTAAAAATGCTTAGCCAGAACAATTATACAATAAGTTATTATATCATTATAGTCATGGGAGAGTGAACCCCAGAAATGTGGGTGGAGCTATCATTTTATATAAATAGTGTGTTGCTATGAAAAGCAGAGTCTTTTCACTGGTTGACAACGGGTCATTGTGAGGCTCATGGCGGCTCACTTTCCCGACAGTAGTCACTGTGGTTCTGTGTGGCTCAGTTGGTAGAGCACGGCGTTGGCAACGCTTAAGTTGTGGGTTCAATTCCCGCTGGGACCACATGCATGTATTGCATTCACTACTGTAAGTCGCTTTGGATAAAAGCATCTGCTAAATGGCATATATTATATATTATTATATACAAAATGATGACCAACACAGGTTTTATAATGGGTCAGATGGACTTCTCGTACACAGGACAGATACGTGCTTAACTGAGGACCCCACGGCCTCTCTCCACGAGCCTGACGCCTTTAACCGAGGAGACGCGTCTCAGGGCAGGCAAACGAATCGACCCTCATCAGTGCATGTAATCGCAGCGCTCGTTCTGCCAGGAGAATGCTGGGGGGGGGCATGTGCCACTGGACCACACCGACACGGACGTGGGCGTGAGTGTAATTTGTGATTTAATGAAGTGTGACCGCCCCTCCGCAGCCCACGATCGACGATAAGATCCAGCTGGGGCCGCGGGCGCAGATCAACTGGGTGAAAGGCAGCAGCGGAGGGGCCAAGGCCAGCGATGCAGGTGAGGGGACTGTAATGCATGTAATGGCCTGAGCTACCTGATCTAGTGGTGTAATGCGGCAGTGTGGTATAATGGTTAGGGAACTGGGGTTGTAACGTTAAGGTTGCAGGTTCAATCCCCAGGTGGGACACTGCCGTTGTACCCTTGAGCAAAGGTACTTAACCTGAATTGCTTCAGTTAATATCCAGCTGTATAAATGGATTGTAAAGAAATGTAAACTGTAAGTCGCTCTGGATAAGAGCGTCTGCTAAATGCCGGTAATGTAATGTAATCTATGCCGTGTAATGTTGCTGATGACTGCTCTATGCGCTATAGTGTTACAGCTACCTGATACATGCAGTGTAATGTTGCTGATGACTGCTCTATGCGATAAAATGTTAGAGGTACCTGATCTATGTAGTGTAATGTTACTGATGACTGCTCTATGCACTATAATGTTACAGCTACCTGATATATATGCAGTGTAATGTTACTGATCACTTTTCCATGCGGTATAATTTTAGAGCTATCTGTTCTATGCCATGGAATGTCATTGATTGTTGCAGAATATGGTGTGATATTCGTGCTGACTGCCCCGTGTGGTGTAATAATGGCGCTAACCGCTTCATGGCTGTTCCCGGGATATCCGCTGCCAGCTTTAACCTCCGTCTTCTGTGTGTTCTCAGATCTGTCCCGTGCCGGTGGCAGCAGCCTGAACCGTTTCTCTGCACTGCAGTCGTCCTCCCCTCAGGTGGCTGCCCCCCCCCCACTACTGACCCCAGACCTGGAGTCTCGGAGGACCCCTCTCGGCAGGTGAGTCTGAAACCAGGAGCCTGAAGTCTCCCTGACTGGGCCTGCGGAGCCGTCGGCCCACATTTTCCCTCATAACCTCTCTTGTGTGTGTGTGCGTGTGTGTGTGTGTGTGTTTCTGCGTGTGTGTTTTCCCTGGACAGTCGCAGTAGCACAGGGAGAGAGCGTAACGACAGGCTGACGAGCTCCGCCCCGTCGCGGCCTGGCCCCTTCACGCGGGGCGGCACCAAGGAGCTGCTGGACAGCCCGAGCCCGAGGCAGAGCCCCGAGAAGCTGCTCCGGGACGCGGCTGACACCGCGCCGAGCCACGCAGAGCCAGAGATCGGCAAGGACAGAGACTCCGGTGAGAGAGACTCCGGTGAGAGAGACGCTGCCACTGTGCTCTGATCTCTGACTGTCAGAACTGTGCGTGTGTGTGTGTGTGTGTGTGTGTGTGTCTGTCTCTGTCTGTCTGTCTGTCTGTCTGTCTGTCTGTTTGTCTGTGTGTGTGTGTGTGTGTCTCTGTGTGTGTGTGTGTGCGTGTGTGTGCGTGTGTCTGCGCGCGTGTGTGCGTGCGCGCGAAACAGCGCACGCGCACATACATGATGATGGTGTTGTTCTCTGTCGCAGCAGTGAAAGCTGAGACTCCAGACAGGCCCACCCTGTCAGAAGAGGAGATGGAGAGAAAGTCCAAGTCGATCATCGATGAGTTTTTACACATCAATGACTTCAAGGTGCGTTGTCACGGCACTGCACACCCAGCCACATGTAGGACCAGACTGCATTTATTCTGACATGACACAGTACCATTTCACCTTCTCATCTATGTATTCCTCTTTCCCCTCCTGTTGCGAAACAATTAGTTGTCCTGGAAAATGTTTTTAGTGTAACGTTATGACAAGATTTTATGACCCTGTCACTAACAAGGTTTTCGTAAAATGTAGAAATCATAGGTCTGGACCGGTCGGGACCCAGGACGGGTCTGTTCAGATGTACCCTGTCCTATGAAAGCTAACGTTGTAAAGTCGTATCGTCTCACCACTGTTGGCGGCTGCGTATTGTGAAACAACACGAAAGGTTGAATACATAGTTAGCGCAAGAGATCAGTGCAGTAATACAGCGATAGACATCATTGCAGGCAGCTGCGTACCATACCTGTAACACTGGGAAGGAAAAGGTTAGTTTTTTTGTTTGTTTTTTATTAAGTGGAGTAAGCAGGGGTATACAGTGTAGAGCAAGTAGGCAGTGGTGATGACAAGTGGTAGTGGAGTCATGTGTCAGTGTCATGAACTTACCTCAATGTGCTGCTCAGCCGCCTCCGCGCCTCGTGTGCTGCTGTGTGTACCACGACGTGGTCGACAGCAATTTCACTGTCAGGGAACATTTGTCCAAAAATGGCAGACGAATCAGAATTGAACGAGTAGTGTGTCACAACCGAGCGAATCTCAAGAACGTCTTGGCCTGAAAAGTAAGAGCTAGCTAGAACAAGACAACCGGTCGTGACGACCGGCACTCGTAGTGATTTAAAAGTAAGTTATTTGAGATGGGACTACATTTTGGGGGGGAATATCGAGCAATAAATAGCCATCGATTTTTTTGTTGAGCACTGCAGCTATGGGGCATCGGGAAAGTTAGAACGAAACCGAAACTTTAGCTGGTTAGCCTATTTGCCGTTTTAACTTATTAGCTCAAAGTAACTACTTGGGCAGTGGCCATAATTCCGCTGATGAGAAGGCTGCGGTTGATTTTATTTTCCGATTTTGCCAGATTCCCACGTGAATTTGCGTACGTGCTTATACTTGTTTGAACGAGATTTCGGGGACGCTACGGAGGATGAGTAGGGAGCCGACTCGCTAGCTGTCCTGCCAGTGAGATTACATCGCTCTTTGACGTTGCGTGGCAGGAGAGCTAGTAGAAAGAGTGGGGCAGATTGTGACAGAGGATGAGTGAAGGCATTTGTGTGTGACTGATAATTCCACAAATTCCACCAATCTATATGAGATATGTGTTTCAAAACCTTTTTAGCTCTTCAACGGCAAGTGTGGCTCTAGTCCTTTTCTTTAGAAAACTTCCACAGTAGGACAGTGACACAATGAAAGTAGGCCTAGGGCCTACATACTGTAATGCAAAATTGTATTTGAAAAGTAACAATGTAACATGTGAAGAGATATTCATTTGCCATGCCAAAGTATCTAAAATAGCCTTTCTTGTAAGTTGAAGTAAAGCTTAGAAGTAGGCTAATGATTATCATTATGACACCATATTGTATAAAAGTGTAGTAATAATAATGATTCATTTCTTATTACAGACGTGAATGAGGATACCAGACAGGGAGCATGTCAGCCAGGAAATGCAAATATGAAGCAGAGAGGGAGGAAGATCCCCACAGTCTAGGGGGTGTAGGTGAAGGTGCCCACAGAGCATATTGTTAATTCTGCAGGAAGTCCTTTGATGTTGGTAACATGGGCGTCTCTGCTCTCAAGAGCCATGCAGAAGGCTGAGTGCATCCGAGAGTAGCAGGGCAATTACAAAATACACAACGTTTGACACAATTCCTGAGAGAGACGGCATCCCCAGCAAACCCAGAGGAGACAAATCAGGGAAATCCAGCCCTCCAGACAGCCAGTGACGATGGGGCAAGTGGAAGTCAGGAAGCCCGTCAGTGCAAGCATGCAACACAGGTGGATGCAGGTTCAGGGCCACAGTCTAGCTCCTCTAGCTCATATTACTTTTCAGGACTCATGACTTTTCAGGGCCACAGCCTAGATCCTCTAGCTCATGTTTCAGTTACTTTCCAGGCCAAGACGTTCTTGAGGCAGAGATTCGCCGGGTTGTGAAGATGGTTCTGTCACACTGCTCATTCAATTCATGCACTGATTTGCCTGCTAATTTTGGACAAATGTTCGCTGACAGCTAAATTGCTAAGCGATTTGCATGTGGAGCTGCAAAGGCTGCTTACGTTGTGCGTTTTGGCTTGGCACCATGTTTTAAGGAGCAGCTCATACAGGACATCAGAATGTCGAAGTACTATGTCATCTCCTTTGATGAATGTCTGAACAAAGTCACACGGAGCGAACGAATTGACGTCATTGTTAGGTATCGGAGTGAGCTTGACGGGAAAGCGGCGGTGCGTTACCTAGACTGAATTTCTAGGACACACTCGAGCAGAGCAGCTGTTGGAAAAAATGAAGATCTGTCTGTCACCACTTCATCCAAAAAAAGCTTTTGCAAATCTCAACGGATGGTCCCGCAGTCAATTGGAGGTTTCTCAGGATCTTTCCAAGAAGAGAGGAGCCAGGAAGACCCGGATGCACCTGAGCTGATAGACCTTGGACGCTGTGGTTTGCGTATTGTGCATGTTAGCTTCCAGCATGGGGAAAAGGAGACCGGTTGGAAGGTGGGAGAGGCATTGAGAGCTCTGGCAACTTTGTCATGACACACCAGCCAAAGCCTCAAAGTTCCCCCTGACGTTTTGTGCCCACGGATTGGTGGCTGTGCAGGAGTACGCCAGCAGCCATAAGAAACTTGCGAAAAGCAAAGTGCCATCATCTTTATCCTATTCCATCATCAAAGAGGCCACTGCTGACCCTCTTTTTGAGGCTACGCTGCACTTTTTTGCATTTGTTGCAAGACAGCTGAAACCATTTCTGGAGACCTTTAAGACAGAAACTCCAATGGTGCCCTTTTTGTCAGATGGTCTGGAGAGCACACCGAGGAGCTTGCTGGGATGCTTTGTCAAAAGAGAGTTGCTGAAGAAAATGTAGACTCCCCTCCAACTGCTAAAACTGGACCCCCTCGACAAACCAATGCGTGTTCCACTTAAGCAGCCGGATATTGGCTTTGCAACAAAGCAGTGGATAAAGCAGCACTAAAAGCTCAGAGAGAATCCACTCAGTGTGCAGGAGTTCAAGAAAGAGTGCGTCTCTTTTCTAGCCTCTACCACTCATAAGCTGATGGAGAGAAGTCCACGGAATTATGCTGCCGTGAGACTGATGCGCTCTCTGAATCCTGTCATCGCGGTATCCCGAACTGAGGATTCCAAGTCGAAGTTCAAAGAACTTCTCCAGATGCTGCTGAATAATGGCTGGTGCGCTGCTCCTCAATGTGACAAAGTTCTATGGGAGTGCAAAAGCTTCCTCGCCGATATCAGTGCCAACCACAAAGCAGAATTTCTGAATTTTAAACATGCCACCTGCCGAGTGGATGACTTCCTGGGTCGATTTGCAGGCAGCAAGGCAGAGTAATCCTACCTTTGGGAAATCACGAAATGCCCGTTTACCCTGTCCCGCGGACAGGCTGCTGTCGAGAGAGGTTACTCCGTTAGCAAGGTTACTACCCTCGTTGAAAACCTTAAGGAAAGAAGCCTTGACGTCTCTACGACTTGTCCAGGATTCCTTGGCTGGGAAGCCATTGGAAGGAGCACTCCCCAGACCTCTGCTGCAACATTGCAAGGCAGCCAGAGTGAGGTACATGCAATGTACCTTGAGGATGAGAAAAAGAAGAGAGCGGAATCGGCAGAAGAAAATAAAATAAATCGGTGACGAAATAAAAACCCTATCTGTGAAGAAACGAAAACTTGAACACAGCATCGTTTCAATTGAAAAAGAAGCAGGTGATATGGCCGAGAGGGCTGAAAAGAAGCAAGATTTCACTTTGCTTGCAAAATCCGATGCACACCGTAACATTGTGGCTGAGAATGAACAAGAGGTTATGGCTCTTGAGAGCGCTCTCTCAGACATGAAAGCCAAGATGAAGAGACTCCACTGGAGCACGTAGCATTTAAAGGCACAATGCTTATTCTAAACTTAAAAAGATGGATAACCCCACCGTCAAAAAGGAAAAAAAGATGTGAATGGTGACACATCCCCTTGATTCCCACTAGCCCTTGATATACAGACTGACACTTTGAAACAGGAAAATCTGAGTTAACGACTGCGCTTGTGGAATTTGTCTTTGTGGAGTCTGTAAAGGGTTTGTTTATCAGCAATGTTTGTAAACATTTGAGTAAAATGTGCCTATATGTTGGTTTACTAAAGAATAAGAATGTTCCAAGTGGCACACCTGTACAGTCAATAAATCTCAGGCTGTGCCTTTAATATGTAAAAAGGAGGGAGAAATGTGCACTTTGTTGAATTAGTGGAGTAAAATAAAAGTTTGTGTTACATTTTTGGCTGTGTCTTATTTAGTCCCTCTATATAGCATTCTTAAAGAGCAAATATCTAGTTAATGAGAAACGGAGGGAAGAAATATTGTCTAATACTGTGATGGGGAAAGGAATGCAAGCAGAAGCAGCTAGAAGAGCCTTCCCTTTAACAGTCAAAATGGTAATAGCCTCCTTTCAGTTCATATTGTGCAGCACAATCTTCTGAACCATTTCTATATTTTGATGCAGTGGGGTGCAAGGATTTGGGCACCCCTGGTAAAAATGCCTTTTACAATTAATATCTAAGTGAACAGAAGCTAACCTGACCTCTAAATGGTACAAAGTTAAATATGACACATTTCTTCAAATTGTAAAGCAAGATTACTTTTTATTTTAATTTGTTAGTTTCAAAATAATTAAAAAAGGAAAAAGACCCTGTGCACAAGTTTGGGAACCTTTTTGGATTATTCTTTGTTACTTTTTAAAAAGATGATTACTAAGGCCCAGACCCAGGTGATTTACTCGTTAGGGTTTCAGTGAGTCAGGTGAATATAATTCTAAAGTATCCGACTTCGGTGGCTGTTCTATCTGGTGTTAACAACCATGGGTTCCGCTAAACAGTTGTCCAAGGATGTCAGAATCAAGATAGTTCACTTCCACCAACAAGGAGAAGGCTACAAAAAACTCTCAATGTTTCAAACTACCTATTTCCACTGTCAGAAACATTGTCAGAAAATGGAAGATAAAAGGAACAGTTGAAGTCAAGGCAAGGTCTGGAAGACCAAGAAACATTTCAGATAGAATGGCCCGAGACCTGGTTAGAAATGCTCAGAAGAACCCACACATCACTGCAAAAGAGCTGCAACAAAGAGTAGCAGACACGGGTCTAGTTGTTCACAGAACAACAATGCAACGTACTTTAAATAACAAAGACCTACATGGCAGAGTTGCCAGAAAGAAGCCTTTCCTACGACCTCAACACAAAACTAAGCGTCTGAAGTATGCAAAAGAACCTTCAGAAGCCTGAAGCCTTTTGGAACAATGTGCTTTGGACTGACAAAACCAAAATTGAACTTTTTGGCCACAACTAAAGGCCAACAAAGTTGCCTGAAGGTATGTTTGGAGAAAAAAGGGTGAAGCATTTATAGAGAAGAACACCTTGTCAACTGTTAAGCATGGAGGTGGATCCATTATGCTTTGGGGTTGTGTGGCAGCTGGGGGCACAGGAAATATTGTGCGGGTGGAAGGAAGAATGGACTCCACCAAATATCAAGACATTTTAGAGGCTAATGTTCAAAGGTCAGTCCAGACATTGAAGTTGAAGAGAGGTTGGGTTTCCAGCAAGACAATGATCAGAAGCATACCTCAAAATCAACCATGAAGTACCTCCAGGAAAGACGGATGAATGTTTTGGAATGGCCACCACAGTACCCAGACTGAATACTATTGAAAATCTGTGGAGAGATCTCAAACATGCAAGGAGGCTGAATAATATTTCTGAGCTAGAGGTGTTCTGCCAGGAAGAATGGGGAAAAATTCCAAAAGCAAGAATTTAAAGACTCTTAGCTGGCTACAGGAAGCGTTTGCAAGCTGTTATACAGTCAGGTCCGTAAGTATTTGGACAGTGACACAATTTTCATCATTTTGGCTCTGTACGCCAGCACAATGGATTTGAAATGAAACAATCAAGATTGGGTTTTGTCAAAAATATTGTATGAACCGTGTAGGAATTACAACCATTTTTACACATAGCCCCCCCAATTTTAGGGGCTCAAAAGTAATTGGACAAACTAACATAATCATAAATTAAATTGTCATTTTTAATACTTGGTTGCAAATCCTTTGTAGTCAATGACTGCCTGAAGTCTGGAACCCGTAGACATCACCAGACGCTGGGTTTCTACCCTGGTGATGCTCTGCCAGGCCTTTACTGTCACTGTCTTCAGCTGCTGCTTGTTCTTGGGGCATTTTGCCTTCAGCAAGTGAAATGCCTGCTCAATTGGATTCAGGTCAGGTGATTGACTTGGCCATTGCAGAACATTCCACTTCTTTGCCTTAAAAAAAGTCTTGGGTTGTTTTTGCAGTATGCTTCGGGTTATTGTCCATCTGCACTGTGAAGCGCCGTCCATTGAGTTTTGAAGCATTTGGCTGAATCTGAGCAGATTATACAGCCCTATACACTTCAGAATTCATGCTGCTGCTTTTGTCAGCAGTCTCATCATCAATAAATACAAGGGAACCAGTTCCATTGACAGCCATACATGCCCACGCCATATCTGGGAATCTTTACATCTTGTGGTAAACCCTCTGTATTTACTCTGGTGAAGTCTTCTCTTGATTGTTGACTTTGACACAGATACGCCTACCTCTTGGATGGTGTTCTTGATCTGGCCAACTGTTGTGAACGGGTTTTTCTTCACCAGGGAAATAATTATTCTGTCATCTACCACAGTTGTTTTCCATGGTCTTCCGAGCCTTTTGGTTTTCCTGAGCTCACCAGTGCGTTCTTTCTTTTTAAGAATGTACCAAATAGTTGATTTGGCCACAGCTAATGTTTTTGCTATCTCTCTGATGGGTTTGTTTAGATTTTTCTGCCTAATGATTGCTTGCTTCACTGGCAGTGACAGCTCTTTGGACTTCATATTGAGAGTAGCAACAGATTCCAAATGCAAATGCCAGACTTGAAATCAACTCTAATCAACTCTAGAACTTGTATCTGCTTACTTGTAAATTGAATAATGAGGGAATAACACACGCCTGGCCATGAAACAATTTCAGCTCCCAATATGCTGTGGTAGACCGCTAAAATAACAATAACTTTGTCAATGTCCAAATATTTATGGACCTGACTTTCGTTGCTGGAGGAGGAGTTACAAAGTACTAACACTGACAGGGTTCCCAAAGTTTTGCACAGGACCTTTTGCTTTTTTTTAATTATTTTGAAACTGTAAAAAAATTAATAAAAAGTGATCTTACTTTAAAATTTGAAGAAATGTGTTTAACTTAGATATTAATTGTAAAAGGCATTTTGACCAGGGGTGCCCACATTTTTGCACCCCACTGTCTATCAAATGTAAACATAATGTATATTCAATATATTACAGGTGTTGGTCACATCAAATGTCCTGGAAATGTCCTGGGAGATAATGTCATGAACGGAGTGGGAACCCTGTTAAAGCCATGCACATTTGTGCATCCATTTGAGTGGGTGGCTTGGAAGGGAGTGTAGAAGTGCAACTGTTCTTATTTTCTTGAAAGTGTGTAGTAGGTAGTACTGTGTGTAGGTGGGAGGATTGCCAGTGCTGACATTGTGTGTGTGTGTGTGTGTGTGTGTGTGTGTGTGTGTGTGTGTGTGTAGGAGGCAGTGCAGTGTGTAGAGGAGTTGGATCAGGTCTCCCAGCTGCATGTGTTTGTGCGGATGGGAGTGGAGTCCACACTGGAGCGCAGCCAGATCACACGAGACCACATAGGACAGCTCCTCTTCCTGCTGTTGCAATCCCACGTGCTTCCTAAGGCCCAGTTCTTCAGAGGGTGAGTGCGCAAGACCACAGACTCCACCAGAGCCTGACACACACACACAGTCCTCCCTCACCAGACTCGCCCTGTAACACACACACACACACACACACACAGTGGCGATTTTACCGCGGGTGCAGGGGGTGCATTTGCACCCCCTACTGTTGGGATGAAAATATTTCAATTGTCAAGTCAATGTCCAAAAACATTTAAAAGAAAATGATTTCTGCCCATTGCACCCCCTGTTTTAAAACCCTAAAATCGCCACTGCACACACACACACACAGTCCTCTTCACCAGACCCACTCTGTAACACACACACACACACAGTCCTCTTCACCAGACCCACTCTGTAACACACACACACACACACACACACACACACACACAGTCCTCTTCACCAGACCCACTCTGTAACACACACACACACACACACACACACACACACACACACACACACACACACACACACACAGTCCTGCCTCACCTGAAGGGGGGGGGGGGGGTTACCTCAGCACTGAGAGGTGAGCTGAGGGGCGTATGACTCATCTACTCTCTTCTTCTGCCCACCTCTCCTTCACCCTCTCCATTCCTGTACCTCTCCTTCACCGTTCATCTCCTCTCCACATTTCACCCCTCCCCGCCTGTCCCTCACTGTCCTCCCCTCGCAACTCTCCCTCTTTCGATCCACCCCTCTCTCCCCGCCCCGGTCCTTCCCTCCGTCCCGCAGGTTTTCTGAGACCCTGGAGCTGGCCGACGACATGGCCATCGACATCCCCCACATATGGCTGTACCTGGCCGAGCTGGTCACCCCCGTCCTTAAGGGGGGCGGCGTGTCTCTGAGAGAGCTATTCAGGTGAGCTCAAGCCTGCAGTTTTGTTACTGAATTTCATCAGTAGCCCTTTACAACTTTAATCAAATCCCCTTGAAAGTACTTGAAAAGTCCTTGAAATTCAGCAAATTGTGCACGCCAATGTAATTCTGAGCTTGCCGTCACAAACCTTTCACCATACGCCTCCGTGTGGCTTTTATTAGATTAGCCGAACGTCAGATTGGGAGGTGTACAAGAACTACACTGATGGGTTTGTTTACTGCATTCCACAATAAAAGCAATTCCCGCCCTCAAACTGCTTCTTTGATTAGGGTCACTTTGGTCATCTGTCATTCTAATTCAGAACCGTTCATTTAAATTCAATTCAATTCAATTTAAATAATAATCCAAATCGATGGATTCTGAATTGCCCAATGCTATAAATGCCCGTGGCGAATTGGAAGGAATAAGAACATAAGAATACATAATGGGGCCTCCCGCGTGGTCCAGTGGTTACAACGTCCGATGCTGGCCACGGAGACCGGGGTTCAATTCCCCGTCTCGCCAAGTGTCGGCTCGGGCCGGGAGTGCCACCAGGGGGCGGCGATTGGCTGTCCGCCCCAGGGAGGGGGAAGGGGAGCCGACGTGACGTTCGCTGCGTAGAGTGGCCCTGTAGTACCGGGTTACGGTCGACGGCCTGCGGGTGCCGTCTCGTAAGAGGCGTCACTTCTTCGTCACTACCGGTCACAGGGCTACGGCAGCGAACTCACATTACTAGGGGGGGATTGACGTTAAAATAGCGGGTCTAATTGGCTACCAAAATTGGGAGAAAATGGGATAAAATCAGAAACAAAAAACAAAAACAAAAAAGGAATACATAATGATGAGAACGGGCGTTCGCCCATCTAGGTTCATCATGTCCTAATCTAAAGAGTGTCTAGTATTACATCTAGCCTTGACTT
Organism: Aldrovandia affinis; assembly: GCA_029706075.1. Classification (NCBI taxonomy): domain Eukaryota; kingdom Metazoa; phylum Chordata; class Actinopteri; order Notacanthiformes; family Halosauridae; genus Aldrovandia; species Aldrovandia affinis. The sequence goes on along the minus strand of JAINUG010000161.1, from coordinate 1,331,392 downwards.
GAATAGCCCAAGCGTTTCTGCCTCTACTACCTGACCTGGCAAGCTGTTCCAGGCATTGACAACTCTCTGTGTAAAGAAATAAATTCCTAATATCTGTGCGGAATTTGCCTTTAACTAATTTCCACCTGTGGCCTCTTGTTCTGCTGGTCCCACTAATCTTTAAAAATCTTTGGTATTTTACTCTGTTAATCCCTTTCTTGATTAACAATGATTCTTCTCTGTGTCTGTCCACAGTGAATTTAGCAAACCTTTGCTTCCTGTTGGAAGAGCGGGGATATTATTTTCCGAAATACTGCACCTACTATGCAAACAAATGGTAAGTTCTGCCTGTTGCCTTTGCTCTGTTGTTCTAGCTTAATGTGACAGTTCAAGGGTGTTACCTGAGGATCAAATGATGTGTCTGGATCCTGTAGGTGGGTTTATTTGCTAGTACATAGTTTGACAGTAATAGCGTTGAACTCTTTGGCGAGGGATTTAATTTTGCTGTGTTTGTCTGTGGAAAATAGACTGCTGTTTGTTCCTGAGAGGTGTGTGTCTGTGCGTGTGTGTGTGTGTGCGCTGACTTGGCCTCCTCTCCCTCACAGAGCCATAGGAAAGTGGGGGCCTTATGGGCGGAGTCATGTCTGACCTGGGAGGCCTTGCTGGCAGAAGAGGAGGATGTGGACACTTTCATATCTGAACAGGTGAGCCGACATCCCCGGAGCACTACTCTTCAGACCGCGGCGCAGCAGACCGCCTGACCACCCCTCTCTCCCTCTCTCCCTCCTTCCCTCTCTCCCTCCCTCCCTCCCCCTCCCTCCCTCCCTCCCTCCCCCTCCCTCCCTCCCTCCCTCCCTCCCCCCCCCCCTCCCTCCCTCCCTCCCCCTCCCTCCCCCTCCCTCCCTCCCTCCCCCTCCCTCCCTCCCCTCCCTCCCTCCCTCCCTCCCCTCCCTCCCCCTCCCTCTCTCCCTCCCTCCCCCTCCCTCTCCCTCCCTCTCCCTCCCTCCCTCTCCCTCCCTCCCTCTCCCCCTCCCTCTCTCCCTCCCTCCTCCCTCCCCTCCCTCTCTCCCTCCCTCCCTCCCTCCCTCCCTCCCCCCCCCTCCCTCCCTCCCCCCCCCTCTCCCTCCCTCCCCCTCCCTCCCTCCCTCTCCCTCCCTCCCTCCCTCTCCCTCCCTCCCTCCCTCCCTCTCCCCCTCCCTCTCTCCCTCCCTCCCTCTCCCTCCCTCCCTCCCTCCCTCCCTCCCTCCCTCCCTCCCTCTCTCCCTCTCTCCTCCCTCCCTCCCCCTCTCTCCCTCTCTCCCTCCCTCCCTCCCTCCCTCCCTCCCTCTCTCCCTCCCTCTCTCCCTCTCTCCCTCCCTCTCTCTCTCAGAGGCTGGAGTTCACCGTGCCGGGCTGCTCCAGCCCCAGCGCAGACCCCTCACTGCAGACGCAGGCGCTGTGCCCCGAGGAGCTCGGCCAGCGGCTGGAGAGGCTGCTGCTGGAGGACGTGGCCGGCGACGAGCACATCTTCGACTGGGTGGAGGTACACGCCGACTGGGACGCACTGCCTGCCCTTTCTCCCCCTCTGTAGGAACTGGGCCGTGGCACGTCTGCCGTTTGTAAACGTTTTAGATCGAACCCCGGGCCTGGAGAGCCACGGGGGTCTGGTCCGCTGGCGTCCGTTGTCACTCAGCACTTCGTCGATCCGTGAGATCAGCTGATGCGCGGATTCCTTCATTTGCGCGGTTAATTCACCTCACCTGGTTTCTTGGGTCTTTGTTGGTCGCCGACTTTAAGGCGAAAATAAGAGCCAGCGGAACCTGAGGCTCCTTTGAGCCAGGGTCATTTGGCATGGGGTTTTTTTTCTACAGAGAGGGTGGTTGAAGAGCGCGTGCAGTCACACACGGCCTGCGTGTTTGTCTTTATTTCCCAGGCGAATCTGGACGAATGTCAGATGAGTTCAGCGCCTTTCCTCAGAGCTTTGATGACCACCGTGTGCAAGGCCGCTGTGAAAGGTGAGAGAGAGGTTGACCAATCAGGGTGGAGGAGGGACACAGTCCACTGATCTAGGATCCACTCTTTAGCCCCTTTTACGCAGCGCTGGGAAACCTGGCTTTTAGCTGGCTCCGCCTTTGGTTTAAATGGGTCCGATAGCCCGGGAACCCCAACCGGGCCCGGAAGTGGGTCCGACCCAGGAAATTCCCGGCTGTGCTTTGGGGGTTAAACAGGATTAATTATTTGAGTGTAACGTTCAATTGGATTCTTTATTTATTCGGATGTCTTGCATAGATTTTTTTGCTGTCGTGACTCATAAAACAATACGATAAAACATGGTTATCATGAGCGGAAAAAATGTGCAAACTTCTTCCCATTCTTGCAGAGGTAGAAGTTTGCAGGCACGCGACACGTGACTTGCAAACCCAGGTGGTCTTGTGTTAACCGGGGGGGGTGGGACCCAAGAAAGTCCTGGGTTCAGTCTGGTGTAAACGGCCGAGAATTGGGGGGGGAAAAAACGTATTCAAATGCCTAGTAAAAGCTGGGTTTCTGTGTAAAAGTGGCTTCTCTCTCATCCCCCCCCTTTCCCTCTCTCCTTCCTCTCCCTGTAGGCGACAGTGCTTCCTACAGAGTGGAAACCGCCACGATCCAGAGGAGGTTGCCCGTATTACTCAAGTACCTTAACTCAGACACTGAGCGACAGCTGCAAGCACTTTATGCACTTCAAGCGTTGATCGTTTCCTTGGATCAACCTCCCAGTAAGTTCACTCTTCCCCATTTTTACATTCAAATGTTGAATCGGGATGTCTGAAATAGCTCTGCGGTTTTTACTTCAGCGTCTCTCCAATTTGCATTGTGTAACATCAGCCGCTACCTTGCATTACACACGGTCAGTCTTCGGGAGCAGCGGCAGTGGCTCAGTGGTTAGCAACACAGGCTGGCAAGCGGAGGTTGCTAGTTCACTTTTTGGGGTACTGCCGAAATGCAACGCGCTGAAACCCTAACTGCTCCAGGGCTGCCATACTGCCGTATTGCCCTGTCATAACTTGCGGGCGGCAATGTTAGCATAACACAAAGGTCGCAAGTTCGATCCCAGGTGGGGGACCCTTGTTGTACCCTTAAGCAAGATACTTACCCTGGATTGCTTCAGTAAATATCCAGCTGTATAAATGGATTGTATGTAAAGAAATGTATACTGTGTAAGTCGCTCTGGATAAGAACGTCTGCTGAATGCCTAAAATGTAATGTAATGTAATGCACTTTGAGTTTGGAGCACCGCCGCATACGTGCTGTTCTAGAACAGACTGCAGGCGTAGCTGTGAATAGCAGCCCGCTGAGGGTTTGGCCTTCTCTCCACAGACCTGCTCCGGATGTTCTTCGACTGTCTGTACGACGAGGACGTCATCTCGGAGGACGCGTTCTACAAGTGGGAGTCCAGCAAGGACCCGGCGGAGCAGCAGGGCAAGGGCGTGGCTCTCAAGTCCGTCACCGCCTTCTTCACCTGGCTGAGAGAGGCGGAGGAGGAGTCCGAGGACAATTGATAGAAGAGGACGGCCTCCGCAGACCGGGCGTAGCGAGAGGCCAGCCGAATCCAATCAGACAAAATCAGATCTATTCACACCAAGAGAGGAGGGGGCATTTTTTTGCAAGTGGCATTTGTTAGCACGGTACGGTTCTGAGATGTGCCGCCATTTCCGACTTTTCAATTCCCAGCTGCAGGAGCACTAAAAATAACATGTATTATTTATAGAAAATATTTTTGTTTTAAATTTTAACTTTTTTTTTTTTTTGTTTTCTTTTGTTACTTTTTAAGAAAGAAAAAAAAAAAAGACTTGAGAAATGAAATTTCTGTACAACAAAGATCCATAGGTTCTGAACTCTTGTAATTTATTATTTTCTTGACTGCAAATAAAAAAAAAGGTTTATTTAACATTCGCCGACGCTCATGAGGAAGAGAACATGGACGATGATAGAAATATTAATATCAAGGACAATACTTGCGAAATGTAGCCTCCCTGGATTCCCAGCTGTTTGTATGAAAACAGGGTAAAAATAGGAATTTGTAGATGAAGGGGAGTGGAAGGAATGAGGGGGGGCAAGGCCTTTGGGATGAGTGAGGGTTTCATGACTTCAGAGGTCAAAGGTTATTATTAAATAACCTCGAAAGAACTGTTTCTTCCATCATGGCCCGCTCTTTGCGAAATGTATATAAACTTCCGAACAGGTGGATAGCGTACCTGTTTCCAGAAGACCTCAAAACAAACAGCGGAGAACATTAAACATTAAAGCAGTTCAGATGAAATGAGGGTAAAGTTACCTGTGCAGAGACGGGCTTTACCGAGCAAAATGGCAAGGTGAACGTGAAGTGCTTGTTATACTTCAGACTTATAGATCAAATTTAAAGCTTGTAAATACATTAAAGACGAAAAAATGATATTTAACAAAGAGAGCCAGTGCTGTGTGTTTCTTGTCATTTCTGAAAAATGAGGCTGAGAAAGGCAGTCGCCGGCCCTTTTGCGGGATTGTGGCATCGCGCAAATCTAGTTTTGCTCTCCAAATACATTTAAGGGTTCGGAGTATGGTCATGGTTCAAAGTACCAAAAGCTTAAGTTTCAGTTTAAGACTGTGGGAAGTGGTTGTTTTCTGTTTCCAGCGATCCAAGATCAGTTGACCCAGTTCTACTTGTAATCTAATCAATTATGTGTAAAAGGTAAACATTGATTCAAGAACAGTGGTTAAGGATATGTTCTGTCTACACCCCTTAAAAAGTGCCAAGCACTTTGGTCTGTACCTCCTATGCACAATAGTATACTTTCTTTGTGGGTTTTTATTTTTTTATTTTATTTAAATAAAGTAGTTTTGCTTAGATTTTTGGTCAATTTAAAATGGTTGTCATGCATACGTTCCACAGCCTTGGATGCTGGACAGTAATGTTAAAGTAAAGTGTTGATGGAGATGCGGAGAACAAACCCAGGTGCTTTGAGGTCAACCCTGATGGGGTCGCCGGGAGCAGAGATCTGGACCAAGACAACAAACCATCCCCATTGCTACCAGTTACCTCAGTTTACCCAGGGAATTCTTCCAGATCGGCTTCTGCTGCCCAAGCGCTACCAAGTGTACCGCAGAGGAAACTAAATTGCAGATTTACTGTTCAGAAGGGCTGCTATGTAGAGGATATTTGTTGTAGTAAATATTTGTAGTAAAAGGACTTAAAAATTTCCCCAGTATGTTTTTTTGGTTTGTTTGTTTGCCCTCCCTGGGCAATGCTATAGCCAAGTATGCATCACCCCATGAGGCTCCCAGCTATAGCACTGGTGTGGTCAGGATTAAGTCCCGAATGTAGGGTTCTGCACTGCACTGAGAGCTCGTGCTTTTAGCCTGGACGCGTCCCCTAATGTTACAATGAAGGAGACAGCAGGAGGATTTCTTTGTTCTGTCAATTCTGGAATGAGCGACTGGTGAACAACGCCGTAACGGTCGAGGCATTCACCCGGAATGCAAGTTGCCCACTGCAGTCGCGGTTCAAAACCCAGCTGCGCCAGAGAGCCCTGTTAGGGGTGGCAAGGAAGGGGGGGGGAGGGTGAGCCAGCATGGGCACGCCGAGAACACGAAAGGCATCCCTGTACGGGAAAGACTGTCTCGACTCTGAGGACGAGTGGCGGGCTCATGGGGGAGGGTAAATTGAAAGAAATAGAGGGTACAATTGGCTACAAAATTGGAAGAAAATTGGGGGAAAATATCTGAAACAAATAAAATAGTAGGCTAGTAACAAGGCTTCATACTGTTACACACATGATTTTTGAACTCACTGCATCATTGCACAGTAAAGCCCCTGTTGCTTGATGAAAATGATTTGAAAAAATACCACCAGCCCACAGGTAGTTCCCAAAGGCATCACAATCAAGACAAGCACAACATGTGCACCGCTGTTCAGGACTTTGGCCCAAATCCAAAGTTGGCCCTCAGTCCCTCGGCTCGGGAGTCATAAGTGCCGCTCCCTGGGGAGGTTCATTCCAAAACGAAGTTGTCACAGTGAGGTTACTCAAATATGCCCTAAAAATCAACCCTTGATGAAGGTAAAACTGATGGTGACTTCGGGCTAAGGGGGTCTCCCAAAAAGCAACGCAAACGTCCCAAAACCCCCAGACTCTACGAGTGACCAGCCTCCCAAACAGCTGGCGGCAATATTGCAGCTTATTGAATTTCTGGTCTGCTAATTTCTACATAAACCACAGCAAAAGCTAAATAAACATTGCCACCTTCCCCAAAAGGACAGAGCGAGAGAGAGAGAAAATATATAATTATAATGAAGCTGGTAGACGTTGTGATAACAAGGCAATCACCATCAGGTACACAACATGTATTTCTGGATGCACTAAAGAAAGAAAAACATTGTCCTCCAGCTTCCTCAGTATTTGATTCCTACTTTAGCCAGCTCAGCACAGCAGATGATGTGCTTAACACCATGTTCCTGGAACAAACTTAGCATTTTCTGCATAATACCATGACTGCTAGCTCTGTCGTCATTTTTATTTACACTTATGATCTCATACCGCTGTTTCTTGCTCGTTGTTTGTTCATCTGTGGGTCATATGAGTTCAATGCTCTGAAGGTTTTGTGATTGGCCCCCTGGGATTGCATCTTGAAGCCATGGTCTCTGTTATGACTGTGTTAGATGCAACTGAATTATTTCCATCTGACACAGTATATTGATATAACTGGTGGAATCTAGCTTATCCAATTACGTTCAGTATGAATATTTCTGGAAGCTGGATAAGAGCGTCTGCTAAATGCTTAAAATGTAAAATGTAATATTTCAGAAGTTTTATACAGTTGAATAGGAATGCTGAAATCAACATGGCTTCAGCAGAGATAATAGCCAGTATCTGCGTTATCTTTGTAAATTCAGTGATAATTGATCAAATAATTGTAAAATTCAGCAAGCCATCAAGGTGGAGGAGTCCTATACTGGCTATATACATTTTGTTTTGCTTGCACGACAGTACATGTGAAATTATCTTATGCATACATAATGTACATTGTAGATTCTGAGCAATAGGCATGAGTAGCTATTTACACTACATCCTTCCTGACATTGATGTAGGCTGTGGTTCTGTGTGGCTCAGTAGGTAGAGCACGGCATATGGTTGTGGGTTCAATTCCCATTGGGGCCACACATAATGAAAAATGTATTGCATTCACTACTGTAAGTCGCTTTAGATAAAAGCGTCTGCTAAATGGCATATATTATAATATGAGAATCTTTGAATCAAATTAAAATATGCTTTAAAACAGGAGCTGCTTAACGTATAGACAACGGAACTTCTTTGCTGATCAGGCTGAATCAAGACATAAGAATAGAGCTGTGTCAAATGAACCACCAATTATCAACAGCCATCTTTGAAGCTATGCTCCACTCAGCCTTTCCCATGCAAATTGACACTTCATTTTCTTCCATTCATATAATGAAGATTGTCTGTGACCTAGTCTTTCTAAAACTTTTTAAAAACTAAAGTGGATGAAGTAATTATGTATTTTATTGTTGTGTGCTTTACCAGTGTTTTTGTTTATTTAGATAATTATCATGCTTGTTTAGCATGCTAGCATACATGCTTGTTCAGTGTCGAAACCCTCCGCAGTATGTTTCTTTTGGTCATATCATATTAACTGCCCTTTTAAAAACTGCTACTTAACGTAAGGAGATTGCTTAAAATCAACTTTCAACTTTGCAACTTTCAAAGGCTAAGCATTATCGGTAGCCTAACTATATATAAAACTGATTTTCACCAATTTCTGGATTTCAGGCCTGGATGGGGATTGAAGTAGTTGCCTATCTATCTTGAGTTATCTTGATGACTATATCTTATAAACTGGGATCAATAAATATTAAGTTGTTCAAAACAAACTGAGTCTCACCAGAATGTATGCACGTTTAAATTTATAAACGTATTTTTCTTACGGGGTTTCTCTCCCAAACAAACAACAAAATACCCACAAATCCCCCGATTTTTAAATAAAATAAATATTTAAATGATATGCCTTAAAATATTGTTTTTAAAAAACGCCTAACGTCTCCACCCACCTACCCCACTGTGAGGGAGAAATGCACACATACATGCAATATGAACTCAGTTTAATATAATTCCTTTAGGGGATTCCCCAGTAGTTACATGGACAACGGAAAGATGTAAGTACATTCATTAATGGCTACGATACAATAATAATCCTTGGCTACGACCCTATGCGAGGCGCTTAATGTCGCTGGAAGTACGACGCTACGACGTTACTACGTGCAAGCCGTGGGGGGAGGAGCACGAAGACAAATGATATTCTAAATAAAGGAGAGGGCACGTTTTGATTACAAACAGATATATCGAACACTGAAAGGGTAAGTGAAGGAATTTGCAATGCTTTTCGAAGTAACAAGCGATAACTATCAATGTGCAATTCTGGTTACCAACATTAGATTAATAGTTTTTTTTCCAAAATAGTTTTTTTTTTTTTTTTTTTTCTTCTGCTTTTCTTTCTCTTCACTGGCATCGCAACTTCTTGCATTTGGCTCGCTAGCAGGCACTACCTGGTCTATACAGCGCCATTACTGTGTGGGGTAAATGGACAAAATGGCCATATTTTTGGAAGAGATGCATTTAGGCTAACGCAATGCTGCATCCCCTCATTCTCTCCCTGTGAGAAAATGTGTAAATAATGAGAAGGTTGACGTCTTGCGAGAAAGCGGTATAGTTAAGTTACACTTTCATTTGACAAACGTTCGTTAGTTTAATTAGTTGGCGAGTTAACATGCACATGCAAAGATTGACACTTTTCAATGATTTTCTCCTACGCATGGAATAAAGTGATAGCTAGCTTGCTGCCTAGCTCAAAGCTATCTGGCTCCACTTCTTTAGTTATGGCCCTGTAAATACTGCTTAACGTCAGGGGTTACGATTTTTCGGGTTGTTTGAATGAGTAGTGACGTCTGTAGGAGAAAAGTATAAATGACTACAAAGCTGGCATTACTGGCTACGTAAGTTAACGAACTTCGTTCATTTATTCTATGTTAAACGAAATGACAACGTGTGCGTGCATGAGCACCACAATTAACTGTATCCCGTAAGTTGCAATTTGTTAATAAGACCGCCGCTTTTTACGCGGTTTAATAATTAGTTTGATATGCTAAATTACCTAGCTTATATCGTATAACATTAGCTAACTTAACGTTAACGTTAGGTTTACTATGAAACTTCCATTGAGCAGTCTAAGAAGTGTATGCAAAGACACTCCTTACAACGGTTTCAACTGTTTGCAAAGACCCAGAAGGGCCACGCTAGACTAGTTGAATATTCCCAGCTTGAATGGGAGGTGTTTGATTATAGGACAGAGTTCGCCTAAAATCGAAATTATCCAAAAACAATGTTGATTGGCGAGTGTCACCTTCTAAAGGAAGGGTGGAAAAACCTTGAGGCTGATTTGAAATAGGTAGTACAAGGTCTGCCCCCAAGTGTACTTTACATTCACCTGTCATAATACTGGAATGAGTGAACTTCGTTGTCTGTTGGGACATACAGTTCACAGCAAGTCTCCATAGCTCTGTCTGCCTAGAAATGCTGTTTTAATTGTATCTTTCAAACTCATTCCATTGAGGGGCACAGGTTTCATTTACACCAGGTGATTTCTCTCACTGTGACACTCACGCACTCTTTATCTCACTGTCGCTGTGTCCATTTTAATGAATGAGGTACTGAATTGAATAACAAAAGTGGTGAAATGTCACACTCTACGGGCGAGAAGTTGGAGTACACATATAAACACTGACTCAAAAATATTTTAGAAAACTAGCAAGCACATTATCTTAATATATCAATACTATGTACAATCGTAACTCAAATTCCCATGTCTTCTCCATTTCACCCTTGCTGTGTCCTTTAAAAAAAAAAAAAAAGAAGGTAATGTGCTGCATACTCTAAGCCTAATTCATACTGGGAATTTGATTCCTTATTTATCCCTTCATTATCATTCAAATGTAACTGAAATGATGATTTATAAAACTTGCTCTTAAATTGATGGGTGTAACAATTCAAGACTTTTAGTGCAAAACTGGAGTATGTTGCCCATCAAATTGTAATACTTTATTTTATGGAGCACAAGTGTGAGCATGCAGGTGTGGCACAGCTTTGCATTACCCCTCCCTCCTCACTAATCTCTCTCTTGTCTGATAAGGCCTGCAAAGACCGGAGTGGAGCCTCGGCCTACGCTGTTATGAAGTACATCACAAATAAATACGACATGCTGGATCTGGACAAGAGGAAGTTCCTCCTCCGGAAGGCCCTGAATCGGTTGATCGAGAAGCGAATAGTCAAGCAGGTGATTGGCTGTTGTCATTGTCCATCAGTTTTCCTCAAGATCATCAACCTCAAAAATGTATACATTTCATTATTTTCTGGACAGTTGCAAAGTTATTGTTGTTAGAACAGTGTCAATTCCCCTTCCGCTAGAAGTTTGGCTAGAGTCGGGTTCCCATGCTGTAGCAGTATTGCAGTGCTCTGCAGTGTTCTACTGCAAATGCAGCCCCTGTGTGAGATCATTTTGTTTCTTGAGCTGCTGAGCTGTTGACTTGCAACTTGTGCTTATAAAAGCATTGTCCCCAACTTCAAATCATTTGTTTGTTTTCCTCTCACCCTTATTTCAGAATGATGATAACTTGTAATTGTGGATCTTGTGGTAGTAGTAGTAGTAAAATCAGGTTATACAGCCACATGTTTTGGTTGATCTACTAGGTTTTCTTCGTTGGTTACAATTCTTTTAGTCTTTTGCAGTTTGTCCTTTACGAGTAATCACATAGGTGTACGTGTCTCATTGCCTCTACAGCTAAAGGGGAAAGGTTTCTCCGGGAGCTTCACTATCGACAAACTGCCCCCGAAGGCCACCAGTGATGTAAGGAGACCACAGTGCCCAGCTCCATAACTACTCAGCCTCTAGATGCACAGTCCTTTAAGAATATTTATGCAAGTTATTGCCATTAATCACTGTTTTTACATACTTTCACTGGTTAGCCCTTTTATCACGCAAAGATTTAAGAGTTTTTTTTTTTAACAGCCCTTCCATTTGATTTTATTTGGTGGGGAAGTTGGGGGTGCTCACCTGGTGTCCTGAGAGGGACGTTGCCTGAGGTGTTGCTGTGATTGTCTGGTAGAAGCCAGTAGTGGCTCCAGGTGTGAAGGCAGAGACGCTGGGGGACTCACTGCCCCTGATCATCACACGACTGTGCGAGCCAAAGGAGGCCTCCTATATGCTCATCAAGAAGTACCTGGAGCAGCACTTCCCCAAACTCAACGTGGAGCACAGGTGGGAGTGACTCGGAATATGGAATAATTTGGCTAAACTGGCAATGACCAGTCTGCAGGCAAAGCCCCAGTGTTAGACGTGGACATTGATGACCCATCTTGTGGTTCTTTCACAGGCCGGACTTGCTGAAAGGTGCCCTCCAGAGAGCCGTGGAAAAGGGCTATCTGGAGCAGATCACTGGGAAAGGAGCCTCCGGAACCTTTCAGGTCAGCCCGTGTTTCAGGGGGGACGCTTCCCAATAGTCGCACACTTGTTCTTCAAACCTCCTTGCTACAGAAACACACGGGACCGAAAGAACGCAGAGCTAATGCTCTCTCTGTTTCTGCTCAGAGGGGAGTGTAACGGGTGCCACCTGGACTGTTTTCTTCGTCTCGCAGCTGAAGCGGTCTGGGGACAAGCACCTCCTGAAGGGCGGAGCTCTGGAGGACGCGGTCCTCACCGCCATCACCGCCATGAACGAGCCGAAATCCTGCAGCACCACCCTGCTGCGCAAGTTCCTGGTGGAGAGCCACAAGGACATCAAAGCCTACATGCTGGGTGAGGCTTTGCAGATAGATAGATTGTTTATTGTCCTTTTCAGGAAATTTGTTGCCACAGTCTGTACAGAGAAAGCCTCACATAAATTACATAAATACAAATATACACACCACTATTACATACATACATTAAATATGCGCCCACATGGGTACATCCACGTTTTTACCAACGTACACAGTCATACTCATCTATACATGATTTTTACCGAGGTATTTTGTTTAATGATGTTATGGCAGAGGGGACAAAACTCCTGCCAAAGCGTGCCCATTTCCAGGCAAGGGTTCTGTATCTGCGACCTGATGGAAGTAGTGTGAAGAATGGGTTGAGGGGGTGGCTGGGGTCATGTGCAATGGTACGTGCTCTGCGTGTAATGGCTCTGCTGTTGAGGTCTGAGAGGTTGGGGGTGGGGAGGCCAATAATTTTGGAGGCATTGTGTGTAATGCGTGTGAGTTTGTTCCTGTTGGAAACCGTTAGAATGTTGAAAAAACAAGGGGAACAGTAAAGGAGAATGGGTTGAATTATACTTTAGTAAAGCAGTAACAGAAGGTGGGGGGCAACAGAAAGTGCTCTGAGTTTGCGGATGGCAGAGAGTCTTTGTTGGCCGCGTTTGTGAATGTCAGTGGTGTGTTGATCAAAGCTCAGTTTATTGTCCAGGGTGAGTCCAAGGTATTTGTAGCACTCCACCATCTCAACTGCTTTATTGTTGATACAGGGCTGCAGCCCGTCGCACCGTTTAATCCTGGCCTGGGTTCTGTGCCTGCTGTTTTTGATTGCTTGTACGTTCGATCAGGATAAATTGTGCTGATAGCAAAGGAAGTCCGTTGGGACGCCCGGCTCAAGTCCCAAGCCTGCTTCACGTTCAGAACCCGCCGTCTACCCAGCTGACACCTGTCCCAGCCTGCCACCCCACCCCAGGACCATCTTCTCCCAGCTGCCTTTAACTTAATTGAGTCATTGATGTACCTAATTGGTTTACATATGGACTCCTTGCCCACTGTTGGTCATTACAAACTCCGACCCTGAGCTGGCCAGAGGATGGGTTCCCCCTTGAGATTGGGGTGACACTCAATGGCTTTACAATGTTGGGAGGTGTGGTAATGGTACTATCATGACCGGTGCAGTGCGGTCACCGTACACGTCTGTGGTCTTCCCATCCCACAGTGAATAACCTGAAGAGGACGCTGAAGAGGTGCAAGATGTTGGGCTGGATGGAGCAGGTGACCGGCAGCGGTCTAAACGGGACCTACCAGCTCTGCTACCCCTACTACCCTAGGTAGTATACTATGATATCCCTCTGCAGTGCTGCACCTGTGCTTATGTCCTCCATGCCCTGGTCATTTCCCTTGGCTGTGTTGTGCATGTTTGCTCTTAACTTTCTAATCATGTTCACTCATTAAATCCAAGCCCCACCTGACCCTGTTTTTAAATGGTCGGATGGCAAGGACGCAAAGACACATGAGTTATCCGTGGTGGAACCTCGTCGATTTGAGTTTTGTTGGTTTTGAGATCAGATTCTTCTCCCCCCACAGCCCAGCCATCCTGTTCCCAGATAAACAGACCAAAGAGTCTGAAGAGGATGATTCTGAGGAGGAGGAGGAGGAGGGGGAGGAGGAAGATTCTGAGGAAGAGGATGATGAATCTGAGGATGAACCACCTCCCAGAAAGAGGTATGTTCTCTCTGCATGGTCAAAAACGGGGCATTTCACATGTTTTACTCGTATGTTTTAATGAGATGAAAAGGATAAATGGTTGCAATGTTAAACCATGGCTCTGATCATTCAAGGTCCCATGGTACTTATGACAAAGAGTAGGGATGTACTGGTCAAATTCACAAACTGACTAGCCACCTAGCCATCCTCTCTACAGTTGATTATGTGAATGAGAATTGTCATTAAATGAAATTGAAATTGTTAATGAAAATTAAGATGGGACAAAAAAGTGATAATCCGAGTCAAGTAGAAGGGCTTCTACTTGACTTTCCTAAATATTCAACCCAATAAAAGCTCTTTAAAAATTATTTTGTAGGGTGTACAACTTTTTTCCTAATCTTTTTCGATCTTGTGGACTAGTTACATTTTGTATTGGTTTTGAGTTTAATTACTCTGGTGCTACAGTGGATACTTTTTTAAATAACATCCCTACTAAGGTAGAAAGTGCTTTATTACCAACCTACAGACCCACCCTGAAATTGCTTGCAGCATGAAATTTGGGTGTTGACACGCAACCGGTTTTGTTCTTGTGAAAAACTGTTGTCTCAACCACGTTCACTGTTGTCCCACAGGAGCAGGCAGCAGAAGAGACCACCATCTAAGGTGCGCCACCCCCCGTCTGCCAAGAAGCGCAGGCCAGCAAACCAGAGAGGAAGGGGCAGAAGACCTGCACCTATTAAGAGGCTGGCAGCTAGTGTTAAAAAACCAGCGAAGAAACCCGCACCTCCAGCTAAGAAAGCGGTACCCCCTCCAAAAAAATCTAAACCTGTCCCGTCCAGGAAATCGTCCCCACCTGCTAAGGCCACAGCTGCTAAGGCCACAGCTGCTAAGGCCACAGCTGCTAAGGCCACAGCTGCTAAGGCCACAGCTGCTAAGGCCACAGCTGCTAAGGCCACAGCTGCTAAGGCCACAGCTGCTAAGGCCACAGCTGCTAAGGCCACAGCTGCTAAGGCTACACCCGCTAAGGCCACACCCGTTAAGAAAGCTGCACCCGCAAGCAAGCCCAAAACACCCATTGCCAAGAAGATGACGAGCAGGGCGCCAACAAAGTCGGCGGCCAAAAAATCACCAGCCCCAAAGGCGCCCCCCCAATCAGCTGTGAAGGCCAAACCAGCTGCCCGCAAGTCTCTCAGGTCAAGAAAATGAGCACCAGGACCAGAGGTGAAGGGTCAACTGTAGCCAGGATTTTGACTGCAGTACTTGCTGTGTGTGCCCCCCCCAATCTCCTTTGATCAGGCTTTAGCATTACTGGTTGTAGAGGTGGGATATGATGGTGCCAACCCTCATATGACAAAAATACCAGTCATCACGAATTAATTCAAAATGCACATTGTCATTCAAAAGCATTCATTCTTCAAGGGCAAGATGACAAAATTATGAGCGGAGTGCTTCTTGGAAGTCGTACGCCAAATATGCTTTTTTGTTGTTGGTTAATTTAGTTAGTAGTATTATAAGTAGAAAGGTGTCTCAATTTAATCGCTGGCTTTACTGCTTGTAAAAATCTCAAGCTCTTATTTTTTCAGAAGATTTTACAAATGATTTATTTCCTTCCCTGTGCAAAAGCTTGTTTAGTGGGTAGGCAATGTAGTGTTCTCTTAACCTGTGACTTGGGAGTGCATCATCAACAAAGGCTAGAGCCGGTGATTGATTTATTTTTATTATGATTATTCTGTTTCACATATTTTTCTCACAAGCTGTATCTGTTTTTCCACTACATCTGTCATTTGTTTATGCTAAATTCAACTTCAGGGCATTTCACAAGTTTCAGGGTCAACCTTGCAGCCATGGTTCTGGAGTGCCATAGATGTTTGGTTTATTTTAGCCTGAATATCCAGTCAGACTGAGTATGGTGAAATGCTGAGTACCTCAAGCATATAGTCACCTATGTCCACTAAAGGGAGAATTTTGCCCATATTCTGTTTTATTATAAGCTTTGTCATTTTTCCTCATTGTAGCATGAATGCAATGGTGTTAGATTTTTCTTGCCGATATTATTGTTAAAACTACAATATTTTCATTAGTAGTATGTTCAGTTTACTCAAACTACCATCTCCCACAGTAAAATGCAATAAACGCACATTGCAGGGGAAATTAGTCTTGTGTAAAACTTGCGCAATATTTCTATCGCCAAACCCAGAAACCTCGTTGGCACTCCAGGGTCATGATCTCCTACCCCTGCTGTAGACTGTTCTGGAATGGAACACACTCTGCACCCACCAAAAAGGAGTGCAAGGTTTGTTCAGTGGCCACAGATTCTCTGTTCCTGCAACTGCAAGCCATGTTTAATTTTTTATTTTCAGCCTGAAGTATTTTATTGGCATTTCTTTCATATTTGTGATTATTGGCCAAATGGAAAAGACCAGGGGTGGGACAAGCTATTTTTGGGAGGCAGGGGGGAGTGCTTTATTTATTTTTTTAAATCTACAGTAGTTTGAACAAAAGTGTATCATTCCAAAATGTTTGCGAACAAATAAGCAAATTAAGAAGTACAGTACTCTGAAGATATAATTGACTTGGTGTTGTGTTCTATAAAATGCAGATAATTTTTGAGAAGAGTCTACAGTATTCTATGTATTAGTGATTGACTGTAAAAAAGACAATTTCCTTTTGAGAATGAGCTTTGCTCATACCTGCTTTGCATGCATATATTAAGTTGTGATGCCTCTTCTCTAGTCTAATAAAGTGGCTATGTTTCTACTTTATGGTCATTCACTCTAGTCATTGTGTGACCAAGAAAAGTAAGGCTCTGAGATTACCCTTTTACCACACATTGGTGGCGAATGAGGTGAGTTGTCCCATTCTGTATGAAGCGCTTAGGACTACTTGGATAATTGATTTTGTATAAATGTCATTGCCCTATACCCTCTACCCTCCAAAGCAATACACCATGCTGGTAACATGCATACTTAGGTGGGGAAATGTACAAATGTGTATGCTTTGTAGGAGGAACATCTTTGTTCTTAAAGCCACGGACATGTAATTTGGTACTTGATTTAACCACAACTACTCTGATGTCGTAGTCGTCCTACCAAATAATGCAACTGGTCTCAGTTGTATGACCACTGTGATTTGTAGTTCTCTAGCTGGAGAACAGATCTTATCGAAACTGTTGTGGTTCTTGCACACAACCACACCAGAGATGCATATTCTGTAGCACCAGCCTTTGTAAACTGGGCCTTCGCATAACTACTTCTCAGGTAACGGTTATATATTGTTTAGTTTTGATTGTTGCATCTGGTGAGCAATGCAACAATGCAGTTAACTTCAGCAAGGCCTTTGTCCTGAAATCACATCTTTATTACAACCATAATCTCAAATACCTTTACTTGTTCATTCATGTAACAGATAGGGGCGTGTTTTTATGTAATGTTTTATGTTTTATGTTTTTATGTAGTTTCGTTCAGGTTTTTCGCAACAAGTTCTCAGCCTGTTCCACAGTCAAAAGACCCATTCATTTGTAAAACACACCTCTGAGATTACGCTTAGTCTTTTCTATAGGAAAATTAGGTTGCGAAAGTTCTGCTTTGCTCTACCACAGACGATTCTTCAAATCAATTCCTAATTGTTCACTAGAGCAGTCTTGAGTCTTACAGTTTTCATCTCAGGACAAGAACATCCTGGGTAACTCATTCATTATTGTAAAACAAGCCATTGAACAAACATTGACAGCTTATTTTGGGGTTTTAAAACATGTTCTTTTAAAAGTTGGCATTTCCAACTGAAGAAAACAAAAAATACATTCAGGTATACATCAGGTTTCACACAATACATTCCACAAGGACGGGCACAAAAAAACACATTCAAACATAAACCTCCAAAACTACAATCTCGGAAGAAAAAAATAAACCAAAAAAAGACGAAATAATTTTGATTAAGGGAGGCTTACACAGAGAAAGACCCCTGTGCCCCCTTTCTCCTCCTTCATCAGGGTTGTCCTCCTCAGCCTCTCCATGTTGCTTCCCCAGACAAAGCGAAAGGCCATTCTAGTGATGGATTTGCTAGTAGCCCTGTCTGGGGGAAACACTCGGCTAATCTAGAGTAGGCTGGGGAAGACTATTGCCTTCAGCACCAGGATCTTAACCTTTAAGTGTGGTCCAGCTCCCGATATTCTTCTGGATGTGGCAGAGGGCCTCCTCCCAGCTGCGGTTCCCTCTCCCGTCGGGTTAGAAGGTGACCCCCAGGAGCTTAATGCTTTCTGTGCAAACATGGAAATAAACGATTAATGACTTCATGACAGCGACAGGAACAGCTCGCTCTTGTCCCAGTTGACCAGGGCATCTGTGGCCACACACAAGTCCACCACCTTCGTAGCTGTGGTGATGGAGCGACTATCCGTGCCAATGATGATGTCGTCCATGTACGCCATCACCCCGAGCCGCTCCCCCTGGCCACCCGGCAGTGGGTAGCCCCAGATGTTGTCGTTCAGCCGCCGGATGGCCTGAAGAAACGGCTCAAGGTAGATGACGTACAGGAGGGGTGCCAGAGGGCGTCCCTGCCTGACACCGGACCTGATGGCAAACGGGGCAGAGAGGTGTTTGTTAATAACCACTCTGCCCAAGATGTCCCATAAAAACATCTTAGTCCAGTGCAGGAGATGACTAGGGAAATTCTATCTCTCTAGCACCCTCTCCAGGCACATATGGCTAACCCTGGTAAAGGCCTTCTCTTGATCTAAACTGAGAAGGCCTAAGGGGGGACCTGTGCTCCTCCATGTGGATAATAATATCTCTCACAAGGAGCAGATTGTCATGGACCTCCCAGGAACACTACAAGTTTGGTTGCGGCCGATCACTGATGGTAATAGGTCTTGGAACCTCCTCATCAGTGACTTAGCCATGATCTTATAGTCACTGAGAGGAGGTTGATCGGCCGCCAGTTCTGGAGGTCCTTTAGGTCCCCCTTTTTTGGGACAACGGCTACAGAACTCTTACAGTTCTGTACAGAACTACAGCGAGTCACCCAGCCACCCCTCCCTGAAAGCCGCTCTGAAAACATCTGCCACGTCCTCCTTCAGGAGATCACAGAAGGCCTGGTAGAACTCGGCTGGGATTCCATCAAGATCGGGAGCCATGTGTAGGTTGAGGGAGCGCATGGCCCGGGTAAGCTCCTCGGTGCCCAGCTCCGCCTCCATTCTCTCTTCCCCCAGGCGTCCGTCCAGACCACCCAGGAAGGTGTCCATGAGAGCCCCATCCGTGGGCCTGTTGGCATACAGACCCTGGTAGAACTCCCTGGCCACCTCCTGGACCTCCGCCTCTTCAGACACCACCACCCCTGCGCTGTTGTACAGGGAAAGAATATTACGTTTCCTAGGATCACGGCACGCCCCAGTCTCGTGCTCTCCACCGCAACTCTTGCACTTGACTACTGTGCAGGCTGCGGCTAAGTGACCCAACTCACCGCAGTTCCTGCAGTTTGGGCATGACATAATAATACACTGCACCTCTATTGCTTCCCAGGGTGATGTCTCACTCCACCCACTGTACCGAGATCGGGCCTTAGCTGGACCAGCCACTTTCTGGCCCCCGTCCACACACCATCCTCTTCCAGGACCTTCCTTGCCTTGGACTTGACGGAGCCGTACCTGCTGAACTACGTAGCAATATTGTGGTCCTGTACAGCCTCATTGAAAAACTGGACAGTGACCCCTTTATTCTCTGTGTCGAACAGAGGCTTCACGTCAAAAAAAACAAGGGGACTCCTGTCTTTCCCCTCTTTTGTTTTTACATTTTGTTTCTGATTTTATCCAGTTTTTTTCCACATTTGGTAGCCAATTGCACCTGCTATTTTCAGATCAATCCCTCCCTCATAGTTCGCTGCCATAGCCCTGTGACCGGCGACGAAGGGGAAGTATCGTCTCCTCCGAGATGGCACTCGCCAAGCCGACAACCGTAACTCCGGCACCCCAGAGGCACTCCTGTGCACAGCGAACAACAGCACAGCAACAGCACTCTGGTGCGCACCTTGGAAGGAACCGCCATGCGTGATCCACACATCAGTGTTCCTTCACACACTGATAGCTGTTCCCTTCTTGCTGAGGATCCTGGGTCATTGTGTGTTTCTCTTTGGATGAGGACATTTGTCCTCACATGGATGAGAGCATTTGTCACTGGCAGCTGTTCCACCAGTGTTGAGTGAAACACCTCTGCTGGGTCGATTGTTTTAGACTCTTTTGAAATCAGCAGTGGCAGGTGCGACAGGCCGTCAGCATTGCCATGTTGCTTTGTCCCCTTGTATTCAATGTCATACTGGTGTGCGCCTAGGAACAGCGACCATTGCTGCAGCCGTGCTGCTGTCATCACTGGGACACCTTTCTTCGGGTTGAATATTGAGACCAGAAGCCAATAGTCAGCCACCAGCATGAACCTTTGACCGTACAGATAGTGGTTACATTTCTTAACACCCCATACAAGGCTGAGGGCCTCTCTGTCAATCTGCGTAATTTCCATTGGCAGTCGTTCTTACCAGTTACTATTATGTCATCGAGATAACACTGCGATCCTGAAAGTAGCACTTGCTACTGATGCTATCCCGAACACAAGGTGGTTGAACTGGTACAGCCCTTTGTGTATTAATTGTCAGATACTTCTTTGATGAATGCTCTTCCTCCATTTGCAGATAATCTTGGGCTAGGTAACATGTCTGTTTCTTTCCCTGTTTCAGTGACATTTTATTTGTTGCACATTCCACTGATTTTTGTTGCAACTCTGAAGCATCTTTCGCTGCAGTCTCCATTGATATTGGCATGTTTCAAAATGTACAAAAATTCTTTTCCTGTTTTTCTCCCAATTTAGTAGCCATTTACACCCTCTATTTATTTTGATTTACCCTCCCCAAACGGGTCCGCCGCTCATCTCTACGAGGCAAGATAATTCGCAGAGGGCAGCGAACTCCGCCCACCCACGTTCTGGAGACTCCTTATGTGCTTCACCGCGGACCCGAGCTCCAAGAGTTCACTTTTGCTCATATTAAATATTTGGTTTCAAATCCTTTGCAGTCGATGACTACCTGAAGTCTGCGATCCATAGACATCACCAGACGGTTGGTATCTGCCCTGGTGATGATCTGCCAGGCCTGTACTGCAGTCATCTGCTAAATGCTTCAAATGTAAATGTAAATGTTTGATACCAGCAAGCTGATGAACAACAAAAACTTTTCAGTGATAATTGATCAAATAATTTTAAAATGCAGCAAGCCATCAAGGTGGTGCAGTCCTATACTGGCTATATACATTTTGTTTTGCTTGCACGACAGTACATGTGAAATTATCTTATGCATACATAATGTACATCGTAGATTCTGAGCAATAGGCATGAGTAGCTATTTACACTACATCCTTCCTGACATTGGTGTAGGATGACAATCTTTGAATTAAATGAAAATGTGCTTTAAAACAGGAGCTGCTTCACGTAGACAACATAACTACTTTGCTGATCAGGCTGAATCAAGACAAAAGAATAGAGCTGTGTCAAATGAACCACCAATTTTCAACAGCCATCTTTGAAGCTATGCTCCACTCATCCTTTCCCATGCAAATTGACACGAATTTTTCTCCCATTCATATAATGAAGATTGTCTGTGACCTAGTCTTTCTAAAACTTTTTTTGAACTAAAATGGATGAAGTAATTATGTATTTTATTGTTGTGTGCTTTACCAGTGTTTTTGTTTATTTAGATAATTATCATGCTTGTTTAGCATGCTAGCATACATGCTTGTTCGGTGTCGAAAGCCTCCGCAGTATGTTTCTTTTGGTCATATCATATTAACTGCCCTTTTAAAAACTGCTACTTAACGTAAGGAGATTGCTTAAAATCAACTTTCAAAGGCTAAGCATTATCGGTAGCCTAACTATATATAAAACTGATTTTCACCAATTTCTGGATTTCAGGCCTGGATGGGGATTGAAGTAGTTGCCTATCTATCTTGAGTTATCTTGATGACTATATCTTATAAACTGGCATCAATAAATATCAAGTTGTTCAAAACAAACTATGAGTCTCACCAGAATTTATGCATGTTTACATTTATAAACGTATTTTTCTTACGGGGTTTCTCTCCCAAACAAACAACAAAATACCCACAAATCCCCCGATTTTTAAATAAAATAAATATTTAAATTATATGCCTTCAAATATTGTTAAAAATAAAAAAACCGCCGAACGTCTCCACCCACCTACCCCACTGTGAGGGAGAAATGCACACATACATGCAATATGAACTCCGTTTAATATAATTCCTTTAGGGGATTCCCCAGTAGTTACATGGACAACGGAAAGATGTAAGTACATTCATTAATGGCTACGATACAATAATAATCCTTGGCTGCTACCCTATGCGAGGCGCTTAATGTCGCTGGAAGTACGACGCTACGACGTTACTACGTGCAAGCCGTGGGGGGAGGAGCACGAAGACAAATGATATTCTAAATAAAGGAGAGTGCACGTTTTGATTACAAACAGATATATCGAACACTGAAAGGGTAAGTGAAGGAATTTGCAATGCTTTTCGAAGTAACAAGCGATAACTATCAATGTGCAATTCTGGTTACCAACATTAGATTAATAGTTTTTTTTCCAAAATAGTTTTTTTTTTTTTCTTCTTCTTTTTCTTTCTCTTCACTGGCATCGCAACTTCTTGCATTTGGCTCGCTAGCAGGCACTACCTGGTCTATACAGCGCCATTGCTGTGTGGGGTAAATGGACAAAATGGCCATATTTTTGGAAGAGATGCATTTAGGCTAACGCAATGCTGCATCCCCTCATTCTCTCTCTGTGAGAAATTGTGTAAATAATGAGAAGGTTGACGTCTTGCGAGAAAGCGGTATAGTTAAATTACACTGTTTCATTTTACAAACGTTCGTTGGTTTAATTAGTTGGCGAGTTAACATGCACATGCAAAGATTGACACTTTTCAATGATTTTCTACTCCTACGCATGGAATAAATTGATAGCTAGCTTGCTGCCTAGCTCAAAGCTATCTGGCTCCACTTCTTTAGTTATGGCCCTACCCCTGTCCCCCACTGCTTAACGTCGGGGTTACGATTTTTCGGGTTGTTTGAATGAGTAGTGACGTCTGTGGGAGAAAAGTATAAATGACTACAAAGCTGGCATTACCGGCTACATAAGTTAACTTACTTGGTTCGTTCGTTTGTTATATGTTAAACGAAATGACTTAACGTGTGCTGCACGAGCACCACAATTAAATGTATCCCGTAAGTTGCAATTTGTTCATAAGACCGCCGCTTTTTACGTTTGATATGCTACTCAATTTAATTACCTAGCTCATATCGTATAACATTAGCGAACTTAACGTTATCGTTCATAAGTTTACTATGAAACTTCCATTGAGCAGTCTAAGAACTGTGTGCAAAAGACACTCCTTACAACAGGCATCGAAGTCCTACAACGGTTTCAGCTGTTTGGCTCGGAAACCTATTGTATTTACGCGTTCACAAGGATCGATACAACAGTTTCCATCCATTTACGCGACACCAGAGATGGCACACATCAAGCTAGACTAGTTGAATATTCCCATCTTGAAGGGGAGGTGTTTGATTATAGGACAGAGTTCTTCATCTGGCCTGCAAATCTAAATTGGGTCCTGGTTTTCCTTTCTCTGAGGTAGTTAAACAATTAATGCAATTGATTGGCCAGAGTGTCTTCACACCTGACTCCCAGGTAAAGGAAGGGTGGAAAAACAGCAATGCTCGGCCCATAAGGACAGTGATTTGAGGAACCCTGCTATAGGTAGTACTATCTACTGTATATATCAGTCTATCCAGCAATTGGTTTGCTAGCCTGCATAGATGAGACAGCGAGTGATTGCTCTTTATGATATAAACTTGCATCTGATATCATTTTATTTTATCATTACAGAGAGGAATTGAGTAACCAGGGCACCCAGCAGAACAGAGGGCAGGGTTGTTAAAACATTCATTCCCAGGGCAGAGAACCTGTACTACTGCTTTGTTACCAAAATGGCAACAGATTTGTATCCAAAATTGGAATTTTCTCATAATTAATTGCAGAAAAAATAATCTGCAAAAAATAAACATTTTACATTTACATTTTAAGCATTTAGCAGACGCTCTTACCCAGAGCGACTTACAAGATGTGCATTCATATATGGTATGATCATGGCAGCTGCATACCATACCTGTAACACCAGGAAGGAAAAGGTTAGTAAAATGTTTTATTTTTTTATTTTTTGGAGAAAGTTTTAGGCAAGGATGCATATTACAAGAAGCAGTATTGATCATGTAAGCAGTGGTGATGACAATTGGTTAGATGTACAGAATTCAGTGGTCGAGTCTGAAAAGGTAGGTTTTGAGTCTCATGCGGAAATTGGCAAGTGATTCCGTGGTCCTGACCGAGTGCGAAAGATCGTTCCACCATTGATGGGTCAGGACATCGAAGAGGCAAGACCGCGAGGAGCGGCTGCCGGGCTCCTGGAGGGAAGGAACTGCCAGTTTGCCAGAGGAGGCGGAGCGGAGGGGAGGGGTCTGGCTGGGGTGTAGGGTGTGATGAGTGTCTGGAGGTAGGGGGGGGAAGTTCCTCTAGCTGCTTGATAAGCCAGCACCAGTGATTTGAATTTGATGCGTGCTGCAATGGGGAGCCAGTGCAGAGAGGTGAGTAGAGGTGTGAAATGCGTGAACTTGGGTTGATTGAACACCAGACGTGCGGCAACATTCTGGACCAGTTGAAGTGGCTTGATGGCACAGGCCGGTAGGCCTGCCAGCAAGGAATTGCAGTAGTCCAGATGTGAGATCACCAGGGCCTGGACCAGGAGTTGTGTGGCCTCTTGGGTGAGGAACGGCCGGGAGCCTCCGGAACCTTTCAGGTCAGCCCGTGTTTCAGGGGAGACGCTTCCCAATAGTCGCGCACTTGTTCTTCAAACCTCCTTGCTACAGAAACGCACAGGACCGAAAGAACGCAGAGCTAATGCTCTCTCTGTTTCTGCTCAGAGGGGAGTGTAACGGGTGCCACCTGGACTGTTTTCTTCGTCTCGCAGCTGAAGCGGTCTGGGGACAAGCACCTCCTGAAGGGCGGAGCTCTGGAGGACGCGGTCCTCACCGCCATCACCGCCATGAACGAGCCGAAATCCTGCAGCACCACCCTGCTGCGCAAGTTCCTGGTGGAGAGCCACAAGGACATCAAAGCCTACATGCTGGGTGAGGCTTTGCAGGGCTGCAGCCCGTCGCACCGTTTAATCCTGGCCTGGGTTCTGTGCCTGCTGTTTTTGATTGCTTGTACGTTCGATCAGGATAAATTGTGCTGATAGCAAAGGAAGTCCGTTGGGACGCCCGGCTCGAGTCCCAAGCCTACTTCACGTTCAGAACCCGCTGTCTACCCAGCTGACACCTGTCCCAGCCTGCCACCCCACCCCACCCCAGGACCACCTTCTCCCAGCTGCCTTTAACTTAATTGAGTCATTGATGTACCTAATTGGTTTACATATGGACTCCTTGCCCACTGTTGGTCATTACAAACTCCGACCCTGAGCTGGCCAGAGGATGGGTTCCCCCTTGAGATTGGGGTGACACTCAATGGCTTTACAATGTTGGGAGGTGTGGTAATGGTACTATCATGACCGGTGCAGTGCGGTCACCGTACACGTCTGTGGTCTTCCCATCCCACAGTGAATAACCTGAAGAGGACGCTGAAGAGGTGCAAGATGTTGGGCTGGATGGAGCAGGTGACCGGCAGCGGTCTAAACGGGACCTACCAGCTCTGCTACCCCTACTACCCTAGGTAGTATACTATGATATCCCTCTGCAGTGCTGCACCTGTGCTTATGTCCTCCATGCCCTGGTCATTTCCCTTGGCTGTGTTGTGCATGTTTGCTCTTAACTTTCTAATCATGTTCACTCATTAAATCCAAGCCCCACCTGACCCTGTTTTTAAATGGTCGGATGGCAAGGACGCAAAGACACATGAGTTATCCGTGGTGGAACCTCGTCGATTTGAGTTTTGTTGGTTTTGAGGTCAGATTCTTCTCCCCCCACAGCCCAGCCATCCTGTTCCCAGATAAACAGACCAAAGAGTCTGAAGAGGAAGATTCTGAGGAGGAGGAGGAGGAGGAGGAGGAAGATTCTGAGGAAGAGGATGATGAATCTGAGGATGAACCACCTCCCAGAAAGAGGTATGTTCTCTCTGCATGGTCAAAAACGGGGCATTTCACATTTTTGCCATCCCTTGCATTGCAACAGCTATGTTTTACTTGTATGTTTTAATGAGATGAAAAGGATAAAAGGTTGCAATGTTAAACCATGGCTCTGATCATTCGAGGTCCCATGGTACTTATGACAAAGAGTAGGGATGTACTGGTCAAATTCACAAACTGACTAGCCACCTAGCCATCCTCTCTACAGTTGATTATGTGAATGAGAATTGTTCAGTAGACCTTCCTGGCTAAATACGTTTATCACGCAACTTTCTCTATCCTATTCAATCACCCAGTATGGTGCCATTTTTCTTCCGTCAAAATTAAGATGGGACAAAAAAAGTAATAATCCTAAATAATCTTCAAAGGGCTTCTACTTGACTTTCCTATGTGTTACCACGTTCACTGTTGTCCCACAGGAGCAGGCAGCAGAAGAGACCACCATCTAAGGTGCGCCACCCCCCGTCTGCCAAGAAGCGCAGGCCAGCAAACCAGAGAGGAAGGGGCAGAAGACCTGCACCTATTAAGAGTCTGGCAGCTAGTGTTAAAAAACCAGCGAAGAAACCCGCACCTCCAGCTAAGAAAGCGGTACCCCCTCCAAAAAAATCTAAACCTGTCCCGTCCAGGAAATCGTCCCCACCTGCTAAGGCCACAGCTGCTAAGGCCACAGCTGCTAAGGCCACAGCTGCTAAGGCCACAGCTGCTAAGGCCACAGCTGCTAAGGCCACAGCTGCTAAGGCCACAGCTGCTAAGGCCACAGCTGCTAAGGCCACAGCTGCTAAGGCCACAGCTGCTAAGGCCACACCCGCTAAGGCCACACCCGTTAAGAAAGCTGCACCCGCAAGCAAGCCCAAAACACCCGTTGCCAAGAAGATGACGAGCAGGGCGCCAACAAAGTCGGCGGCCAAAAAATCACCAGCCCCAAAGGCGCCCCCCCAATCAGCTGTGAAGGCCAAACCAGCTGCCCGCAAGTCTCTCAGGTCAAGAAAATGAGCACCAGGACCAGAGGTGAAGGGTCAACTGTAGCCAGGATTTTGACTGCAGTACTTGGTGTGTGTGTGCCCCCCCAATCTCCTTTGATCAGGCTTTAGCATTACTAGTTGTAGAGGTGGGATATGATGGTGCCAACCCTCATATGACAAAAATACCAGTCATCACTAATTAATTCAAAATGCACATTGTCATTCAAAAGCATTCATTCTTCAAGGGCAAGATGACAGAATTATGAGCGGAGTGTTTCTTGGAAGTGGTACTCCAAATATGCCTTTTTGTTGGTTAATTTAGTTAGTGGTATAATATATGGGAAGCTGTCTCAATTTAATCGCTGGCTTTACTGCTTGTAAAAATCTCAAGCTCTTATTTTTCAGAAGATTTTACAAATGATTTATTTCCTTTCCTGTGCAAAAGCTTGTTTAGTGGGTAGGCAATGCAGTGTTCTCTTAACCTGTGACTTGGGAGTGCATCATCAACAAAGGCTAGAGCCAATGATTGATTTTTATTTGTATTATGATTATTCTGTTTATTCTGTTTCACATATTTTTCTCTCAAGCTGTATCTGTTTTTCACGACATCTGTCATTTGTTTATGTTAAATTCAACTTCAGGGCATTTCACAAGTTTCAAGGGAGTCTAGTAATGCAGGGTCAACCCTGCAGCCATGGTTATGGAGTGCCAGAGATGTTTCAGTGGATTTCTTTAGCCTGAATATCCAGTCAGACTGAGTATGGTGAAATGCTGAGTACCTCAAGCATGTAGTCACCTACGTCCACTAAAGGAGAATTTTACCCATGTTCTGTTTTATATGGGTAAAAACAGGGGGCTTATTTTATAAGCTCTATAAAAAGAATTTTTGCAGATAAAATTGTTCAAGCGACAATATTTTTCTACAATCGCATGTTTAGCTTACTCTAACTACAATCTTCCACAATACCATGCAATAAACGCACATTGCAGGGGAAATTAGTCTTGTGTAAAACTTGCCCAACATTTCTGTCGCCAAACCCAGAAACCTCGTTGGCACTCCAGGGTCATGATCTCCTACCCCTGCTGTAGACTGTTCTGGAATGGAACACAACCTGCACCCACCAAAAAGGAGCGCAAGGGTTGTTCAGTGGCCACAGATTCTCTATTCCTGCAACTGCAAGCCATGTTTCTTTTTTATTTTCAGCCTGAAGTATTTTATTGACATTTTTCTTTCATATTTGTGATTATTGGTCAAATGGAAAAGACCAGTGCTTTAATTATTTTTTAAATCTACAGTAGTTTGAACAAAAGTGTATCATTCCAAAATGTTTGCGAACAAATAAGCAAATTAAGAAGTACAGTACTCTGAAGATATAATTGACTTGGTGTTGTGTTCTATAAAATGCAGATAATTTTTGAGAAGAGTCTACAGTATTCTATGTATTAGTGATTGACTGTAAAAAAGACCATTTCCTTTTGAGAATGAGCTTTGCTCATACCTGCTTTGCATGCATATATTAAGTTGTGATGCCTCTTCTGTAGTCATAAATAAAGTGGCTATGTTTCTACTTTATGGTCATTCACTCTAGTCATTGTGTGACCAAGAAAAGTAAGGCTCTGAGATTACCCTTTTACCACACATTGGTGGCGAATGAGGTGAGTTGTCCCATTCTGTATGAAGCGCTTAGGGACTACTTGGATAATTGATTTTGTATAAATGTCATTGCCATATACCCTCTACCCTCCAAAGCAATACACCATGCTGGTAACATGCATATTTAGGTGGGGAAATGTACAACTGTGTATGCTTTGTAGGAGGAACGTCTTTGTTCTTAAAGCCACAGACATGTAATTTGGTACTTGATTTAACCACAACTACTCTGATGTCGTAGTCGTCCTACCAAATAATGCAACTGGTCTCAGTTGTATGACCACTGTGGTTTGTAGTTCTCTAGCTGGAGAACAGACCTTATCGAAACTGTTGTGGTTCTTGCACACAACCACACCAGAGATGCATATTCTGTAGCACCGGCCTTTGTAAACTGGGCCTTCGCATAACTACTTCTCAGGTAACGGTTATATATTGTTTAGTTTTGATTGTTGCATCTGGTGAGCAATGCAACAATGCAGTTTTTTTCTTCACTATAAAGGTCAATAGTGTTCAATTCCATAACAAAAATGGCCTTCGACCAAGATAAAGAAGTGAAGACCAGACGTTTCTTTGATTTGACGCTAAACAAACATCGAGATCACTGAACGCATAAGTAAAACAAAAAGGAGAATCCGATGATGAATGACCGCAAACCTTAACGACCTTCAGCCAGCGAGTTTATCTCGCACACCAAACGTAATTCCAGATGACGTCAAATATTAGGAACAAACATGGCACAAATATTATATGTTGTCTTATTTTACTTGTATCTGTGCTCGCAGATTAAGAGTTAACTTCAGCAAGGCCTTTGTCTTGAAATCACATCTTTATTACAACCATAATCTCAAATACCTTTACTTGTTCATTCATGTAACAGATAGGGGCGTGTTTTTATGTAATAGGCTGACAGTTTCGCTCTGGCTTTTCGCCTCAAGTTATCAGCCTGTTTGCGGGCGCTCTAATCTTGCGCTGGTATGTGCCTTTCCACAGCCAAAAGACCCATTAATTTGTAAAACACCTCTCGGAGATTCTGCGTAGTCTTTTCTACAGACAAATGTGAGAGGGGGAAAGTTCTGCTTTGCTTTACCATGGACGATTCTTCAAATCAATTCCTTATTGTTCACTAGAGCGGTTTTGAAAGTCTTACAACAGTTCTCGTTTGTTTTGGGACGGGAAAATCCTGTGTAACTATTTCATTATTGTAAAACAAGCCATTGAAGAAACACTGACGTTCGCTTATATATTCCAATTTAGTTCAAATACAAAAATACAATTTTTATAGCATTCGTATCGTATCGTAGGCTTCCATGGTGTTTTCCCGACCCAGGGAAGGCAGCGTGCAGCCAGAGGCGTGAACAGGTAAGGCAAACAAGCAGTTGTTGGGTTTGGTAAGTGCAAGTTCCCGGGTTTGGCTCTTCCAGTCTGAAATGTATTTGCGTGTTTATATCCTCATGAAACTCCGAGTGGAGTACGCTGTTGCTTGCTAATTAAACGCACCGGTGAAGGCTGGGAACAACCTGAGAAGAAATCTGCAGGTTTCGTCACAGAGGGAGTAGGCGGTGTGTGCGCGCGCGTTACTCGCAGTGAGTCAGGATTGTGAAACCTAGGAAATCGGGAATGAGGGGAATTGTAACTGCGATCAAAGTGTTTTCTGCATGCTGCGCTGTTAAAATCGGAGCTCTGAAAGTAAGATATACATTTACTAATGGTATGGCCTTTCAAACTACTCTCTCTACCTGCACAGTGCGAGTAACTTGACATACGGGGAATCCTTCGGGAAAATTGGATATACAGGTAACTTTTTGTCTGGTTTGTTTTCGAATCTAAAGTGTAACGTGTCTTGAGAACAACCCAAAGCGAACGTATGTGAGTTCATTTTAATTGGCTCTTGGTATGTGTGAGAAGCGATAAGTTAACATATTTGATAAATCCGTTACATGAGTTAAATAACATTTGGGATATGATGAGGGGAAACTAGAGTAAATGTTGTAAAAGTCTGCTTTACGTCCATGTGTGCGTGTTTTCCAAAGTGACAAACGTCCTTTTAAATTAAAGAAGGCAACATCTAAACAAAAAGTAGGGTACTTGTACTTGTATTTAGGCGAACACGTAATTTGAGTCCATAAACACCACACCCTGATTCACACTGGGCGTGGGATTGAGGCTAAATTTGTGCAAGCACTGATTGAGTATACAGTCCACGTGTTAATATGTCATGACTTGCTGTGATGTACGAATGGAAGCCTATCAATGTCAATATTGTGGTTTGATCTACTTTTTAGTTGTTGAGGATGGGGTCCTTGGCTCCATTCGCCTCTGAGATGAATCATTGTGTGGGAACTCGATGATGGTAGAAGTTCACCTCGAAACTGGATACACCCATTCAATCAGTTGGCTTCTCGGAATCTTCTCTTTGCAACTGTTTGTATTCAACATGCCATGTTTTTTTTAATCGTTAGCGGCGTGTCTACCCAAAAGTGCTTCTTAAATTAACATGCGTTAAATGTGTAGCCTTGAACTATTATCTGTCAGACGACAGGTGACATGCTTTTCACCAGAGAACGAATTCACACTTCACCGAAACAGACTTTCGTTTCTGCAGCATCAGCTAACCACAGAGGCGCTACATCTGCACCGATCTCTGATACCTCTGACGTCTTCTATCTCGCAGAGCAGAGGGGGCTAAGCTTGGAGCGCTCCGCCCGGAACTGGATGCTATTTAACTGGAAATTAAACGCGTCTGAAGGAATGGGGGAAACTCAAGCCAGGGAGGGTGGCACTGTAACGCGATCGGCCGAGGTATGTTACGGTACATATTTCCCCAACTACAGAATATGCGTAAACCTTACATTTGTGAAAATACATTTGATCTATCTAACGATCGTACAGTTTAACGGTTTCATTCAGAAAATATGCTGCGTTTTTGTCCCAGTCAAGTGTTCTGTGCGCCAGTGCTGGTGATCGGCGACTGTAAGATACAATACTCCAATACAATACAATAATCCATTCTGATGCACTGGCATCTGAATTAAGAAATTATAAGGATGCTTTAGTGACTTTCAAAGCACCGGGAAGGCCACTTTTTGTTCAGAAAGTTATCAGTAGTCTAATTTGGGATTATTATATTATTTAAGACAATCGGAATTTGAAATCAGTTCAACAGTTTTCTGAGTCAGTGGGTCTTTTAAGGATGAAGAATGTTTAGTAATCCAACCTTCTGCCCCTTTCAGTGTTCTTTTGAATGCTCTGATGAAATCACTTGTAAGCATCCTTGTGCTTTTCTCACAGGAGAGCATGTGTCATATAATTAACTAATAAAACCGAGCTATACATATTGCAGTTTATTTGCAGTGCATCTTGGTTATTTCTTGTTTTCATTCTTTCATACCGTTTCTTTCAAATATGTGCTACTGTGCTCCCATTTAATTCCCCTGTCTCAAATGAGGTATTTTCTGTTACCAACATGGGAAATGAATGAACTTAGCCTGGGGCACAGGAAAGGTTACATTGAGTATGTCCAGACCTCAAGTTAAAAAAAAAAAGTACAGGCGTTCCTACCATTTCCTGTGGAGAAAAGAGTCCAGTATGTTCAACTATTGTCACTATAATTCATATCTAGAGTACCTATATACCAGCAGGGAGTTTGACATTCATACAACTTTTAGCCAACAAAGTTTAGCCATGTGGTGAGTTTGAAGATTTTGTGAGGAGATATGAATGTATCTCAGATTATATGGGTGAATGTTTGTGGTCAGTGTGACCCTCCAAGATACAGTACAGCTTTGGAGTGCTCTTTACTATCATTGCAGTAACTGATCTGACCCCCCCCCCCCTTTCATGTGCAGTATGTTGGCTCCTTCCCAGTGGACGACTGCTGTCTGGACGAGCAGATTCAGCGTCTGCATACACAGCTCCAGTCACTTACGGTGGGTGTCTGCAACAGCTGCGTAGGACTGCACTCTGCAGGGGTCACATTATTGCTCATTTTATCAGGTCTGCCCTGTTGATGATGGTGTCTGGGCTCGGGCTGAAAACTGTTAGAATCAGCCAGCTGAATAGACTGTTTAAAGCCATAAAATGAAAATGAACTAGTATTCTTTTATTCAGTTAATGTTTTTATTATTATTCTTTGAACCCTTTCCTGTCGCATGTCCCAAGGGGGTGGCATACTCTTCTGCATATTGCACCTCATGCCTCCTTTGAGTTTCTGTGTATGTGAAAGTAAATTAAATGATATGTCACATACATATGCAATACACAAACTCTTGTCCTCTTCTCAAAGACTTTTCAGGAGTTTGTTTATGTAGGCTTCCCTTGTCTCTTCCATCCAGACCTGCAAGAGAAGGAGGTCGGTCTCACTGAAGTTCTCCGTTAAGGGTGTGAAGATGTATGACGAGGATGAGACCGTAAGAACCGCACGGCTTAGCCATGAGACCGAACGGTTTATGGCAAGCATTCTGGTGTGCTCATACTTGTCTGAATGCATTGGCTGCTTTTCGGCAGTTTTTCCCTCAGGATATCGTATTGAGAACTTGGAGGATTGCTATTGTGTAACTTTGAAATGGATGTGGACGAGTGCTGTCTACAAATTCTGTGACTGAATGTTGGTGTGTGAGCGCCCGGTGGTCAGAGTGTGCAGAATGCTTGTGGTGCTTGGGATGGTGAAGCTTGAGAAAGAGACAGGTGTGCTGAATATCCACTTTGATAATTATGAATTATGTTTGCTTCTATCTGTGTAGTCTCCCGGACAACTGTGGGGTCTCACTCTCCCAGCAGTATGTTCTCCCCTCTTTCCCTTATAGCTGTGCAGTCTCCTTTCTTTAGTCCTCTCTCCTCTCTCTCTCTCTCATGTGTGATCTCCCACACACTCTTCTTGATTGCTACACAGTTTTTCTTCTCTCTCCCTGATATCTGCATGGTCTCTCCTCTCCCTGATAGATGTGGGGTCTCCCCTCTCTCACCGTGGTATCTGCATGGTCTCTCTTCTCTCTCCCTGACTGCCGTGTGGTCTCTCCCGCCCGCAGACGCTCCTGATGGCGCACGCTCTGCACAGAGTCTCCCTCTCCACCGCCCGTCCTTCTGAAGCCCAGTTTGCCTTCATGTCTCACAACCCCGGGAGCCTGGACAATCAGCTCTACTGCCACCTGTTCAAGGCCAGGCATGCGCGAGCGGTAAAGGCCTGTGCGAGGAGGCAGGGCTGGGGTTGCTGCATCCCTCTCTGCCTCTGCTCATGACTCACTGTTGCTTCTGCCACTTTGGAGTCAACACACATGACATTGTACATTGTACAATGTACATACATTTTAAATCTCAAACAACTGCTAACTACTCCACAGTGCTCTTTCAATACACTCACTGTTTTGATCATTTAAATGTTATTTTTATTTGCAATGTGTGTTCTTTCAATACCATGACCTTGGATTAAGTGTGCTCCCGCTGTTTTCTGATCACTTCTTTTTTTATTATTTATTTGAGATGTACATGAATTGTTACCCCTTTCCCAACTGACTTCACCTGTGTTGCCAGAACACCTGTCCAACCACATTGAACATCTCCTCTCCCTCCCTCATGTCTGTCCAATCCCAGGCCCAGTTTCTGAACCTGCTCCTGTGCCGCTGTTTCCAGCTGTCTTACCTGGAGAAGCATCCGGAGTCAGTGCAGGGGAAGTCAGTTGGTGCCCTGCCCCCCTGTCCACCCTCTCTCCTAAATCATGGCTTTCCCCTCAGCGTCAGTGCCCTGGTGTCCTTCCGCAGGGCCCCCACACAGGGCCTCCTCCCTGGGAAAAAGGTCTGGTTAATGAGAGGTGTAATCTTAACTCTCACTCTCACTCACTCTCTCCGTCTCCGTCTCCGTCTCCGTCTCCGTCCCCGTCCCCATCCGTGGCCCGAGCT
Organism: Aldrovandia affinis; assembly: GCA_029706075.1. Classification (NCBI taxonomy): domain Eukaryota; kingdom Metazoa; phylum Chordata; class Actinopteri; order Notacanthiformes; family Halosauridae; genus Aldrovandia; species Aldrovandia affinis. Next base: position 1,297,187 of record JAINUG010000161.1, on the reverse strand, counting down.
ACGTGTTTGGCTCTTTCGGGCAAGAAATGGGGGTGCTAAGCAGGAGTCATGGGTTTAAATGTTTTCCAGATAACACCATTTCCATAAAAGACTGCCTAATAGTGGTCGAAGAAAAGGTGGGCCATGAGAATATTAAAACTACGTCTCGTATGTACAAAGCGGTTGTTGTGTTTTTAGCAACCGAGATTCTTGTGCATAAGATTGTTACGGAAGGATTATCTGTAAAAGGGAATTATGTATCGGCTTTGCCGTTGTCTTCACTGGTGACCAAAGTAGACCTTTCGAATGTTCCTCCATACATTGAGGATCAGTTGCTCCTTAACGAGATACGGAAAAGTGATGAGTGCGGTTAAACCCATCACTTTGGGGTGTTAAAATGATACGGTGAAACATGTAATGCCATTAATTAAAATGGCATAAATCACATTGTTTTTGCAAGCAACAAGTCTATGAAAGGAAGGGAGAGGGGACGCGGGTGCTGTGGCATGGGAAGAAGGGCAGGCCGGAGCCGGAGCCAGAACCACAACCTGAACCTCAATCTCAACCTGAATCTGAGCCTGAACTGACCTCTTTCAGTGATGGAGCATGAGAGCAGACAGGGGAAGGCTTGCCAGGCAGAGTTATCCAGCATGAGGATGAGACGGTTTTAGAAACTGGAGCTAGCATAGCTGGAGAACTGAAATCGGGTGACATGACAGTGGGAACGTAGCCAGGGGGGAATCTACCTGAAACCTCAGTTGGTGGGGTTGTTTTCCAGCAAGGAGGCGAATGGAGTCGGGAAGGAACTGAGGCTGATCGAGATGAGATGTTGTTTGATGAAGATCAGTTTTCAGAGCTTTCTCAGACAGACAAAGTAGCGGCATTCTTTGAAGATAAAGGAAAACGTTTCGTGGTTTTAGACCAGCATTTTGCCAATATCGGACTGTTTGTTGCCTCTACTCAAATTGCGTTGAAAAAGGCAACGGTGGATGAACTTGATAACAGGAAGCGATATAGGCAAAAGAAACATATTGTTGTGGCTAAAAAGCTGTTGAAGATAATTAATGTTACAGTACATTTTTTGTAATTTTATTAGGCTAATGGGTATGTATATTTCTTTCATACAAGAGACACACTCAGACGGTATGAATTAATGTGAGTGGAAAGATGAATGGACAGGGGGGAAGTGTTTTTAGTCATAGAAGTAACATAAGCTGTGTTAATAGCAGGGAATAATACCACTATATTATCATCCTGTGAGGTTATCCCAGGACGATTGTTAAAAGTAGAGACTACAATAGGTGGCCAGGAAATGGTTTTGATTATTGTATATGCACCCAACAGAGGCAGCAAATGGGTTTCTTTCTTTAAGAAATTGGAACAAGTGGTGACTAGAATGGTTATAATAGGGGGTGATTTTAACTGCACTGAAAATGTTGTACTTGATAGGAACCATGGGGAACCCCGTTCCCATTCAGCTGCTACATTGTTGAGAGTGGTACATGCTCAGGACTTGGTAGATGTATGGAGAATACAACATCCTGGAGTGGGTCAGTACAGCTGGAGAAAAGTTAATCAAAATCAGGTTTCTATGGCTAGATTCTTAGAAGTTACTTTTTCTGATCATTACTGTGTATCATTATTTTAGGACAGGGCAGCTGGTGTTCCTCAGAAATCATACTGGCATTTTAATGCAAAATTGTTGGAAGATATAAAGTTATTTGGAGAATTTTAGTTTATTTTGGCATGCATGGCGTTCTGAGAAGTCACAGTTTGTGAGTTTGCAGCAGTGGTGGGATATGGGAAAGCTGCACATAAAAATGTTTTGTCAAGCATATACACAAAACAGTACTGGGGATTTAAAGAAATGGGTGGGTGAGTTGGAGAGAGGGATTCTGAGTATGGAGGGTGGTCTGAGTCGCGACACTACTACTCAGACTTTTGAAGTGTTGAGAGGAAAGCGAGATATCCTTGGTAAAATGATGGATGAACAAGCTAAAGGAGCCATGGTTCGGTCCTGCTTCATTCAATACAAGGATATGGGTGGTCCTTCCAAATATGCTTTCAACCTGGAGAGAAGGGTCTTGAGTAGCAGAAGAATGCTGTGTTTACAGCATTCTTCTGCTATCTGCTATCGGCCTGACGGGACTAAAGTGCGTAGTCAGCAGGAAATGTTGGAGGTGGCAGTTGACTGTTACAGCTAACTATTTTCCCCAGAATCCAGTGGGCAGGAAAAGGCAACTATGCTTCAAAGTGACTTGCCAATTTTACCACAGGAGCAGCGCAATCTTCTGGAGGCTGCTTAAACAATAGAGGAGCTTACCCAGGCAGTGGGGCAGATGTCGTCTGGAAAAGCTCCTGGAATTGATGGCTTGCCAGCAGAGTAAAAAAAAAAAAAAAAAAAAAAAAAAAGCTGTGGCCAGTCATTGGTATGGATTGTTTTGAGGTTTTTAAGCAGTCCTTTAGAGATGGAGAGCTGCCACAGAGCTGAAGAGCAGTGATCTCACTGTTGCCTAAAAGGGGGGTTTGAACGACTTATTCGAAAACTTGCGACCAGTGGCGTTGTTGTGCATTCACTATACAAACCTCGCAGGATCATCTTTGACAATATTGATAAGATGTCTTGCCCCTATGCCAGAGTTTCAACCTAAACCTGGGTGTTGTAGCCATTGATCAAGAGTAAGCCTTTGATTGGGTACATCATGGCTATTTATTTAAGACCCTTGAGTCGTTTGGTTTTGGACCTTGTTTGACCTTGTCTGTAAAGTTGATGTACAGTCAAATAACCTGCCTGGTCAAAAGATGCAATGCACTGAGTACCCCATCACTGTACTGAGAGGGATTCACCAGGGTTGTCCTTTGTCAGGGATGCTATATGCCCTAGCCCAGGGGTCGGCAACCTTTAACACTCAAAGAGCCATTTGGACCCGGTTTCCACGGAAAAGAAAACACTGGGAGCCGCCAGTGGCATAGCGTGGGTTGCCAGCACCCGGTGCGAGCCACGTAAACGGCGCCCCATTTTCTGTCGACGGGGAGGGGGTGCAACGCGAAAAAATACTTGCGCCCCTCGGATTTTCTGTCGACGGGGGGGTGCTACGCGAAAAAATTATTGCGCCCCTCGGATTTTCGTGCGCGAGGAAATTTAGAACTACAAATAAAATACACTTCAATTGGATACTTATCATTTATTTTCCCAAGCCACGCGGAGCCGCAGCATAAGGATGAAAGAGCCGCATGCGGCTCCGGAGCCGCGGGTTGCCGACCCCTGCCCTAGCCATTGAACCATTGTTGTGTATGCTGAGAAACAGACTGACTGGCATGGTACTCACTTCCACCCAGCCTGCCCATCATATAAAGCCCTCAGCATATGTTGACGATATCACAGTGTTCCTGAAGGATCAAGAGGATGTGGATGTTCTTTGTGACTGTCTGGAGGTGTTTCAGAAAGCCTCCAATGCCAAAGTGAACTGGGGGAAATGTGATTCTTTCCTGGCAGGGCAGTGGGAGGGGATGGGTCCCCCAGTGTTCCCCCAGTCCCTGCAGTGGGGAAGGGTGGGTCTTCGGGTGTTGGGCATCTCCTTAGGAGACAGACTGTATGAACTGAGAAATTAAGAGGGAGTGTTGGATTTGATTAAGGCAAGACTGTCTAGGTGGAGATGGTTGTTGCCACAGTTGTCCTACAGAGGGAGGGTTCTGGTCATTAATAATCTAGTGGCCTCCATGCGGTGGCATAGGCTGGCCTGCATGGACCCTCCCGTGGGACTGCTCAAGAAAATCCAGTCTGTGCTGTTGTCCTTTTTTTGTAATGGAAACCACTGGCTGCTGCCAGCCATACCATATCTGCATGTGGAGGAGGTTGGACAGGGCCTGGTTGATTTGCGCAGCAGGGTAGCTGCTTTTAGGCTACAAGCTGCGAAAGTACTACTGTATGCGGCAGAACTGAGCTGGAGGCCAGTAGCCTTCCACTTCCTAAGAGAGGTGGGGGGCTAAGGCTGTGACTGGCAGCTTTTTGGAATCAGGCTCTCCAAGCTCAACACCGATGAACTACCTGTTTTTTATTGCAGTGTGCTGAATGCCTGGGAGTTGCTGAGAGTGGAAAGGTGGGAGGAAACAGTGACTGGAGACTCCCTTCTCCAGGAATGTTTGTTCTTTAACCCTTTCTTTCCAGAGGCTGTTCTGGGGTCTGGGAATCTGCTCCACACCTTTACTCGGGGTGGAGTTACAAGACTCAAACACTTCTTGCACCTGGAGAAGGTGTGTTGGAAGCCAGACTGGCCAAAACTGATGGCAGTTCATTCAGTCAGAAGGTGTGAACTTTTGTTCTGGAGGTGATCGAGGAAACTCTAGCTGGGGGGTGCAGGGTGGCGCCGGACACAGCACTTTCCCAGCCAGTACTGTTCCATGAGGCTGAGAAGAAGCTGCTGCATCACTGGAGTTACAAGGTGATGCATGCGGCTTCTCTTAGCTCTCTCCCCAGATCAAAGTGGTCGGAGAGGTTCGATAGTGCAGTTGAACTGACCCCTGCACGGAGAACACTGGACAAGCCTACACTGCCAAAAAGGTCTGGAGACCTGCAGTGGCATGTTCTCCACAGGGTCATTTCCACTGGGCGTTATCTGTGCCGAGTGGATCCCACCATCAGCCCTAACTGTGTGTTCTGCAGCAAGGAGGAGACTATGGAACACATCTTTTTAGACTGTTCCAGACTATTGGCACTTTTTCATTTTCTGGTGATTCTGTTTGAACCTCTTAATGTTGAAGTTGGCAAGCTCATGTTTATTTACAATGTTGCATACTTGTGCACATCTTGTCAAAAAATACAGCTTGTTCATTTTATATTGGATCAAGTGAATGTGACTATTTGGACAATGAGGAAACATCAGAATGGCTGTGGCTACACTTCCTGATACAGTCTAGACTCAAGTTAGAATTAGCATATTATGTATTAATTAACAACTTTGAATTTGAAGCTAGGTGGTGCACAGAGCATTGCCTGCATTCTGTGGAGGATGGTAGTTTGGCAATGACGTTTTGAGCATAGTCTTTTTTTGTGTTTTACTTTTGGTTTGTTTTTTTCTTTTATGGTTGTTTTTTCTTATGTTTAGGGTGGCTGTAGTTAACAATGTTACATTGGAAATGCTGCCCTGAGATAAGTAAGCCGTAATAAAACAGGGTTTTAAAAGTCGAGTAAAGTCTCTCTCTCTCTTTCTCTTTCTCTTTCTCTCTCTCACACACACACACACATGAATATACAAACACAGTGGTCTCTTCTCTCAGAAAAGTTGGAACTTAACTGTTGGATGTTATCATATGTGGCTTTTAATGTATAAGTGGCTGGGGTATTTATTGTACAAATGTAATCAGTATATAATGGAGTTTTAACCAAAATGACCATGTGATCAGGAGAGATGGGAAAATAGTTTATTTTCAAAAGTGTGTCTACAGTACTACATTTACAGGACAGTGATCTGTTCCCTCTGCCGAAATTGGAAATGCTCTAAGAAAAGCCACACACACAAGGAATGCCATAATTGTTCAGCAGTTAAATTTATCTTTCGGTTATAAGGCCCTGACCTTTCCCACAGACCGGGGGAGTACTGATGTCACTGTGGCAAGGACAGGGCTGTTTCATTGGAGCTGTTAGAATTCAATCTGGCTGCAGAGCAAGAAGTCTGTGTGCCTTTAATATGTTCTCACAACCTCCTAAGGGCAGCCAGCAAGACTGTGATCAGGGCTAAATTCAGGATGAGTTCAACTGTTCTAAATGGAAACTGGGCTGTATAAAACATCTGTTTGCAGAGAATTCTCACTATGCTGGCTGAGAGGGCGTTTGTGTACGGTTTACTGCTCCAGGAATTTGGCAAGCCTGTGGTGTGCATGAATTGCAGGTCAACTTCAAATACACCTTTGCTTAAATACGTCACTCACTGCTTCTGGTTATGTCCGGGAGCAAATGCATCTCAAACACCTTAGCAAAGCTGTTTTCACCCTTTGTTATTTCTGTGATGTCATGCCTGTTGGCTATTATTCTGACCCCTCATTGTATGGGGTTGCTTGTGTAATTTGACCCTTGTGTTCCTTTGCACAGGGATCCTCCAGGCCAGCAGAGGAGCTGCCGAGCAGCCCGGAGGAAGGCCCCACCCCCTCCTCTCCCACGCTGGTGCGCAAGAAGGCCATCCGCAACAAAGTGCTGCGCTCTGGGGCCTACCGCTCCTTTACTTACACTCCACACAAACAGCGCCTCCTACAGGACCGGCTGAACTCCCAACAAGGTGGGCCCAGTGTGCAGAGAGCGCTCTCCAGAGTCAAACGATTCATTAGGTAATGCATACCCTTTATTGAATTTGCTGGGCCATTAAATACCACAGGGATTTGTGGACACAGTTCATTAGGTAATGGATTCGTCACTCCACACACTATACCACGGGACTTTGTTTAAAAGATTAATTAGGGTTGCGTGCATTCTTCAGAGGTGATGGGTGTTTTCTTCTACGATATGCCACAGTCTGACATTCGGTGAGTGTTTGCTGCATGGTTTTTCTGCATCACAGAAGGAGATGGTAATTGGTCTGCATGCTTTTCAGCCATTGCACAGTGAGAGGAAGTGGATCTTGTTTTCAGCTGAGCATTATGGAGGGCAGTGTGTCAAACTGGTTAGGGAGCAGAGCTTATAAGGTGTTTCTCCGTTTGAGTCCTGGGTTGGGAACTGGTGTTGCGCCCTTGAGTAAGGCGGCCATGTTTAAGGCAGGGGAGAGTAAAATATCAGACCGCATAAACAGATACTGTGTGAAGTAGTAATAAGAGTAGTACTTTAGAAATGAGGAAAATAACAGTGTCAAGTACAGCAGGAGCTCCTCACCATTCACAGGGATACGAATTCCCCACATGGAAAAAACACTATGCACACAAACAACCACATTATGAGTAATGTACTACATACTAATGTAATTAGCAAGTGAGGCTACAGTGATTGTTGTAGTGATCCTTCTGAACTGACGGGGATCGTTTCTCTTGTGCATGGAACAGGAAAGGAGCAGGACAAGCTGCGGGTTCCCGTGTCCAAGACACGACCCCTCAGCCTGGCGGAGACGGAGGAGGCCCTGGCGGAGGTGGTGTGGACCTGGGCTGGAATCTCCAGGTTCGTCATCACCCTCACCCCCCTGCATCCACCATCCCTTCTTTAATCTCCTCTTGTTTCCACCCTTATTTCCATCAGTTATTTTGAATCTCTTGAATTCCACATTCAGAAGTAGCTTTGGAAGCGAACATTGCAGTCGTGAAAAGGGGGTTTCAGATTTTCATTGTGTATCAAGTGTGCCAAAAAGGGGCATGAGGGGAAGGCTAATGGTTTTCAAACTGGATTAGAGGGGACGGGTAGGGTGCAACACTATTATGTACCCACCGTTTTGTGTCTAAATGATTGTTGTTCAGATTCTCTGTTCAGATTTCTGCCTGTTTAAAAGGTCTTGATGATAGAGGTTTTTGTCATGAAGTTCTCGTGATGTGGTCACCTATTATGCGCTGAGTAACGTTGAGTGGTGTGAACTGCTCTGTTCAGCAGACTGCCCTCCTATTGGTTCACAGCAGCAGAGCTGTTCAGTGGCCAAGTGCTGATGAGTGCTCAGTGTTGCTGAGGGACACATTTAGAATGCGAAGCAGCAGAGGCTGTGTGTCACTTCCTGTTTTCCACAGTGACAACAGCTCTTCCCTGCTGGCGGAGGACGTCCTAGGCTCCTTCCTGCTGTGCTCCCAGATTGAGCTACCCAGTTGTGGGTCACTCATCATCCGTTGCCCCTCTGGTCTGGTCACGTACCCCATCAAAAACACAGCCAAAGGAAAATACCTGCTTCAGGTAAGATGGGATGGGTGGCCTAATCCAAGTGTCACATGCTGTGTAATTGTGATGATTGACAGCTTGGTTGTCCTATTACTGGTGCTAGCAGTCTTGCTTTCCTGTTTTCTCATTACTGTTGTTCTTGTACTTCTACTATATGCACTTATGCATATAATATAATTATGCATAACATATCATTATAATGCATAAATCATGTAAAATCAACATGCCTGTAGTTTGTAAGGGATTACTGTTTCGTCATCCTTTGATTTATTAGCCCTTCACTTTCAGTGTATCAATACAAACTAAAAACAACCATACTGCACATGTCTTAATCCAAAATATCACATTTCAATATTTTAAATCCTTTTAATTGGCTAAATGATGTCCGGTAACTACTGTGACTAATGCGGATTTGTGTTCCTACTTTCTTGTCAGGACTGCCACATAGAATTTGACACCATTGCTGCAATAATAGAGCACTACAGTGAATTCAGAGGGGAATTGGAATGTCTGCTAAGCTGTGCCAGGGTGAACCACTGCTACGAGTGGGACGAAAATGCAGGAAAGGCTGGCAGCACTGGTAGACGCATGTCAAAAAACAAACAGACTGAAGCTTGGGTTTAAACCCCTATCACTTGGCTCATTATCAATATATTTACCTTGACAGTCAACACAAGGGAAAACTGTGAGCTGTGGTGAGCTGTGCTGTCTTGTATTTTGTTGGTTATAAAATCTTTATATTGATTGGAAATGTGATTTAAACAAAGTGACTAAACTGGTCATTCCCAGTTCGTTCTACCCTAGGGTTGCCAGCAGTCCTATATTAGCCAGGACATGCTGTATTCCAGGCAAAAACAGAACAGGGTCCCGGGTAATACAGGACTGTTGGCAACCCCATTCTACCTGCTAGGTTAGCAACGAGCTATGGGAATGCACTTTTTGAGATGGGGGTGGATGTGTTTGGAGCAGGTGGCTCCAGGAAGGGGGAGCTTTTAAAAATATATATATATATATATATTTAGCAAATACTTGGAACTCTACTTTAGGATGAATCTTTTAATTGATTACTTTTATACCATAGCACTTTCTGTATGCCTTCGTAAACTTTTTTTATTTTTTATTTTTATTTTTTAATCTGAGCCTGAAATGGTGCGCTGTCCTTTGTATATAAAATGGGTTTTAATTGTAGTTATTGTTAAACAAAAATATCAAAACATTAAAGATTTGGGGTTGAGGGTATGGGGGGATGGGAGATTAACACTGTGAATAACGGCTGTATTAAAACCCATTTTGTTTGGTTCAAATACCGGACACCATAATGTCTACATGTATTATGCCTGTAGCATAATTCTCTTATTTGTTTTCAAATATTTTTGAATGCACTGTATAATTTTCTTTAAAGAAACATCCTTGAGGATTAACACAGAGATAAACTAGATTTGAGGACTTAATGTATATCAAGGTGCTTTTTAAGATATTTCATATTATACATTTTATATTTTTATCCAAACCCAAAAACCTTTGTAAGCAATTACCACCTCTATAGACAATAAACAACTGTCAAGTGCAAAGCAATGATGTATGCTCAGTGTGCTTATTTTCCTGTTCTGTTTTCTGTGATGTATGGACATGCTTTTGTATACAATGGGGACATGCCAATCTGTGCTGTCATTGTAATTTTGCCTTCAGTTCTCTACTAGACTCAAGGGACTTGAAAAATGACAGTAGCTTCTAAATGTGCATTTAAGATTAGGTTATTTTTAATTATGAGTACGTTTTTTTCTCACATAAAGGGATCCCTGTAACTAAGCAGTTTGACCTCTTGATGCCCATAATCATAATTACAAAGAAAGAAAAAGTTCATTATAAATCTTACAATTTTTAGCTGCAGTATCTAAGGCAGGCAGAATACTATTTTTTAGATTGATCAAATATATATTATCATTCTCTCCAATACTCAATAACTCAAGGGTCTGAAAATAACAAAAGTGGTCATTGTCTTTTGAAGTGAGTCAAATTATGGTTCCTAAAAGTAAAATTAAGTAGTTCGCTATAAAAGACAACTGGGACAGGGAATCAAGGAAGCAATGAAATCATGAGCTGCAGGTAATGAATGTTTCCTCCTGTCTTGTTATGAAGTAATTGTTCAATCAAACTTATCAACGTTAATTAGGTTTCGTGATGGCCAGGGCAGTATATATTCTACCGCGCTAGCTACGCAGCAGGTCTCATAGGATGAAGGTTGGAACAAGATAATTGGGATCCGTAAAATAAAAATAGTCGCTTTATAAATGAAAATTCAAGTGATTTATTTTGTGTTGGTTCTCTGAAATAAAAACCAACACATTAATCTCTGACTGTTCTACTCCTAAACTAAGGGTATTCATTCATTTAGGAAGGGGACGCTGTATAAAGCGTCAAGACAATAATTTGGTCAAAGCGCGAAATATTTTTGACCATCGCCACTTTGCCGACGTTCCCTAAAGTTTCAATGACGTTCCCTTCGAAGTTTGTAGTTACCTAGCAACATAGAACGCCGCGGCAGGAGAACCTGTCCGCCTGCTGCTGCGTTGATACTTCAGAGGATGGTGTTTGTTTAGCTACAGTTTTAGGACGCGCGCAAAGGAGAGATTTATTTATGGGACCACGAATGACGTCGCTGGGTACCTGTAGCCACAGCAGTTGCCATAGCAAAGGGATGCTGCTTTGGGTGACAAGGGGAGCTATGTCTTGATGCAGTGGTGTTTTATCTAGCATGCTAATCAGAAATCAATCTATTTAGCTAGCTAGTGATGGCATTTTGTTCACAAAGCTAGCTGGCAAGACGATGATCAGTGACAAAGTGGTTTTATTGTACTTCGCTCGTTAGGGAATGCTGGGGTTGTCAAAAAATCGTTTGAGATTTTTTTGTTCGTTTTTTGTTGTGTGGTCACCGTCAAACATGCAACTACAGATTGTTGCAAGACATTCCAGGTATGATGACAATTGGAGAGATGGTAGTGATATGGTATGATTAAAACAAACGGAGTTGACAGGCGCTTACCCGAGTTAGTTAGCCAGCTAGCTAGTCACTTTTTGGCACGCTTTCATAATGCGTTCGGCATTACTGTAGCTTTCTGGCTAGATACACTTGCTCTGTAACGTTCTATTAAATCAGTCGGAGGCGCCAAACAATGGCTTCAGAGTCGGTGAAGGTGGTAGTCCGGTGTCGGCCAATGAATGACAGGGAGAAGATATTGAACTGTAAAACGGTGGTGTCTATTGAACCAAGTCGATGTCAGTGTTTTATCAAAAAGCCCGGAGCAACGGAGGAACCCCCCAAGCAGTTCACATTTGATGGAGCCTACTTCATCCACCAGTCCACCGAGCAGATGTACAACGAGATCGCCTACCCTTTGGTGGAGGTAACATGTAGCATCGATATTTGTGTTATAATGACAGAGGCATCCTAAGGTTAGTGCGGGCTAGACTTGCATGACGACAATTATAGGCACTTAAGTTATTGGACACCGGCAGTTCCAACCTGAAACCAAATACCGTACTTGAGTAGTAAAGCACACTTGTATGCTGCCAGTGTTGTATTGCTAATAACTATTTTATACTTTTTTTATACTAAGGGTGCCTCAGTCAACAGTAAATGTGAATTGTAGGAAGAAGAAAGTCATTCAGTTTATCATGTCCTGCCGTGGTTTTGTGTTGGCATTCTCGGCTGACTTGCATCTTGTTCTTGTTTGTTTCAAACTGTTGATGCAATTTGCGTTGATGTAATGACGAAATATAAAAATGTAACATACTTGGGTCTGGACTGAATTGACCCAAGGATGTGCGCTTTAAGGGGGGAAAAATGTTCAATCTCTTCCACCAGGGGGTGACAGAGGGCTACAACGGGACGATATTTGCGTACGGGCAGACTGGCAGTGGGAAGTCGTTCACCATGCAGGGGGTGTCGGAGCCCGCTGCCCAGAGGGGTATCATCCCTCGCGCATTCGAGCACATCTTTGAGAGTATCCAGGTACTGTGTGCTCGCAGCGCGTGCTTGCAGAAAATAAAACTACAGGAACAGTTAAATGAAAATACATTTCCTGAGTTCTTTTTTTAAAATCTTTGTTTTACTGGGATATAGACCTCTTTGCAAGTGACACCTATCACGGTAAAACAACCACAGGGCTACCTCTGCACAGTGCACACTCAATTGCCATGAATGAACACTCGTGTACGTTTTTCTGCTTCTTCTGTTGCCACTTGAGTGGGTAAGAGGCCAGTGCAAACATTAGAAGCAGCGTGGTGTAGTACGGATCATACTTCGGATCTGTGGGTTAGTGTTGTTGTGTGGAATATTGTTGCCGTTTACTGGAACACCCTTCAGTGGTCACTGCAAACTGATCGACGTGTGCAAATTGGTTCCAGTATTAGAATCATATTTTTCCTGAAAAGCATGTTTTACCATAGTGTGTTCTTGTGTTTCAGTATTGGTCTAATTCAGCATTACATTGTCCTCCTATGTTTGATCAGTGTGCTGAAAACACAAAATTCCTTGTGAGAGCTTCCTACCTTGAAATATACAACGAGGAAATCAGGGACCTCCTGGGGAGTGAGGCCAAACAAAAATTGGAGGTACGATTCTGTGCATTTGAAAAAGTATGACTAATTACATAGAAGACTTGTGTTTCCAGCATTATTTATGATCCACGGACCTTTTGTAGTGACTTTTTCTGACTGCTGAGTTTTCCTGCCAAGCTGTGGAACCTTTGTGCGGTATCCATAGGGCTGGTTGCTGGAGCAACCCCCCTGAGATGGAATGGGACCGTGCAAAGCAGCAACACAATGGTTGTTGCCCTGGTAACAAAGGAAAGGGATAGTCATAGGTGGATGCCGTGGGCACTGGTGCCATCATGAGTAGAAAACGATGACGGAAATGTTTTCAGTGTCACCTCCTCACTTATGGTCCGTCTCTTCAGAACAAAACGTGCATAAATCCACTCTCCACCCCCCACTTACTGGTGTCCTTATACAGCAAAGTGCAGACACAACAGTCTTTATTCTTGATGTGGAACGGAAGGAGAGCAGGAGGGCAGCTGCATGCGATGCAAGCGATGTGCTGATGGGCTCACTTCCATGTCCTGTGAGAATGGAATTGTGGACACCTGGGGTGAATCCAAGAGAAACAAAAATTGGGGGGAATTGCTTGGTTGGACATACTGAGCATTTATACATATAGGAATCATTCATCAAATAATTATTGATACTTTCCATACATTGATACTATTTCTAACGCAAATGCCCATGTGTGTGTGTTTTTGTTTTTGTTTTTGTTTTTTTTGTTTTTTTTTTTTTGTGTGTGTGTGTGTGTGTGTGTGTGTGTGTGCGCATGCTGTATCAGCTGAAGGAGCACCCAGAGCGGGGTGTGTATGTGCGGGACCTCTCCATGCACACAGTACACAGCGTTCGGGAGTGTGAGCGCATCATGGAGCAGGGCTGGAAGAATCGATCGGTGGGCTACACCCTGATGAACAAGGACTCCTCCCGGTCTCACTCCATCTTCACCATCCACCTGGAGATCTGCAACACCGGTGAGCTCAAAACACTAGTCCGCCTGCCTGCACACTAGGACCAAAATAGCAAACGACAAATGGCTTCACAGCTTTGAAGTAGCTTTAAAGAAAATAATTATTATTATCATTTCATATGAAAAGAACAAAGAACAGACACAGTGCTGTGAAAAAGTAAGTGCAGATCAAAATATTTGACCATCACACAAGTACTAATATAGATAAAAGGTGATGTGATATAGCAAATAACACAAAAAGTTGCAACTTTTCCATTATCTACTCAACAAAAAGCCATCAGACATCAAATACCCCTGTGGGGAAAAGTAAGTGCTTTCCTAGATTAAGTAACTGGTAAAAGCTATTTTAGTAGCAATTACTTTAGCTATAAATGTCCTGTGATTATTGATAAGTCTCTCACATTCCCTAGAAGGAATTCTGGAGCACTCTTCCCTACAGAATAGTTTAAACTCTGGCTTTCTTGCATGTAGAGCTCACATCAGGTTCTTTCAATGTATTTCAATGGGCTCATTGATTAACTGAATCGCCACCCTTCTACCACCATGCTTCACATTGTAATGGGTTACTTAAGCAGTGGGGTTCATTCAGGTTAATTTTCCTATTGAGTTCAATGGGAGAATTAGCTTGGAGGAACCCCACCACTGCTTTCAGCTGTTGCTGATGAGATTACCTTTATCTATATTAGGATTTATGTGATGGCCAACTGTACTTTTTGATTAAAAATGTGCCTAAAAACCAGAAATGAGCAGTGAGCACATTTACTTTTTCACAGCACTGTATCTTGGACGGTGTGTCTAAATAATTGAAATAGATAAGAACCTGTAAAGTACCACATCCGTGTACGTATGAACCTCGGCTGCCCTCGGGGTCTGCGTTTGCGTTCGTAACGCTCGTTATGCCCCCACCCCTCTCAGACGTGGCAGGAGAAGACCACCTGCGCGCCGGAAAGCTGAACCTGGTGGACCTGGCGGGCAGCGAGCGCCAGTCCAAAACGGGCGCCACGGGCGAGCGCCTGCGCGAGGCCACCAAGATCAACCTGTCCCTGTCGGCGCTGGGCAACGTCATCTCGGCCCTGGTGGACGGCCGCTCCAAGCACATCCCGTACCGCGACTCCAAGCTCACCCGCCTGCTGCAGGACTCGCTCGGGGGCAACACCCGCACCCTCATGGTGGCGTGCCTGTCGCCCGCCGACAACAACTACGAGGAGAGCCTGAGCACCCTGCGCTACGCCAACCGCGCCAAGAGCATCCAGAACCGGCCGCGCATCAACGAGGACCCCAAGGACGCCCTGCTGCGGGAGTACCAGGAGGAGATCAAGCAGCTGCGCGCCCTCATCTCGGGCCAGCTGGCCGGCGCCAGCCTCTCCTGTGGGTAGCACCGAGCGGGCACTCTTAGGGCCCAGTGAAACTCTTGCGCCTTTTAGCCTCCTGTTCTCCCTCCCGTGTGAGCCAAGGGCGAAGTGCGTTCCACTCGTGTTCGTAGCGGCCTTGGGACTCGGCACTTTTAAAAACGCAGATATATTCGCAACACTTTCTGTATTAGTTTTCTATGTGAGTCAAGCTCCTTTTGTTTTTGTAATATTGGCTGCGCAGCCTATCCTCTGTGTTGTGTTTATTAGTATACAGCATTGTGGTGAGTATTGTGCACTTAATCTTATGCACATTTTTTACTTGTGTCGTGCTGCACCCCACATACAGTAGACTGTTTTTGTTCATACCCTTGGTAAAGATTAACAAAATAGATTTTATTAAATAAAATATTTAAGTAATGAGTTTCACAAAATTCTGAAAATTATAATTAAACTTTAATAGCAATGCATTGGCACAAACCACAGTCGAAGGTTCACAAATTATTATTTTTTCCCCAGAAAAATCAAGAATCACAAATATTCACTCCCCTGTTTGGAGATCAGAACTGTGCCCCTTGGACTTATTTTTTGCCTCTCAAACCATCCGTCTCACTACACGTGGGTGCAATTGTTTTTCTGAACAATTGTATTAGTATTGTAAGTTTGGAATTTTGTGAGCATAAAATAAAGCTCATTACTTATATAGTTTATTTATACGATCTCTTTTGTTCATCTTTATCAAGGCTATGAATAAAAGAGTCTAGTGTACCTTCAGCTAATAGTTTGTGTGTTCCTTGTGTCTAGCTCTGCTGGTCAGCCAAATGTCCGAGGTGCCCCCTGCGGTTCGGTCTCGGCCGCAGTCCAACACCACGGTGGACAGTGAGGCAGAGAAAGACCAAATCAAGCAGGTGGGAAAAGCGTCATTCTCTACACAGCCACCACTCCTGCCTGGTTTGCTGGTCTCCTCACCATGCCTGTGTGTGTGTGTGTGTGTGTGCGTGTGTGCGTGTGTGCGTGCGCGTGCGTGCGTGCTGTGTGTGTTGTGTGTGTTGTGTATGCTGTGTGTGCAGGAGTATGAGGAGAAGCTTGCCAGGCTGCAGGCAGAGTATAACGCAGAGCAGGAGTCTAAGGCCAAGCTCCAGGAGGACATGGTCACTCTGCGCACCTCCTACGAATCCCAGCTGTCCACTCTGGAGAGATCCAGACCCAGCCGGGCTCAGACACTCGGCACCGGTACCCCCTCCATCCCCTCATCCGCACAAACAACACTGCTGTCTAGATCCAGGGGACATCGCATGACTATTTATGTGCTTATCCATGATGAATGTAACTTTTTTGTTAATAGGTACATTTAGGTATATTCATTACACTGCATTGCATTAATTTAGACACTCTTATCCAGAGCAACTTACAATGCAAGAGAACACACATATTCCATATTGTGATTCCATCACAAAATATGTCATCTGTCAACTCTTTTTTGAGTCTTTTTCATCAGATTAAAAATGTCAGCGGTCAGATTCGTATCTGCCGTCATGCTTATGAACATTATTTTGTCTACTCGTTGTATATGGCTTGATATGCAGTCATTCCTGAAGTGTTCCAGGATTAGTGCCTTGCCCAAGGGTAAAATAGTAGTGCCCCTACCTGAAACCCGAATGCAAGCTCTGCTCCCTGGCCAGCACATCACTGCACCGACCCCTGTAATTACAGCCTTAAAGTGTAGATCAGGGAGGAACAGAGGTCCCTCTTCTTGCTTGTGTTCTGTGGTCTGTATCTATTTGAACCTACAGCTGATTTCTACTGTTTCCAGGCCAAGTTGATACAGTGGGTATAAAACCCTTTGGCATTTTGAAAAGATTTGAAAATTGCCGTTCACCAATGGTCCCCATCCAACCTGATTGGATCAAGCAATTCTGTAAAGAAGAATGGGTGAAAATTGCAGTGTCCGGTTGTGCAAAGCTGGTAGAGACTCACAGCTGTAATTGCAGCTAAATGTGCTTCTACCATGCATTAAATCAAGGGGGTGAATACTTACTGAATCAATTATTGTCTGTTTTTATATGTAATTAAGGAAAAGCTTTAGAGTTGTTTTTTGTATTTGACATTGTAAAGTATTTTGTGTTGATCAGTGGAAAGGAATCCCAATTAAATCCATTTTGAATCCATGAAGTGAGGAAAAATGCCAATGAATACTTTTTATACCCACTGTATGTACAGGTAGAGGTGGTGTTGGTGATTGGTACCTGATGGCTTCAGGTGTTGATTCAGGTGTCCCTCGATACAGATGGAGGTGTTATTTGTGTGTTGTATCAGGTGCTCCCAGCAGCATGACTCCGCCCGGAGAGGAGGTGCCCCGTCCTGGCACCGCCCCCCCTCAGGAGGTCACAGGAGTAGAGCAGGCTTTGGCTAAGGTACAGGGGTCTCCCACATTCTATGAGTTTGACAAGATTTGACGAATGTCCAGATGATGCCGTTTGTGCATAGCACGGAAATAGGTGTAACCTTACTTCATAGTAATCTATGAGATTCCTTTACACACCAAACTCAAACTGTCCGTCCCGTCCCCCCCAAGATCATTATCGTTACTGTTTGGGGCAACATCACAGCAGCTTGGACTGTTGGAGGAGCCTGTGTTTGAGCTTAGGTGTGAAGTGGGTGGTGTGTGACATGCCATTTCTGCCTCATGCAGATGAGCCAGCTACAGGTGGCCTGTCATATGACCCTGGTCCAACAGGACACTGAAGTAGCGGAGCAGGTGGAGTCTCCCCCAATTGCCACCCCGGGACCGCTCGACCAGAAACAGGTTCTAGAGAGGTAATAACAACATTGTCTTATTCAGGCATGGCATATAAGAATGTACAGTGCTTTATGCACACAGGAGGTAAGCATTGGATTCATCTGTTCATGCCACTCAGGTGAAGGGACAGGGAGTTACCATGGTCAGTGGGTGACCCTATTGGGGAGTTACTGTAGTCAATGAGTGACCGTGCAGGCACTGGGTGACCATGGGCTGTGTGTGACCGTGGGAGATCAGTGACCGGTTAGTTTGGCACCGCGGGTGTTGAGTTGACGCAGTAAGCGAGTGACCGCTTGTGGGTGGTGTCCGTGGTGCGTGTGCTATGCTGTAGGCTGCAGCAGTTGGAGCAGGAGTTTGTCGGCGGGGAGCAGGCCAGGAACGAGGAGCTGCGGCAGAAGCACAGGCAGAGGAAGACTCTGGCCGACCAGAGGAAGAAGCAGCTCGTCGAAGCGCTGGCAGACAGCAGCGACGACAGTGACAGCGTCCTACTCAATGTCTACGACTCCATTCAGGAAGAGGTCCACGCCAAGAACAGACTGCTGGAGAACACACAGGGAAAGGTGAGAGGGGGAAAGAGCGGAAGAGAGATACAGAGGAAGGCAGGGGCAGAGAGGGAAAGAGGGTGGGAGGGAGAAGAGGATGGAGAAGGGAGGGGGAGAGAGGGTGAGCGCTCTAAAGAGGAAGGGGTAGAGAGGGAGGGAGAAACCGAGTGAAGAAGAGGGAGAGGTAAAAGCAAGCCAGAGTGTAGACATGTCCCAGGACTTCAGCATAAACAGTTTGAACTCAGCAGCATGTAGGAGATGTAAATGCGGCTATCGATGCAGTGTGTGTGAGATGCTTTGGGACCACAGCTGAAGGCGGCGAGGATCGAGATCCGGGACCTGCAGTCGGAGTTCGAGCTGGAACGGGACGACTACCTGGCCACCATCCGGCGGCTGGAGCGGGAGGGCCAGCTGCTGCAGGGCATCCTGGAGCGCGTGGCACCCCTCATCCGCCGTGACTGCAACTACAGCAACATGGACCGCGTGCGCAGGGAGGCCGTGTGGGACGAGGACAGCGCCTCCTGGAGGCTGCCGGAGGTGGCGGTGCAGAAAACAGCCTTGCCGGCAGGTGAGGAGAGGTTGGGGATGGGCAGCGCAGGTGACGATGCTCAAGTCCATTTGTGTAGCGCCTTTCATGGACCTTGCAGAAATGGGGTGGCAGTGAAGGGGATGACTCACCTCAGTCACCATCGGTGTGCAGCACCAAAATAGGTGAGGGAGGGAATGGTAATCATTTAGCTGAAAAATATCAAATTTTCCTTCCCTAGAATGGGAAGGGATTTAGTTAGACCGATAGGAGGTGGAAAGTGTTATCATGGGGATGTATTTTTCTCCATGAAAACAGTCCTCTCTGGTAAGCGGTTGTTTCTTTTAATATCAAGGCTCGGTCTGTGGATGTGTGTTCAGAAGTTTTTTTGTGCTCAGGAGAAATGTGCATTGCTGCTGTTGGCTACAGGGGATTGTGGGTATATTTGCATTGTCTCCAATTTAATTGGAGACGTTATGGTCTTCTTTTTCAGCAGTGCCTCCTTCTTCCACAAACGTTCAGGGCCGTCTCCCAGCTCACCGGAGCTCAGCGTTGGAGAGTGGGGACTCGAGTCTGGTGTGTACTTTTATAGAGTTACTGTGCCTAGGGCCTGATACCTGGGGGTAAATCAGCTATAAAAATAACAATCTTTTCATTATTGTCGGGAGCCTGAAAGAGAGTGCCTCTTGGCCACAATGAGCAAGAATGTCATCCATTTTGGCAGTGGTCTCCAGTGTTACCTGTCATGCTTATATGTCGTCTCCCGAGTTAACAACACCTGTGCTGCCAATCTGTAATCCACACCGGTAATCCCACACTCGTTTCTCACGCAGGAGGAGGACCGCTACAAAGAGATGCTTAACCGCAGTGATAGCGAGCACATCGCCAGCAACTACTTCAAATCCAAAAGAGCCAATCAGCTGCTCACGTCTGACCCCACGAGGAGCCTGGGTAAGACAAAGCCGGGGTGGTTGGTGTCTGTGCATTGCGACATTTACCCGGAAAAACACCATTCTTCAGTACACGCTGGGATATGTCCGAACTGTGGGCCAAAGGTCACTAGTGTCAGAGCAGGCGCAGACAAGTCTGAGTGTGAGAATGAGACACCGCAGGTTGTCTTTCCCTCTCAAGTTCCACCCTGGCAGCAGCAATCAGGAAATCTGCCCAGCGTGATCTGGAGGCCAGTCGTGGTAGGACGCAGTCAGGACAAACTCGAAAGCCCTTCCTCCCCATTCAACATATTGGTCCAGAATGCCAGTAAGCCAATCAGAGTGAGGGCTAAGGGAAAGGGGATGTCACCCTAGTATCCCCCCCACCCCCCATGACATTGGTGAAATCAGAGAGGAGGGAAAGGTGTTACAATACCTGCTCTTTGGATTAAATGCTGAGATTTATCATAAAATAAGGTATACCTTACAAGTTTATTTAATATGAGTTGGATATTAAAGTGGATTTCAGTAGTGTTCTGGTTTACACCGTTTCTGGTGAACTTATTACACAGCCTCGGATTGTGAAAAGCAGTAAATGGATCTCATAACAAGAAGCAGAATTGATAACATACCATTGCCTTAACTATTGTTTTAATTCTTACACCATCTGCACTGGACAGATATTTTTTGTTAACCGCGTTAACGAATGATTCATCTTCAGCCCCACACACTGTTCCCCTCGGCAACGGAACACCCCAACTGACCTCCAGCAGCTCCAACCTCTCCCTCTCGTCTGCTGTAGAGTCCCTTCTGCCCCGCCCTTTCCGTCTGGAGTCTCTGGGCATCCCCACAGTCAACGCCAAGGTCAAGCGCAAGAAGAGCCGAAGCCATATCCCTTACGACGGAAACTGAGGACGCTTTCAGCCAGCTTTGCACGGAACGGTACACGACCATGTACGGTTCATGACCGTGAACGTTTCATGACCATGTCCATCACACGTCCGTGCCCATCTCTGGGCTCTGCTAGGGTGGGGCAAGTGCAGCTGGGCGGACCCCTTTCCCCCAATTTAACAGCTCCAAATTCTCTGATCTTCATAAAAATGTTGAGAATCCAGGGAAGAGAACCAAGGTGCTCTGATCACAAACCTCTACAGAAAGACGGAGAATGGCCATGCATCACAGCTGGACCATGCCAGCAAATGTTTTGTTTGACACCTTCTGCATGGTGCATATTTTCAGACCTTTCTGAGAGACTCCTTCCTGTTCTTTAAACGTTCAAAATGTTTTCCTGTCAGCAAACATGAAACCATGCCATTTAACGTATTGGTGGAGAGGAGGTCCACGCACATGTGTAAAAGAGAACCCAGTAATGGGTCGTCGGTAAACTACTGTCCCATTCATCGACAAGTAAGATTAACGGACTGTACATTTCCAGATCTCATGGCTCTACACCGATCATAAATCAAGAGTCACGTTTTCACGCCCACCTGCCACACACACACACACACTTACCAGGCACACATTAAGATGTCACTCACCCTCACTCTTCAACCCACTTCAACCTATGTGTGTGTGCCCGGTGTATATAAGACTGTTAGCATGGCGCACTGGCACATACAGCTAAAAGCACTCGTTCTTAACGGCGTGTTTATTGGCAATGTAGAGTAAAAGCTCAAACCAGAGACTTTGAACATGAAGGCACTTTATCAGTCACTTTACCCGTGAGGTGGTATGATTCCACTTATGTGAAGCTGCTACTGAAGTAGTAAGCGAATGCTGTGATTTGATGCTGCATAAAAATAATTGAATGTATTCTTTTATGCTGTAATCAGTGTTGTCCTGAATTTGAAGTCGATTTTTAATTCCTGTAATTAAATTGCTACAACTTTGAGTTTTGTATGACTTTGTCATAAAACGCCAAAAGTGCGATTTGAGATATAGACAATGTAGCACAACTAAAGTTCACAGGGAATAATGTGGTGTGGTAGTCAAACCCACCATCTTCTGGTTCAGGGCTAAAAGTATTACACGTAGGGTGGCATGGCCAATGTACTTCAGTGTCGCACTCAGGACGGCTACAGTAACACTGCACCAACTATATGAATGAGTTACACAATTTCTTACAAAATGTCATACGTGGAAAAGGAATGCAAACCTTTCCATATTGCTAGTGCATATTGTCCCCCCCCCCGCCCCCTTCAAAAAAAAGACAAAGCAGGGGCCCCTAGGTGGTGTAATGGTAAAGACACTCGCCCGGAGTGCAAGTTGCCCACTGCAGCCGGGGTTCGATCTGCCCGAAGGAGGGGGGAGGGAAGCTGGCAGGAGCTCGCCGCATGCAAAGTGGCTCTGTTTGTATCAGAGTTACGGTTGACAATTTGGCAAGTTCCGTCTTGGAGGCGGTTCGACACCTTTTCACTGCTGGTCCCAGGGTTGCAGCGGTGAGCTTGTAGTACGTGGGAAGGGATAGAAATATTATGAATGAGAAATATGGTACAATTGGCTACCAAATGGGGGGAAACAAAAACCAAAAAAGACAGACAAAGCAGATGAAATTTATTTTTTTATGATTTTAAGTAAAAAAAAAAAAAAAAAAACCTAATACAAAACCATTTGCTTGATAAATACAAACATTTGACAAAGCATTACCCTTTTAAAAATAAAAAATAAACCTAGAGAACGAGTAACATTCCTCACCAGACCAACAAGTATTCTACACACAAACACAGAGGTTTAGGGCCCTGTAGGAGCACCACATTTCAGTTCTACTCTCATAACAATAACCATGACTTAACCTGGACTGTGCACCCCAAAACAGAGCCAAACAAATGTGCATGCTGAACTCCCAGCAAAAGAAAAAACAAACAAAAAACATAAACACTCTAAAATAAATGCTTCAAAGCAGTTATACTGGTAGTCCTATTTAATGCATTTAAGCCATTTACTGTCATTTTATATTAAATAGCAACTCAAGAAATTCCAAATTGGGTAATGTTATAGCACCAAAGTAACAAATGCAGAGACAAAAGCTCAATGGCTCTGTTGGAAAAGTTCTGATGTAAATGTTAAAATTCTGTAATTCCAATCTAAACATATTACTAGACAGTTTCATGCTTCTGGTGTCCTTCAGCAGCGTATATATATTGTACAGTGGCGAGTTCCACCTTCTTAAGGGGTAGTGTCACACAGGGTGGTGCATTCTTTAAATAAATATGCCCTGGGATGCCATGTTCAAGGGATTATCCCCAATTGTGGGGATTTGTGAAAAAAGACTGGCGGAAGCCTCAGTGTAAACATGTACGGGAGTCAAATGACTTGACGTGGGATTTTGAAGAATATATTGGGGGATCGTTGGCATCTCGCAACACCGGGGCTGGGGATGTGCCAAGAGCTGGGCCCGTAACCCAGAGTGGGCCCTCCGGTATGTGGCCGCAAGGGAGAAGTCCCCCTGTGTTGAAGCGCATTCACAAGTTCGGGCTCTAACCAAATTTCAGCCATTATCCCAGATGTTCATTATCATCCCTTTGTAAATCCACCTCCAAGACTGAACAGTGAACGTCACGAAAATGTGTAAAAAAATAAATAAATCACTTGCTGAAAAAAAAATGAAAAAAAAAAAAAAAAAAAAAAAAAAAAAAAAAAAAAAAAAAGTGCCCTCGAGCAAGAGAAATTGTGCATCATCTTTGGAAAAGAGCAGTTTGAAGGAAATATTATGCATACATAAAAGGTCATTATAAAGTAATCAGTCAAAATAATTTAAAT
Organism: Aldrovandia affinis; assembly: GCA_029706075.1. NCBI lineage: Eukaryota > Metazoa > Chordata > Actinopteri > Notacanthiformes > Halosauridae > Aldrovandia > Aldrovandia affinis. The sequence continues at coordinate 1,273,900 of JAINUG010000161.1, read as the reverse complement.
GTAGCTGCAGTAAGACTACATGTGTGTTTGTTAGTTTTTTTATTTGAAGGGGTTTCATCTTTAGGTGTTTCATTGCTGGGTACAGTACAGAAAGTTTCAGCTAAAGTAAAACAAAAACAAAAAAAAAGAACATGCAGAACATTCTGATATTCTTTAACAGGTTCCCATACCAAATCTACATATAATTAAATCTTGTTTTAAAGGGAGGTGGGCCAAAATATCAAGACTTTTAGCAACCCATTTAATGCAACGAGGCAATGATTAAAACGGGGGGTTTCAAAGGAGAAAGGAGAAATCGATCTCGCTAAGCAGCATGGCTTAAACAGCGAAGGTTTAGTAAGGTAGACCCCCTGCCATTGTACCATTTCTGGGTCTGTTACTTCTTCTTGCACCTGTAAAGAAAGAACTGTATAAATAGAATGTAAAAATGGGCAAATCTAGTGGTTTCAATTGGAGAATGTAAACAGGTTCAACAAAAAATAGAAAACAGCAAAGACAATATTGCTTTTTTGCATGAAAGGAGATTGATGCCAAGTACTGTATTTGGTTACGAATGACGAACTTCGATACGGGCACTTTTAAACACGCTCAGTCCGTAGTGCTGCTGTGAACGTCAATGCAAAGTGGGAGCTTTCCCTCCTTTTTGTTCAAGACACTAAGCACCGACCTTTAAGACTCAGAAGAAACACTTAGCTGCATTTTTAACTCGAAAGTAATCGTGCCCCCCTCCCTCCCCACAAATGAGCAATAATATTCCATTTAAGAAATCAAAATATATTAGAATTATACTGTATAAGAAGAAAACAAAAACAAGAAATGGCTGAAAGCGCCCAAGGTCCATATCTCCCAACCCCCCACCCCAATGTCTCCAACACAAAGAAAATGGCTTAACAATTTGCAGACGTTCACTAGCCATCACATTAGCTGCCCTGGGGGCAGCAAGAGTCCCCTTCTGGTCTCTTGTGGTGGTGCATGCTGCTTGTGCTGCTGCCCCGGGTCACTTCGGTCCTGCTGGTTCCTCTGCGGCTCCAGCTTAGTGTAACCACGGTGACGGATATCTGGCCTCACGCAGGCTGTAGTGCAGTGGTAGGTCATCAGTGCAGATGGGGCGTACGAGGTCAGCCCAATTTCGGCACCCCCCACCCCAGTCTTGGGTGAAAGGGAAAAGTCCACCAGCATACTGACAGATCTGCCCAAAAGGGACATTGTCATTATGAAATTTGACATCCCAAATACTAACCCTGTATAACCCATGACAGAATTTGTAGTGACCACGGTTTAATTAAATGAATGAGAGGTACTTCTCCACACGGGTGTATGGTTTCATTAAATATGCCAACTGCTGTTAACCACGCGTAACCATTAAAAAATGACTATTTGCGATAGTTTCCCCACATATGAGCTAGCGGGCGGGATGGCAAATCCAAGAGCAGGACTGCTTGGCGGGCAGATCTGCGACTGGTATCGGGCTATGAGTCTTTGAGCATGCTGATGTGGGAGTAGATCTTGAGTGCGGGACCCAGCTTGATGTTCATGGCGCTCATGAGGTGGTCCTCCTTCAGAAGCAGCAGGGCCTGCCCGTCGATCTCCTGGGAGCGGAACTCCTCTGCTATCTCCTGGCAACCTGCCACCCGAGAGACACAGACAAGAGGGCGGGGTCAGCGGGGGCCACAAGTCACATGGTCCACAACAGCTCGCGAATCGTGTTAGTTCAGGGATGCCAGCTGCAACCTTGAGTTGCCTGAAGCAACGCAGAAATGTGATCACGTGCGAGTTCTGATATAAGGTGTTTTCTAAGAGCGGGGGGGAGGAGGGGGTTGTCCACTGACCTGGCAGAGAGCGGATGAATCCGTACACTTCCTCCACGCTCCACTTGGTGGGGTCACTGGGCAGGAAGCGCTGGGTGAGGACAGGAAGCTCCCTCATGGCGGCCGTGTCTTGGGTGACCCCGCGCTGGCCCTGGGGGGCCGGGGCCCCCGAGCTGGCTGCAGACAGGGGCGAGGGAGGCCCCTCGAAGCTGGAGATGTCGGAACATGGACTGGATTCCCCATGACTGGGGTGGGAGGGGAGCGGGGATGACACTGACCCACCTATAGACTGCTGAGGGGCAGTGCGCTTCTGGAACAAACAGCACCAAGACTGGTCAGACCCACCGTATGCCCACAGAGGTTTAACACAGGGTTTTAATGAGGTCAGAGCCAGCACAACCATATGTATGAATGAGCATGAATTAGTGATGGGAGTGTGATGTTTTATCATCCTTAAAATGGGTGAAGTCAATTCATTTAAACTAAAAGTCAGTGACTTGTGGCATGTCCACCATCATGGATTTCATGAAGCCTTACTCTCCAGCCACTAGTGTTAACATGTGAAGCGTGAATAAGCGAATGGCTGAATTCATTAATGGTGAGTGAATAATAATAAGTGAACAATGTGTGAATGAGTAAAATGAGGGAGCTTTACCTGCTTCTTGGCCTCGGTGTTCTGGCGACTGCCGTTGCGTGGCCTCCGTCTCCAGCGGCTGGTTGTTTTACTTCGGTCCGGGTGGAAAAGGCCTATCCTCTTCGAGCACCCCACATTGTACCTGTACAACAACGCAGGGGTCAGCTAATGGAAATGAAACTCTCACGGTCAGCGAGAACGTATTTTAGCCCCTAATACTCGTTCATTTCCCTTTACGTCCAAATAACAGTCTTTGACTTCAAAAGTATGGCGTGCACATGCACGGCTCAGATATCACATAAAAAGAACAGGAACAGTCAGAAACAATCAAAGTTGAACCCCTAAGAAAACATTGTTGACTACACCAGTAATGTCAGTACGAACTGAATAGTTTGGAGCAACCTGAACAAAACAAAATTCTAGGAAATCTAGGTTTCAACCAGGTGGACTCCAAATCAATCAAAGCCTTTTCAGGGCTTTCTCGGATGCATGCACCTGTGACAAATATAGATTGTCATTTCATCAGCGTAAATTAGCGATTTACCTTTTTGCACAGACTGTGGAGCAAAACCTCTTTGTGCCTTTGAAGTTGTATGCAAAATCAACCCAGCCGCAGAATTCACACTGCAGTTTGGGCTCGTCCGCCTCCTCCTGCTCTCTCAGCTCTGAAAGGAAGCGTACGTTAATGTAGATCCATGATGGTTTTGTGTGGCTTTGTATTGTGAGCCACAGCTTGAAAACAAAGGTTACGTGGTAACCACGGTTATGTTAGCCAATTGGATCACTTCAATATGGTATCACTCCGCGGCGGAGGGATACATCCAAGATAAGATATTTCAAATACACTCCCGTGCACCTGCAAAATAGGACCCTATAAAAACCCAGCTTCGCGACGACACGCCCTTTATCATTTTCGAGGCATCTCGAGCACCGTAACAGGAGTGGAGTGATCCAATTAGCTCACATAACCGTGGTTACCACGTAACCTTTGTTACGTTTCACTATATTGGATCACTCCAAAATGGTATCACAGTACCCGACTAGTTGGTGCTTGAGGTCAGCTAGCCCCCAGCACGTCCGGCAGGACAGAGCTGTAAGGTAGCCAGGCAACAGAGCATTCCCACCCTCATGTGGAAGCCAAGCAAATGCCCAAGACGGCTGAAGCCACGGAAAGGGGGGCCACATTAACACTATAGAACCTAGGAAAGGTGCTTGAGGAGGCCCAACTGGCTGCAGCACACACGTCAGCAAGGGGCACCCCTCTCAAGAGAGCCCAAGCCCAAGACCCACTCCCCAAGTAGAATGTACCAGAATGGCACCAGGCACTGGTCTACCAGACAGACAATATGCTGTAGTTATAGTCTCTACAATCCAATGAGAGAGTCTGTGTTTCAACAGCCCTGCCCCCATCACCCTCCCTCCATAGCACACAAAAAGATGGACCCCACAGGTTCAAACAGAGGTTTTGACAATGCTGCCAGCACTACGTCCAGGTCCCAGCTCACTGCTCTGCGAGCCCTGACTGGGCGTAGCCGTCAAACTCCCTTCATGAACCTGGAAACCAATGGGTGACGACCCACTGAGCCCTCTGGGAACCCAAAATGGCAGGCAGAGATAGCAGCCAAATACACCTTCAGTGTAGAAGCTGACAATTTCGCCTCCAAAAGAGACTGTAGGTATTCCAGTACCTGTAGCACGCTACAGGACTCAGGATCAATATTGCCCCCCATGCACTAACAGCAAAATACCCTCAACGTAATTAGTATGCAGCAGTTGTTGAGGGAGCCCTTGCATTCTGCAGTGCTCACTACATCCCCATGCAGACCACAGGCGTCGCTCAGAGGCTAAGCCCAAAGGTTGAGGCACTACGGCACTGGGTGCCAGAGAAACCCCTTAGCCTGAGAGAACAAGTTGGGCCTCATGGGCAGTTGCCAGGGGGTCCCTGCTAGAAGAGGTAGAAGGAGGCCAAACCAAGGATGCCTGGGCCAATAAGGGGCTATCAGCACCAGCTGGTGGCCCGCCAACCTGGTTCTGTCTAATACCGCTGGAATTAGAGGAAGGGGCGGAAAGGCATATAGCAGCCCCCTCAGCCAGTCGTGGGCTAAGGCATCCAAGCCCAGAGGCCCCGGGGGTTCCCAAAGTACCAAAAGTACCTGCCGCACCACTTGGGGGTGAAGACTCCAATCTCCTTCCAGTGGACCCTTCCCCCGAGAGCATGTCTGCTGCTACATTCTGAGACCCTGGAATATGTGCTGCACCGTAAGGACACTAGGTGTTCCAATGCCTACAGCAGGAGTTGCCAGGCTAACACATGGAGGCGTCGGGACCTTAGCCCACCCTGATGGTTTATAAAAGCTACAGTCGTGGTGTTGTCCATCTTTACTAGGACATGTTTGCCTTCCACTGAGAGGGAGGAAGTGCTGTTAGGCCAGATAAACTGCCCTCAATTCCAACACATTGATATGTCTGCCGCTCCAGGGGGATGCCAGTGGCCGCTGGCTAACCTGCCCCTGAACACACTGCACCCCACCCCGTCAGGTATGCGTCGGTGCATACCAATTCCCTGCAGCACACTCTGTGTAGCTCCAGCCCCTGCGAGAGAAAGGAGCGTGAGAGGCACTTCAACAATGCCCTCTGGCACTGCAAGGTCACATGCAGTTGCCAGTATCTGTGCCCTTTCGGGTGTAGTTCGTGGGAGTTGAACCGCCGCTGCAGCGGCCTGAGGTGGAGAAGGCTTAGCGGAACCCTATATGAGGCTGCTGTCAGAAGACCCAGAAGATGCTAGCACTTGACAGGATTGTCAAAATCCTCCCCTTGGGTGGCCTCGCTATCATGAGAACCGAGTCCAGAGACATACCGATGAAAATCGCTGTCTAGGAGGGGATCAGTTGGCTCTTCCCAGCACTCAGCGTGAGCCCCAGATCCCTGATGTGGGCAACCAGCTCATGTGTATCCATGAGTGCCTATTCCTTGGTTGAGGCAGACACCAGCCAGTCGTCCAGGTAGTTGAGTGTATATATATATATAATATATATGCCATTTAGCAGACACTTTTATCCAAAGCGATTTACAGTAGTGAATGCATACATTTTTCAGTATATGTGGTCCCAGTTGGAATCAAACCCACAACCTAAGCGTTGCCAATGCCATGCTCTACCTACTGACCCACACAGAACCAGTATCTGGATCCCCCGGCCTGTCAGCGGCACCAGGACTGCATCCATGCATTTGGTGAAGGTCCTTGGTGCTAAGGAGAGGCCAAAGGGGAGGACTCAGCGATCCAAGATAGGGCGGAACCCCGCTCCCTTCATGGGAACCACGAAATACGTGGAGTAGAACCCACAGACATTCTGAGGACTCTACTTCCCTGATCACATTCTTTTCCAGGAGCGTGGAGATCTCCAGCTGGAGACCCTCCTTTTTCAGGGGGGTCGCCCATGGTGGTGACCTGGATGCCCCTGAATGATGGGGGGTAGAATCAGAATTGGAGTTTGTATCCCTTGAACATTGTAGACAAAACCCACAACCCTGTGGGCCTGAGTGAAGCGTCCAAGGCCGGGGCCAAACAAGTCAGGAGGGCTGCTGTGGCCCGTCTTTCTTTGGCCAAGAACGTCGCAATCCTCTAGCGCCCTCCTTGCCCTAATGACGCCGGTCATCAACTCGGGATCTGCCCCCTCATCGGAGGCTACCGCGACGCTGCGTAAAATGCTGCTGCTGGTAAGGCGGGGTCCTACGCACCAGTCGAGTGTCTGAGGGAGGCGAGTCTCCTGGCGTCCAAACTTCTGGGGTGGCGCACTGGGACGTGAAGGCGGGAGCATGAATTACCTCAAGGTCTCCTGGTCTTTTCTGACCTTATCCGCCTGCTTCAGGATGTCGTCAATCCCTGGCCCGAACATGACTCCTGGGGTAAAGGGAAGAGCAGCAAACGTCTTCTGAAGCCCAGGTGGCAGTTTGGACTGAGCCAACCAGAGATGGCGCCTAGAGGTGACTACCTGAGAGATGGCTTTACCACTTGCACGGGCAATGTCTCTCTGGATCAAGAAGGTAAGACGAGAGACCTCGACCGCTTCCTGGAGGACGTGTTACAACCCACCAAAACCACACGCACTGCAATAGCTGCGTGGTGAACTAATACAGGACGCGACAAACAAATATCCCTTTGAGTCACGAGTCTAAAAAAATACAGGATTTATTTAGGACAAATGACAGATAATGGACATACTCACAGGTCATTGGAAGGATATACTAAAAATAAATAAAAGTCTAGCTAAGCCCTAGCCCTATATAGACAAGACAGATTCTAAACTCTCTCCCGTACACATCAGAAGGACGTTCTTCCGCAGACTGCTCCCCCTACTCTAGCTTGACTAGCTATCAAAAGTACATAAGAAAAGTATAAAGCACGAGGAAAAAGCAGACAAAAGTGAGGCAAAAATCTTTGCAAGTTTCTCAAGAAGGCACAGCTGAATGGCACAAAATCACAGAAAGCAAAAACTGGGGCGTTCTCTCTCTTCTTAGTCTTCCCACCCCCCTTATAAACTCCAGACAGGGGCGTGGCCAGACAAGGTCAAGGACCGTGCAGTTGAGGATGATCCAATCAGGTCCAGGGTGATCACGCAGCCCGAGCATGGCCTTAATCAGCAATCACAGCAGCGGGAGCATGCCCTCAGACAGCAATCAAACACCTATTCTTCTCAAGGTCAAATAAGTTCAACCATAACAGACATCCTGTCCCCCCTCTGCGATCTGTGGCAGGAGCTTCTGTAGATACTCTTGCAGCAGCATGGCCGCATTGGTGAGACGGCCGAGGGATGACAGTGAGCCATAAGTGGTCGTCATCATGGACCCTAGGGGGACCTGAAGCCAGACGGGGATTTTTCCCAACAATTTTCTTGTCTGGCAGGACCATAGCAGTGACCATGGTGTCCATGATGGGGTACTCATGGCCCCTGAGTAACAAATCCTCAAGTGCCGGTCTCCGAAGTGAGCCAGAAGCGGCCCTTAGAATCGGATCAGCCTTCCTTCATAGCCTCACGAAAGTCGGCAAGGATGGGGACTGGCAGAGAACCATCAGCAGCCTCATCTATCTTCACATCAAGAGCAGCAGCAATCCTAGCTAGGAGATCTTGCGTGAGCTTCCGCGCCTCTGATGTTGCATCAGACTTAACGCCCCCCTCACGGTGGCGAACCGTGCCGGCGTCGTCACCGAGGAGCAGTCCTTCACTGGTGTGCAGAAAGGGAGCCATTGTCATCACCGCAGTCGTCGTCGTAGACAAAGTTGATCTCCCGCAGCAGCTTGCATGCCCTGCTTTCAAGCTGGCATAGGCCTGTGCATTTGTGTTCACGCTGCTTTCCGTTCTAGAGGAATAGGAATCGCGAGTGCGGTGGGATGTACTAGGAGAAGGAGAGCTATGTCTCCCTTTATCCCTGTTTCGTCTCTCCTTACTCCTGCCCCGCTTCCTGGGAGGAGCATTAGAATCTGAAGGGTTATGCGTTGGTGTGCCCCCCCCGCCCCCTCCGGATGGGGCAATCTGGTCACTTGGTCCAGAGAGGGCAGAAGCCTGGGCCACAAAGGACCGCATGGCATCCAAACGTGCTTGGCGCAGTCTCTCCGAGAAGACAGCACAGAATAAGCGGTTATTTGGAGAAGTCACGCTCCTCTCCGCGTGACTCAACCCAAACAGCGCATACACGAGGAATGCGCATCATCTGGAGGGATATCAACCCTGCACTTATCACAGCGATAAGACATGAGGGCAGGGGGCGGCAAGCTCACACAGAGGAGGAAGCAATACGCCAGGAAAACGTAAATGCTGCGTAGTAAAAGCAACCAGGGAACGGAAAAAATTACACCATACTACTGTGTGGCGTGGTAACCAGGTGATGGAGAAAAATTACACCAACGTCACAATTGGGGTAGAGCACAGAAACCAGGTAATTGTAACTACTTCAATGGTATAGGAGATTCTGTAATACAGAAAAAAATAACCATTGTAGGGAAGAGCACATGAGCAAAAAATGGAGTGGCCCTGAGTAAACGCAACTGCACACATGCGCTGAGGGCAATCCAGTAAACCAGTTAGCTAATACAACCGCAAGTAGAAGCTAAACCAGCCACACCAACTACTGTAATCAATACTAACAGTAGGTAACAATAGCTAATACGGTCTAGTCAACGAAAAAAACTAGCCCACGTTAGCCGACATTAGCTACACGGGAATAGACAAGGACGTGGAACAACTTCTCGAACACACAGCCAGAAGAGTGGCACACACAATGAAGGAGCTAGTTAACGCACTGCCCCAGGCTGTGGAATAGCCGTGAGAATTCCAACTTCGTAGCAGCACGCTGAAAACGCAGAGTGACTTACCGAACGAAGACCTTGTCTAGTGGTATCCGAATCTGCGGATGTCCGCCGAGAAAATGAAGAGGGCGTGTCGTTGCGAAGCGGGGTTTTTAAATCGGGGTCCATTTCGCAGGTCACACGTGCAGGTGCACGGGAGTGTATTTGAAATATCTTACCTCGGATGTATCCCTCCGCCATGGAGTGATACCATATTGGGAGTGATCCAATATAGTGAAACATAACCCAGTGCAAACCTCTCATTCAAAAATCTACTTGATTCCTGAGTTTTTGTTGACAGAAGGAATGCAGGCAGCACTTGTCAAAAGGAAACGGGGACACAAATGGAGATCGATCTGACCCACCTGCCAACATTAACAATTAACTCAACGTGTGGCTCCTTTGTAAATAAGAAGGCAATCTACAGCTCCTTTGTCCCTCAGTCAGCACCAGTCTGGCTTTATCCCAAACTGTGCAGACTGAGCCGGGTTTGTCATATGTACCGAGGTGAAACAAAGCAGTCGTTCTGACTCAAGGTCACAGGTGGTGAACTGAAGTGCCCCAATTTGAAGATGCAGACAGACCATCCCCCCCCCGCATCCTGGGGCTGAGAGCACTTGCCTTGCTGGGTCAAATCCTCCATCTCGGAGTCGGTGGCGTTGGGAGGGTTGCTCTGGGGGGTCTTCTCTGGATCAGACGGCTGCTGCTGGGTCTGCTTCTTCAGGCCATCCACCAGCACTGGTGCCCGCTCCACCTGGAGAAAACCAGGCAATAAAATATAATCATAATTTCAATGCAATCATGAGATATTCCACAAAATAATTTTAAAAGACGGTCGTATAATTACATTTTTACAATAAATACGAGTGAATATGAATGTGAGTGAGATTGTGTGTGTGTGCGTGCATCTCAGTCTCAGCGTGTGCCTGTGCCAGGAGAGTGTGCGTGTGTCTGTGCATGGCTGGTTCTCTCCCCTGTGTCTTCACTGAAAGGTTGGCTCCCCTGTGGAGTTTATTTGTGGGCCTCAGTCTGTCCCCACAGTGATCTGCTCCTGTGAAGGGTCTCCAGCAGCTGAAACTGCACCCTCTTATCGTCTGAGCAGTAACACTGCCTACCTCAATACTCAGCACTGGGTCACCCCAACTCACCCTCCCCTCATCTGGCCTGAAGCTGACTGCCCCTGCCCCCCCCACCCCTCCTCCCTCCATGGCAAAATCAGTAAGTCATTCATAGACCCACCCGCAGTGGGGTTCATGAAGAATCACTCTCCAAACACTCTTTTAGGCATCACGCTGTGCAAATTAATTAATCTTTAAATCACACAGATGATGGTTCCTTAGCCTATTCACTGTTCCCGTTGTGTCAGCCAATCCTGCACACCATACAGATCAATGGAGCCGTGCAGCGTCTATGGCTATGCAGCACGATACCATAAAACATATCCGCTGTGAGGCCACTCACATATCCACAAGGGGGCAGTGTGTTACAGTGGGTCACTCCAGTGCATTTTGAATGAAGCCACTCATGCATTTTAGCCAGCTTCACAGACTGACACCGTAGCAGGGCTGGAAGGCAACTCTAGTCTCGATTCACTGTTGCGAAATGCTTAAAAACACGGAAACGTTATAGAATGGCGTCACATTTCACAACCATGAACTTATTTGAAGCTGCACCCTGATTTGCCCCAGTGCATTGCAGGCACAATGCCAGCAGTCTTCAATTGAAACGGTCAATGAAATGTCAGTCACCACATTCTCCGCTCGTCCTCCCAGCCAGAGCAAGCAGTCAAAGCACGCTCTTTGGATTACTGATTTTATTTTTCTGGAGCACAGCATTCAAGAACAGACAGATGCATAATTTATTCATTGCAGAGGGCCAGACCCTGTGCTACAGATATTAATGATTAATGGCAAGTGTTTGAGCACAATGAACGTGGAGCTCCTTTATTTACCTTATGGTCCGTTGTTTAGTTATCCCTGGTGGGAGTGCTGCTGTTGAGCAAGACACTTACACTCCAGCAGTACAAACGAGTTACAGATTGCACCCGGGTTTGAGTGGCTTGTACTGTAACCTCTGCTACTCAAATAATACCATCACACCATTGGACTTACTCAAGCACACTGATTTTCCGAAGTAAAAAAAAAAAAAAAAATAGAAAAAAGATTCAAGTCAAGCAAGTGCCTGATTTGAGACTGTAGCTAGGACTCACAGGGCTCATAATGAGTCCTTAGCAGCTGTAGACTGGAAGTTCAATTAGTCACGCTCTAGTATGGATGTAAAACAGAGTGTTCCCTGCGGTAGCCTCTTCCCTCCTGGGTGCGAAAGTGTGTTTGACTGTCTGCTAACTGGCCCTGGGGAGGGGGAGGGGGGGCTCTCAGAGGTGCAGTGGGTTGTTTACTCCCTTTCTCCCCCTTGGGGGGGGGGGCTGCTGCTCTTGGGATGGCGTGTGTGCGTGCGTGGGTGATTGCACGTCTGTGTCACTGATCTTAAAGGAACATGATGGGTGGGTGGGGTGGCATGTTGCAGCAACCAGTAAGGAGACAAATGCACCTGCAACTACTCCATTAGCCTACAGCAGTAATGGTAGCTTTTTTTCGAACCAATCCTTTCAGGAATGTGCGTGTGAGTGTGTATGCGAGTGTGTGTGCACATGTGTTTACTGTGTGGGTGGGTGGGGGAGTACTCACTGGGAATGGCTCGGCCCCCTCCTGGATTACGAAGCCCTCGATGACGTGCGTGAGGACCTGGGGCTTGACGATGGCCTGGGGGGGCTTGCTCTCCCCGTTTTGCGGTGTGCTGCCAGTCACAGTGGGGGCGTCGTTTTCGTTTCCCGAGGTCATGGCTGGAGGAGAGCCCAAAACTGGCCCCGAACTATCCCTCTCTGTAATTCCCGTACCTGCCCATGACATAGGAACATACTTCAACACACTAGCATTATAAAAAGAAACGAACATAAAAAATCCCAATAGCAATGCCATCATGACACTAAGTGAGCTGTTGCAGGCTATTTAGGAAATACATACAATTACGTACAATTGAACATAACTTAAAATTGTGGACTAGACAGGAATTCTAGAAGGAATTCTTCAATAGAGTCATTGGAACGTTAGTCACTATTGTTATGAATGCATTTCCGTTATTATTATTTTTTAAATTTTTAAAAATAAAAATAAATGTTGTACTATGCATAGCTTTGAATCAGAAGAAACGAAAGCGCGTTGACTTTGAGCTAAAAAGCACAACATCCCCTGCGCGCAAGGTTTGTTTACTTTATTTCCTTGTCGAATAATGCGCGTGAGAAACTTAATTTGGGTGGTTAAAAAAACACAACATGCCGTACCGAAATAATTACAGCAGCAAGATTCAAACTGGTCCCATCTCGGAAACCGTGGGCTTCTTAAAAATGTGCAATATTAAAATCAACTGATTTAGGTTAGCAAGCTTGCATAATGCATGTGTATAGCCATGCAGCTAGCTAGGTAGGTACCTACAAAGACACGTAGCTGGCTAGCTAACTTAGCTAGCTATCTTGGTACGCATCAATGTCTTTTGTGCTAGCAAACGTGCAAGTGTCTACAAACACAAGTCACTTAAAACGTAACGTAAACAACCAAACTGACAAGCCTTTTGTCTGAATTAACAAGGAAGTATGAAAATCCGACCCTTAAAACGAGAATCCCAAAGCGCTTCATACATGCAGGGGTCGTGGCTAACAATCAATTGTATTATGCAGGCAGCAGCGAGCATCGCAAACGCCTTTGTTCCGTTTTGTCAATACCTTAAAAACAATCATGAGATACTTATTTCTCCAGCGCCAGTCTACCTTGAACGTTGCCAGCCCATGAAGTTGTACCCTCCTAACTGATCAGATAATAACAGAAACGGGGAATGCATAGCTCACCTAAACTTGTTCGTTTTTGTTGTGCTCGTACTCACACTCGCTTTCGGTCAAACCGATTCCTCTACAGAAGCCACAAGGACACACTCCAGTCGTCTTTGTACAAGCGATCTGAATAAGAAACAACGCGTCACAGCTATTGGCTCTGTGCTTGCAATTATAGCCAATGGTGACGATTGTTTGCGCGCGGCCGTTGCTATGATTGGACAATACAGCCTACGCGTCACCGCTTCATGTCAAATGCACCGAGGCGGGGAAGGGGAAAGCGCGACGAAATGTTTCAGTAAATCTTTTCCCCCACAAGCCCACACATATTTACATACCGTATATGACGGTATGATTTACTGTGTCACTGACTTCAGTAGTCGGGTTGTAACACTTTTTCATATATGTGGGTTGTAGTATATTTCCCGAGACATACTATATCTCCTTCTATGGACATTTCCTCTCGGATATAATTATGGCCACACAAAACAATGTTTAATTACAGTTGTGCCTCCATGTGTCCCACAAATAATGATTGTCCTCCGATGTGGCATATCTAAACATAAACTTTACCCCACTACTAAGCCCAACAGTAACATTAATTTAATTTTAGATATTAAGTAGAGAAACGTTACATCTGTAGACTGGGTTTTTTGGACAAGGTTTCCTTTTTGGACAGATTTGCCACGACAGAGCTGCAACGAAAAATGTAGACAGCTAGGCCCCAGACAGTGACGGCAAGACGGTGGCTGATCTTTCACTATTGCATACAGCAGGATATGATGCCTAATACCTTCCTGATACATAATTACATGCACATTTCATACTGGTCTAGTAGCAATAGCTATTGATTGTTGATTACAGATTACTTGTCTCCTTTTCGTATAAACATTTTGATAATTCTCAATGATCTAAGATTCGTTGAACCCATCTATGCCACTTAGTGCAACCATAAAATATCACACAATTTAAATGTTGACACATCTGACACATCATGCAGAATACTTTTTTGGTATAGCCAAAGTGACAAACTGCTTTTAATCTAGTTAGAAATGCACTCCACAACTCCTTGTGGAGACAAATGCTCTTGGTTAATAAACGGAATAATCAGGGAACTAGAGTATGATGGAGGAGATGTATTGGGTGTTACAGGGGTCTATGTTTAACTTCTGTCGGGAGTCTGGTGAGGACATCAGAGGAGCACTGAGCCAGGCCAGTGTGACGTTACCATCAGCCACTGTGTGTACGGATAACAGATTAGTCACTGGGCATTCACAAATCTGCTCAGGCCACCGAACACAGACTACAGGAAACCCTGCAGGTGCAAATAGAGAAGGAGGGAGCTGTGCGCACGCATGCTGAAGTAGACGGGGTGCTAAACCAAAGAAGATATCAAGCAACATAACAGATATCCCCTTTTTGACCTGAAAAACCCACACAGCATGTCACGACCCATGTCAGATAGACACCAGTCTCATTTCACCTTTTAAATTTTTTAGTCATTTGGCAACAAAAAAACGCTATAAAGTTCTAGTAGCGCTGACACATTTCAGTGTATCAGTGGCCTTTATCCGAGTGTGTTTGTCTGGCAGGATTTTATAAAATCTTCTTGGAGCACTGCCTCCAACCTTTCCTGTGCTCTTTTCCAGGGGCAAAGGGGAATAGTCTACACTTGCAGCATGTTTTATATTCGGAGATCAAAGTGGAACCTGTCCCTTTTTTTCAATGTCGGTGGCAGACAGCACACCTAGACTATGTACTCACTCCCCAGTGCCGGTCATAAAAGCTTTTACATATTTAACTTTACAAGAAACAGTGCAATAAAATGAGCTGACTCTGTAGCCCCTTGTTCTACAGTTTGTGAAAAAGGCAGACAAAGAGAGAGGGAGAGAAAGAGAGAGATGATCTAAAGTTACTGAAGGAATCATGTGCACATTGATTAAATGCATACGCTTTCAATCCAAATGACAATTCTGTCTGGGTACAGAATTTCAATCAATAAATATTTTAATAAACCATTATTTTCCATGCTTCCAGCTGAATGTCTACAAAAGATTTTTTCCCCAATAGTCTGTTATATTGAAAACATGCTTAGATTTGGTGATTAATGACAAATTAAAAATATATATTTAATAATAATACATGTATTATATATATGTGGTCACCCAAGGCTTTTGTCACATCAGAATGATTCATATTTGAAATTTAGAGCAGATGGCCCTGACACACCTGTCCATCCCCGACAGGCAGTCTGCACGCCTTTCAATCCCTGTCCCATCGGGAACAGCAAACCAGAACCGCCCCCCCCCCCAACTCCCCTGTGATAAAACCAAAGCCATTCCAGTCTCGCTAGCAAGAGAGCCTAACAATAGAGACAAGGGCATGACAGATTAGCCTGTGCAGGAGGGGAGAGATGGAGTAGGGGAGGCCTCTTTAGCCCAGATGGGAAGACTACAGATGGTGGTGATGTCATAGTCACCATGCTACTGAGTGGCCAGGCCCTGGGTTGGGTCAGCCCATGACACATGAACCCTCCCAGGGGGCACGCAATGGAGACCAAGGTCAGCTTTTCAGTGAAAGAGTTTGGGGGAGAGAGGGGGAGGGGGGCACTTCCTCTGCACCTTCTCCTTCTCTGCACTGTTGGAACCTAAACTCAGTGGAACTAAGTCTAATAGTTTATTTTCCCCATTGACTTGTTCAGGGCATATAGATGCTACAATGCTAATGCTAACTTAAGTACCACATGTGGTCACTCATGTCCTTGAACCAAAAGGGGACAGCTGGGTTTAAGGAAGAGTTATCAGACAACGCAATAGTAAGTAGTTGCCATTTTATAAATTAATCACAATTTTTAAAATAAAAATCAAGAAGTGCAGTCACAACTGGTGGGTTAGCTAGCAGGTACAATGGTACAATTATGAAAATAAATTGGGCATATCACCAAAAGTAAAGAAGCAAAACTCTCCTCGCTAATCCCAGTTAAGCCAGGTTTTTTATTACAGCAAGCTTCTGTATTCTATTTCTTCTTTGGCAGGAACTCCTCTACTTACTATACTGTAAATATCCTACAATGCTGGCATTGTAAGTTCCTCTGGATAAGAACATCTGCCAAATAAATACATCAATAAATGGAAGAAAAAAAAAACTTCATTCATCATTTTACAGTCATGGGGTTTGCTTATATGGTGTAGATATTATAATGTCTACCCCATCCAATAACATAAGGTAAGCAGAATCATTACCTTGTGCCTGAGGTGGGGGTTTGCTGGAGTCAGACCCCTGCTGATCTGTGACGACCCTCTGGGGGGGTATAGATGTGGGCTGTGGGGTGCTGGGGGTGGGGGGGGTCTCCTTGACCACCCGGGGGACGGATTTACTGTCCTTACTGACACTGTCCTGGACCAACCGGGCCGCCTGGGTGTCAACAAGAGAAAAGAGACACAAGTTAGAGACGTATGGGGGAAAAAAAACCCTGACAGCAATTAATGTGACTCAATGATGAGACATTGTATTGTATGTGAGATATTTACTATAACATATATCATATTATTTTGCACATATTCATTGTGTATATTCATCCATTTTATGGATTTGTTAAAATCATTCTTTCAGCAACCATTCTTTTCCCTATCTTTTCCATTACCATTTATATAGATTTGCTACTTTTTTATTCACATTGTCTATGAAGTGATTGTCTCTTCAATGTGGGAAAAGCATCCTGGGTGCAATCAAAGCACTTTATAAATGAAATCGATCTTATTTCACTGATATTTCATGCTTCTGTCAGCGGCTAGCGGCTAACGGCTAACGGCGTTGTGCTTACGGCAGTGGGCGTGGGCTGGATCTGCAGGTTGATGGCGGTGAGCTGGACTGGCTGGACCTTGGGCTGGCTCAGCGTGGGAGGGGGCTGGCCGTGGTGTCCCAGTGCCAGGGGGCTGACGGTGGAGTGGAAGATGGTGGCCTGCTGGGAGGGCGCTGGAGGTTTGGGGAGCACCGGGATGGGGGACGGGACGGCCGGAGCCAGTACGGGAGCGGCCTGCAGGAGCGGACCCTGGGTCCTGGGAGAGTTCTGGGACGGCTGCTGCTGGATCACAAACCCCTGCTGCTTGTGCTGGTGGAGCAGCTGGTGGGGCTGTATCTGAGTGTATGCTGGAACAGACACACGCAGGGATCAGACACCACAGACTCTGCACTTACAGTATGGAAGATAACTCATGCTAACATATGGTTGAATATTGGATTATATATAAATATATATATATATAACAAGCTCACTCGCACAAATGCACACAAAATATATTCTGCATTGCATTATGGATAGCTGTGGATAGTCCTCGCGTTGTAGCTACTCTGTTAAACTTCCACTCTGGGTGGTGTACAACATGGAATGTGTTACCCAGTAGCTTACACAAGCCAGAATGGAACCCTCCTTTGTTGCAGCTGCCACTGGTTGCCATCTCGGCAGCAGTGTAGTGTAATGGTTAGGGAACTGGGCTTGTAACTCAAAGGTTGCAGGTTCGATTCCCAGGTGGGGGCACTGCCGTTGTACCCTTGAGCAAGGTACTTAACCTGAATTGCTTCAGTAAAATATCCAGCTGTATAAATGGATTGTATGTTAAGAAATGTAAACTGTGTAGGTCGCTTTGGATAAGAGCGTCTGCTAAATGCCTAAAATGTCAATGTAAATCTATCTCTTGGTGTTTTTTTGTCACTAGCTTGCACATCACAATGACAGGTCACCTGAACCCATCGCTTCTCAGCAGCCCAGAACAGGCCTTTCAAACATTCCACACATTACTGCAGAGTGCAGTGCAGTTAGTTATTTCAGCGCTCCCAGCGTGGAGTGAATCTGTGAAACTGTAAGTGCATGACCTGTTCTGCTCATTGCTTCTAGGAGTTCTATATAGTTTCTCTACCTCAGAAAAGGGGAGACTACACCATTCTAAGCATTAGTAAATAATATTATATGCAATGAATACAGTAGATTTCTTGGTATAAACAGATGGCTTCAAATACCGTATTTGTCATATTGTCAAGTTTGGTTTGATATATATATATAGCTATAAGGTCATAAACATACGATAATAATAACAGTATATATATATATATATAATGATATTATAATATATTTTCAATCTAGTGTAGTATAATTCTTCTCCAAGTAGCCAGCAGACTTTTATGTTGGCTACGTCATACCCGTTTAGCTAATTTTATTTTATTTTTTATGGGACGTTTGGAATGTTCACATCGCCATGTCGAAATAACTGCCTCTAGGAAAATAGAGACGTTTTCCACCCAGCTCGGGAGCATGTGGTTTTGTAGTTTCACCGCGGGCTTTCGCGGAAAATGTTCCATACTTACTGGGACTGCACCCGCGTGTCTCACTGCATGTGGCCAACACAATTATGACATCTATACGAGGTCTATAAAGAATTACGTTTCACGTAATAAATAGACAATTCCCATCAAAACAACACACAAGTTCATGAGAACCAAATTATTACCCTCGAAGTTATTCCGTGTTTCCTGAGCGAACATTTCAATACAGCAGGGAGTACGAACAAATGAGAAAAATACGCTCTCATCGTACAGAGGAGGTGATGAGAAAATGCCTGTGTATACCGCTGAACAGTAAGCACAAAAACGGACACTGGGAAACAATGAAGACCCTGGAAGAACGGGGGCGAAGGGATTGACTTTTGTTCATTCCCAAAGTGTTACGTAAAATGACTCAGACTGCTTCCCACGCCCCCTCCCATCTCCCCGTTACCGGGTGACCAGCGGGGGTGAATCAGTATTCTGTTCTCCAGAGATGCAAACGCCAGGCCCTGGAAAGCCCCTAAAGTTCCCAAACATACAGAAGGAACCGGCTACGCACTGATGACTGTCACAGACCTGGCTGATTGCACTTTGGGTTTTCTTTCCTTCCTCATCGGCGAACAGCAACGCTATACTGTATTCTCCCATTGTCATTTTAAAATGTATTTTCTAAACAAGGTGTGAAAAAACCTGCACTATTTTAGCAATGCCAACTGTAACCGTTTTAGCAACTCTCTCTCTCTCCCTCTCTCTCTCCCTCTCTCTCTCTCTCTCCCCCCCCCTCTCTCTCTCTCTCTCTCTCTCTCAGGGCTTCCAGAAATCACCAATAATAGTATGTGGAACATCTTAAATCCAGTTTCATAACCTGCAGCAGACAGCAAAAAGCACGACGACCCAACCCAGCCCAGACATTTTTGCCACTGCTTACATGGCTGTTCCATGGACCTCCTGTTGTGTGCTCTTAGTGGTATGACAGTCAATGATTTACTCTACACACATGAACAAACCATTTCTCAGAATATAGTATAATCTAAAAAAAGAAATAGGCCTGGTTTGGTAGAAAAACAAACCCTCTTAGCCCCCATTCATCACCCCCACCCCCTCCTCTATAACAATGGTACATAGCTCTTCTGCCACCATATTTTCACGGACAGCATTGCGCTATAATGAACTCCCCTTAAGAGAAGCAGAGCACAGAGAGTATTTCCTAAAGTTTACAGCCTGGTGAATGGTGATATATTTTCACCACAGGGGACTTATAGATAGCCTCGGGAAGATGTGGTAGAAGCCACGCCTGTGGCCCGCTGGCTGGTACAGAACAGCTCTGAAAGTGCTATCCCGCATCGAAAGCTAGTCACACTCGGTAGGCCTCTGCTGCTCTCAAGCCATCCTAAAATGCAATCATTTCTTCCTGTAGTGCCAGCAGTGGTCATTTCACCAAGCGTCATCCACAGGCGGACAGAGAACAGCACGCCAACAGGATCACACAACACTCCATTCTGCATGCTGCTGGTGGAGGGAACTCAAAACAGCAATGGGGAGGGGGTTGCGTTACCACACCACCTGGAAATTTGCACCCTAAGTCGGATTGCTGGCCTACTTTTTATTGGTAACAACGAGTTGATTCCAAAAATCCCAGAGGACACTTCCTGGATGTGACATCAGTCTGGTCCAATCAGACTTCCCAGCAGAAGAGCCATATGGTTGCCCAGGATTCTGTTGACACCTCTGGGTGTGGCTGTAGCCAGGGATGGATAGTCATATATATGATATTTGATCTCTATTCTGGATATGTTGATTGGTTTGCACATTTCGGTTGCTGATAATGATTTAAAGCTTGTACATTATGAAAAACAATCACATACAGGTTCAGGGCCATTGCTAGTTTAAAGCTGGTTTATTTCTTGTTCACTGGCTGTTATTGGCTGTGACATCAACAACCTGATTGCATCATCCAGCTGAGGTGTTGCTCATTTCTGAAAATATGTGATTGTTTTTGAATTCTGAAATTAAAACCAGAGAGTTTGAATGAATGCTGTTTGAATGCTGTCAACGTGACACATAAGGCACTCTTTATTTCACTGTATTAGTAGTCTTGAAGATTTCAAAATTAATTTCAAAAGCCTATTTAGAGGCCACCTCTGCCTTACACTATCAAATGGCATGGTGCTTTTCAGAGGGAAGTACTGCAATTTACAGCCCAAACAAGCACATAGAGGAAGTGCAATCTCCCATATCTCTTCCTGATTCAGGCTCAATGACACAATATCTCACCCTAATTCGGGCTCAACGACACCCTCATATTATCATTTTCTACAGCCCCATCACCCACCCTGCTGGTACCATGGCGATCCCATCAGTTATTTCCTCCAGCCCAGCGGTCAACCTTTCCTCTTACCCTGGAACCTCTTTTGATTTTAATCCATGAAACAAGGTGCACACACACACACACACACACATACATTCACGCATGAGTTATTCTTCTGTATCCTCACCCTCCCAACCCCTCCCTCCCCAAGCCCACACCCACACACACTCAGACTCATTCACTCTCACAAACATACGCAGCTGGTTACACAGAGAGACGCCACATGTCTGAGTGGACGACTGTGTGACTCAGCGTTCACACACAGGAAGCTCACTGCCCAGGGAGGCCCCGCCCACCCCCAGCCAATTCCCATTCAGCGATGAAAGAAGCGGCCTTTTCATCCCGGCACAACTGATGTAGGGCCGACTCACTGCTACTCACGCATAGAATGAGAGCTTTATCTCATCGCCGGACGAGATGAGATACAGCAGGCAGAGAAAGAGGTTTAGGTATTCTATTGATCTCTGTCAACAGTTTCGAAACGTACTGTACAGCATGCGGGCGTGTTTTCAACACTGACAGCACAGAGCCCTGGCGTCTTACTTTATTTTTGTAGTCTGCCTGTAGTCACCGACTGGAATGTAGAATTCCCCGTTTTTCAGGTTTCTAGTGGTAAGTAAGACATACATTGCAGACACAGATAGGCTGTACTATCAACTGCTGCGAGCGTCAGAATACACGGTGCCATTGCAGGAAGAGGTCAGCGTTATCTAAAACACTCGCTCACTCGTCAGCGCAATTAAAATCAATTTACACATGATAAAAAATAAGGCAGGATGCAGCCTAAGGCATCCTGATGTGGCACATTATATTACATTGCTTATTGTTACATTAGGTATTAACTTGGCAGGCTCCCTTATCCAGAGCGAAGTACACAGCTCACATATTTCCCAATGTGCAGGTGGATGTTTACAGACGCGTATTGTTGTTGTAAGTGCATTGCGTGTCTCTGGTTAATGTATTATTATGAATAGTCTGTTTCGCAATGCTCCACCTAATCTACAATGCCCCTTAGGGATTAAATACATTTTCTATTGTATTGTTGTATCATATTGTAGGTCCATTGTTAAGTGAAGTGCTGAAGAGTATAACAGCTGTGTCCCCTTACCAGGAATGTGAACCTGCAACATTTTACATTTACATTTTACATTTTAAGCATTTAGCAGACACTCTTATCCAGAGCGACTTACAAGATGCGCATTAATACATGGTAGGAACAATCATAGTTTGCGCACGAGATCAGTGCAGTAATACAGCAATAGACATCATTGCAGGCAGCTGCGTACCATACCTGTAACACTGGGAAGGAAAAGGTTAGCGTAAAATAGATATATTTTTTTAAACAAACAGTGGTGAAGACAATTTAGCTAGATGGACAGAGTTCAGTGGTAGTGGAGTCTGAAGAGGTGGGTTTTGAGTCACTTGCGGAAGCAACCTGGCCTGACCAGCGCTCCACAGTTACGAGGGTGAAAAACGAGTTAACAGGGCCTACCTGGAGCGATGAGTTGGTGGCTGTTGACAGGCGCGTTGCGGCTCATGTTGACCACGCGCGTCTCCGCCCCGGGCATGCTCTCCCCCCGTTTCCCCCCCTCTGAGGAGACCTCAGCGAGGCCGCCCTTTGCCCCAGGGCCCTGGGGAGGACCCTTGAGCAG
Source organism: Aldrovandia affinis (assembly GCA_029706075.1). Classification (NCBI taxonomy): domain Eukaryota; kingdom Metazoa; phylum Chordata; class Actinopteri; order Notacanthiformes; family Halosauridae; genus Aldrovandia; species Aldrovandia affinis. Next base: position 1,251,893 of record JAINUG010000161.1, on the reverse strand, counting down.
CGCAGTGGGCTGGACGGAGAGGGGGGCTTGTTTGAGGCTCAGGCCCTGGAGCTGCGTTTGAGACTGGGAGGCCGGCTGTGCTGCCCCCTGCTGGCCACGAATGGCCAGGTTCTGCACCTGGAAGGATGGAGGAATGTGCCAATGGAATCATTCCTGCTCTCGCGGCACAACGCAATGCACACTTTCAATAGCGAATAATTTTGTATACTAATGTTGATGCTCATATAACAATTATGGTTGACTTCTCTTTCTGATTTATATTGTATAGTTGAATATCTTGTTTAAAGCTCTTGGATGCCCCCTAGATGCAGTTCACGGTAACTACCCAAACACATGTTGCATAGTGCAGTGGTTCCCAAACTGTGGGTCGCGAGACAACTTGCTGTATATTACTGTATATTATACACGTTCCATAGACAGCCAAATTAAATACTTCACTACTTACATGCACACAGCTGGTTACAGTGCACATGCAGTTCTTTGACATATGTGAAAAACGTTTGAATTCCATATTTGAGCATATATGAGGCTATGTTTTAAGAAGGGCTGGGTAGCAGAACATTTATTTACTCATTAAATGGGTCATGGGCTTGGAAAGTTTGGGAACAGTGCCATAGTGCTGTTTTTATGCTGTATATCAATTCACCTGATTGTCTCATGTCACAATCACAGAAGAGTACGCGTGAGAGTGAAGATCAAACAAAAACAGAGAGCATGTGTGTGTTTATATGTATGTGTGCGTACCTATCTGTGCGTGCAGGTGTGCTCCATACACGCTGCCTGTGTGTGTGTGTGTTTGTATGTGTTACCTGTGCAGTGACAGACTGTTGTCCAGTAGACTGGGTGGGTGCCTCAGGCTGGACAGTGGTGACAGTGGCAGTGGGGGTGAAGATGAGCTGGGGGGACAAAGGAACAGCACGTCCTAGGCTCCTAGCTACTTGCACAAGGTTACTTTGCTGTGCCTGAAAATCACACATCGAGAAACACAGTGCCTTTTAATCTGCATTCTCCCACGGCCTCGGACCCAGAGACCGCACAACAGCCCCAGGACCAACCAGTGTACAACCAGAGACTTTCAGCCAATGTATCAATCGATCGACCAGTCGACCAACCAATTATATTTGAATTGATTAATTACGTTTAACGAGGGAATAAAATGAACGAGATGAAAATCGATGCTTGATTTGAGGCAGAGTTGTACTAATGTGACATCTTATAGTTACAAAGTTCATATGACTGATGGAAAAAAATAAAAATAAATGAAACATTCGTGGAAAAAGTTATTTGGTGCCAACCAAAAATGAACTTTAAGAGCTGATCTACTTGATAAGTGACCATGTGCTGATCCTGGATCAGCTTCAGATTTTTCCCCCCCACACAACGGGTGGAGTCAGGTCAATGGTTTGTTACAGTAGGATGATCCCGGATCAGCTGCTGGGAGTAAAATGTACGCGTAGCTATGGCTACACACATGGCCGGTCATCATTATCTTGCTACACCACTTATCCCCCAGCTCAGTTATGCAGAGCTGATGGGACAAAGGCACACACACTGTACAAGAGGCGGCTCAGTCCTCTGATACAGTGGCTTTCAAACTCAGTCTTGGAACCCCCCTGCGTTTGCTGGTTTTTGTTACAGCCAATCTCTTGATCAATGTGGTTCTCTGTGGCTCAGTTGGTAGAGCACAGCGTTGGCAACGCTTAGGTTGTGGGTTCAATCCCCACTGGGGCCACATATACTGAAAATGTATGCATTCACTACTGTAAGTCGCTTTGGATAAAAGCGTCTGATAAATAGCGTATATTATTAATTAATGAGTCACGTTCACTGTCTATCGAGGGATGATTGACCCTCTTAAGGCCATATTGTGTCAGTAATAGCTATGCATGCCACGAACAATAAACGTCCCATATTCGTGTCCCAGGACCTTTAATCAGTCACATCAACTAACGCTTTCATTTCCTGTAATGTGCTACATAACAAGTGATTCGTTTAGAGAGAGGTTACATTATTTAATTGATTCAATTATAGATTGGCAGATGAGATCAGCACAGTTCCAATTGCGTAGGGTATGAAAATCTGGCCACCGACACTAAGCCATCTGTGGAAAATTAAGAGTTGAATGACAGAGCAAATGGCAACAAGCTAAACCTGCGTTAAGTGTAAGGAAAAGCTAAGGTAGAACACATGTTTTCAACAGCCTTAAGAAAAACGAACAGCTTGTTACTATTCAGAGGTTGCAATTGTGGTTGGAACAAAAAACAGCATACACAGGGCACCTGGGACTGACTGAAGAACGAGTTTGAGAACACCTGCTCTTAGGTAATATAACATATAAAACCATCTCTGCTCTTTGATATGTCTGTAACCATGGGCTATATTTAGTCCTACACATCACAAAAACAATCTGTGTGACATTTGATCTGAATATCCGCTTTGAACGGTGAGAAAGAGAAAGATGCGTTTGGGAATGAGGCCATATAAATGGATCATTTCATAATATGAAATGACATAAAATTGTCTGAAATTGTATTTCACATACCCAGTTAATAAATAAACTCCTTAACGTAGAAAAACTGTGTATTTGAATGGTTTACTGAAGCAGAGTAGATCTGATCAATGTACCGTACTGTACGTTTGATACATTGAAGGAGAGTGCAAGGTTATTGATAGGTTGTTGAATTCGTTGCGTTTGATTTCATTTTCACCTTAAAATCCTCATCCAATTCAGACCCAAGAAACCAGGTGAGGTGAGTTGTCTGTGTAATCAACTGCTCAAACCAATCAATTAAGTACTGAGTAAGAACCAAAACCAGCAGACCGTGTGGCCCTCCAGGACTGGGCCCTGTTGCGGTTGAAGTGCCCTGTTGTAGTATATTGATAGATCATTTGACTCCAGTCCGGAACTCCGGAGCTGACAGACGAGAATTGTATTTATTTTCTCCCCAAACTGTGGCCATGCAACAACCCTCTCCAAACCCACAGCCAGAGAGTTGCTTTTGAAAAATTAGCTGTATCGATTGACGGGACCGTGCCAATAGCAGGCAGCAGTATGTAGCAATTTGTTTTTCATCCATGAAAATATTCACCGCATATACAGTATAACAACATTTTGCAGTGATGGACAGGCTGACGATACAACTGGGCATTCCAGATTGGACAGTAAAGATAAAAACCAATATTAAAAATATCATATGAGTTTAATTCTTTATTATTTTCTCTATCAAAATATGGTACAATGATAGACTAGTCATAAAGCATGTTATGCATTAACATCTGGTCTTGGTTGATTACGTTGAACAATATAAAGTTGACAGCTAGATGTGATTATGATACAGATTAAACAATATTGCACTACCATAGATGTACATGCATGGAATGGTAAATATGGAAAAAATAGTCTCCTCGTTTCATTTGGGTCATATTATCTTCTATAATACTCTCTCGAATTTAGAATAAATGACCTGTAAGTGTAATTAGAAGTGAAATATTAAGAGCACACAGGGGATTACAAATGTTTTTAAATGAACACGACAGAAATAGAATAATACAGCTACAGTATAGGTAAGTAACGTGCAAGTCAAAGAAGATCATTCCTCTACACTGATGACCGATATTTGAATGAAGGATTTATGATGTCACTCACAAAATCTGAACACAGGATGAATCATTCTGTCTGTTTTGAATGGCACAAAAATGGTGAGGGGAAAAAGCCCTTATATTGAAATAAAATCTCAATATAAGAAACACAGGGGTCTTAATGGATGGTTTCATGAGACTGAGTGCTTTCAGAAAACGTTTCACTCGTCACAATAGAGAGATAGATCAGACCGCTCTCTATTTCTGTAAACGCTCATGCAAGTGCAGGGCCATTACATAACCGCTAACTGCCAACGAGCACAGACAACACCTATACTGTAATGCGGCGGGATGTCCGACGCATGGCAACCACGATCATACGGACACCGAGGCAGGCAGAACAGGACACACGCAACACCCGCGGCTGTGTGTGAGCGTGTGTGTGAGAGAAAGAGAGAGAGAGAGAGAGAGGGCCTAATGCAACTGACGTGTTACACGATGGTGCGTTACAGACATGCCTGCGCTTACCATCTGAGCTCGCAGGTACATCTGCGCCTGGCTGGCGGTGAGGGTGGGGCTGGAGGGGTTGCCCAGCAGCACGGCCTGCTGGGAGATCCCGGCGGGGGCAGAGCTGCCGCTCTGCGCCCGGCTGATTAGCTGAGCCGCTGCCGGGGGCGTGGTCAGGTTTATCTAGGGAAAGAGTCCGAGAGGGGAGAGGGATGTCACCTTGTTCTGCAACAAACGCCCTAGCCTTGAGCTTTACCGAAGGCGAAAAATGCCCACACGGCCCTGCAGGCCACAAGAGCTCAGCAAGAAGCATTAACTCATCAATGAAACAAATAATTTCCTCAGTTAATTGTGCAGCTCAAGCTGAAATCCACGTACGGTGCAGTGTTTTGAAAATGACTTTGCCCATTGTGAGAAAGCCTACACAGATGATTAGATGTGAAATTGCACATGCATGATAACTAATAGCAGCCCTAAGAACAACGTGAAACAGGAAGTTTGAGTGGTATAGTGGTTAGCACACCGGACTGTGGGCCTCAGGGCACGGTGTTCTCAGCCACGGGGGTTTCTTCAGCATAAGTTCCAAGATGTCAAATTTGAACTGTAATAAAGTGGATGAGGATATTTGCCGAGCATTATAGCATAATGCGATGTAAGCAGTATAATGTGACGTTTCAATAGAGGCTCCTTAAAAAAGATCTTAACATTTTGCCTGTGTTGTGACATAAGCAACCACAGCTTATCCAAGAGTGTCTAAACCACTTCTATCAGCTCTAGTGCTATGAGACATCAGTAGAACATGGAAGATGTACACAGTGACAGCTTTCTGCTCCTAAAAGCCTTAACGTCTATGTGAAACTCACAGTAGTTTGTGAAGAGCCGGTCTGCTGGGACGAGGTTCCGTTTTGGTTGGATCCTTGTCTCCCGGCAGCTATACTGGCCTATGAGAGAAAGGTAATAGTGAGGGGGAGGTTGGGTTATGGGAGGGCGAATGAAAGAAGCACGCACAGTATATATGATATATGCCATTTAGCAGACGCTTTTATCCAAAGCGACTTACAGTAGTGAATGCATACATTTTTCAGTATATGTGGCCCCAGTGGGGATTGAACCCACAACCTAAGCGTTGCTAACGCTGTGCTCTACCAACTGGCACAGCCAATGAATCATAGAAAAACAATTGAAGACTGCTTAAATGTGCAACACGATACATTATATTCCATGATATTACATCAGTGCTAAACAATCAATTACAATGTTTGAATGTGTACATACTTAAGCACTGAACGAACAACACAACTGTGTCTAGAATTTGGTGCGCACCCATCCCAGAACACACAGGGTGGTCAGGGATGGGTGAAGGACTAGAAAGAGACTACAAAAAAATGTATATATGTTTGTGATATATAACGATATATGATTGTGCTCTAGAATGTATATACATGCACGTACACGTTGAATTGTGCTTGACTGCTTCAAATTCAACTCCATCTCAGCGGATGGCTCATGGTATGGTGAGCGCTCAGGCACGAAATGGCTGCTGTGCATCACTAACCCACTCCACATTGGTGGTGGTTGAGGTGAGTTTACCCCCCTTCACTGTAAAGCACTTGAAGAATAATCCAATCTATGATTATCATTATCATTATCAATAATGGTTCTGTGTGGCTCAGTTGGTAGAGCATGGTGCTGACAACACTTAGGTTGTGGGTTCGATTCCCATTGGGGCCACATATACTGAAAAATGTATGCATTCACTTCTAAGTCGCTTTGGATTAAATCGTCTGCTAAATGCTATTTAAATATTTTTTTTCATCATTTATTAAATGATTATTAATAATAATAATAATAAAAATAATAATAATAAAGGTCCCCTGTATTGGGTGAACTACAAAAGAAAAGAGAGAGACACAGCCTTCATGATGGGATAAAGTACTGATCTTTAACTCAGGAAACAAGAGTCAGCCCTCACATCTGCCTTCGGCTCTCTGCTTTCATTTCTCAGCCTCTGTGTTTTTCTTGGGTTCCCTTCCCCAGGACCCCGTTCTCTGAGGGTTTCAACCCCTCGTTTTCAGTCAAGAGTTACAAAAACAACACAGGCACTTAAAGAATGTACACAAACACAGCTGTTTGCATCTGCACCCTGTACCAGCCGGCCCAGATTAATTTGAGCAGCTCTCTTATCCTTCTGGCTTAATTATTTAGCCCCAATCACAGCAAAGCTATACCCTATTTTTCCACAAATATATCGAATTTGATGTCTTTAATTTCTTACGCACATTTCCACAGTGCACAGTATGTATGCCTGATACATACTGAACGCACAACAGACCCCTATAACTACTCGACGAGAAATGAAGCAACGTTACATTTGAGATGGTAGTGAAGCCCAGTGGGTATGGCTGGGTGTCACTGGTTCGCTGCATTAACCCTTAGGAGTCGCCGATCACGCCCGCGTGATCAAATCAGTAACTGGTTCAAGACGCCGTAGCTTTAAAACGAAGTGACTTTGAGCATTGCCGTCAACTTCACTCGAAAGTGCTGGCCTGAAACCCCATGCTAGTTTTTGAATGACATTGAAAGACTAAGTAAAAACGGAGATATTGGCTGTGTTCGAAACCGTTCACTCGTTCACTCGTTCCCTATTCCCTATATAGTGTTCCTATATAGTGTTCCTATGTAGTGAACGATTAAACTGTTTTCGGATACTACAACTGAACGTCATTTGCGTCAAAAAAAAAGTGCTGGATATTCAGGTGACGCAAGCGGATGCTCCCAGTATCACGTAAACAAACCGAGCACTCATGACAGCAGGTTGAAATGTACTGAGGTAGTATTGGGTTTGCATGTTCAGTTTTGAATGTTAAATCCCAAATAAATTGTTGAAATTCTAATGATGTGCAAGTGTGGTTTTGTCAACTGTGGTGCTGTCTGCTAGCCACTGCTTTAGCCACCAATAGCTACCGTTATGGAAGTCGTAAGCTAACTAGCTCGTGTGCTAACGTTAGGATAACTCACGAGCTCACGGCTAGCACCAACTCCCATAGCAATAATAACGGTAGCTATCGGTGGCTAAAGCAGTTAGCTAACGTTACCACCATGATTCCTGTTTCTGTTTTACTGCTGTTGGCTCAACTTTTGTTCTTGAGGCATAAACGGAGGTGTATGTATGATGGTATGACACGACTGCATTGCATTGTGGTACACGGGATCAATTGTAGGGTACATTCGCTGTTCACTACAAATCGCTGTGAATTGCGGGTATTTTTGCGTTCACTGTATAGTGAACGAAATTAACAGTTTAGAATTCGAACAACACTACAAAATGGCGTGCACACTATATAGTGCACTATATAGGGAATAGGGAGCGGTTTCGAACACAGCCATTATCATTTTAATTTGATATAAAAATTATATTTACGTGTGCGTAAAAGCGCATACAGTATGTGAGGCAGGCGTCGCATTTGTTTGTATCTTCAGCGTTTTTTGTCATATTATGAAACGGAAAAAAATGCCTAGCTAGTTTTTGGAGTTGGAGTTGGAGTTTTTGTGGAGGAGAAATGAGGCGAGTTGAGCCTCGTGTGAGGTGAATGCTAAATGTACCACAAACCTTGCTTTTGTACGTCGAGGATGACGAACTTGAAGAAATGATTGGTAAGGAGTCTGACATCGAGAGTGATGCTGACGACTAAATTGACGATCCGTCTTTTGTCCTCGACAACGAGACAAAATAGCCCAAGACCTCTAAGGGCTACGTGCACTCATAGCAGGGCACTTAACCTGAACCACTCCGGTAAAAAAAGAACGGTGGGTAAAAATGGAAACGAGTAAACGTCTCTGGATAGCCAATAAATAATGTAAGCATATATAATGTGGTCCGCTCCGCTCCGCTGTTATTCTGGGCCTACACTCAATCCTGGGAACGCTCAAACCCCTCTCTCCGGTCAGCGGTGGCTCCAGTGTTATGTTCTGCCCTGGGGCATTATGGGAGAGGGCCCCGGCATCAATCTCGGCTGTCGCAGCGGGACACATGGCGCTCGAAGCACCACCTATGAGACAGGGCAGCGTAAAACGAGCGCGCCCCAAGGACCGGCGTGGGGTCATCCATCAGCGTCAGGGAGTCTAGACCCAGAACGGATGAGCAGATGAATGCGCGGGGGACGGATGGTAGGTAGCGGTGGGGGCGTGCAATAGTGGCTGAGATCGGTGATTCGTTTTTGCACCTGAGTGACTGGGAGTACTGGAAGAGATAGGGGAGACTGGAGGTTTATGGAGAACGGACGAGACACAACATTGCTTTGTTGTAATAGTGCCGCCGACGCTTTTCTGATCATTATTATCCTGTTGGAGATTCTACCCTATATCTGATATAACGCAACTGTCTGATTTTGATGCGGCAATGCACAACGCGCATACTGTGATGCAACCGTGCATGCCGATATGCTTTTCGTTAACAAGCAAACAAATGTGTTATACATGTGTACTATGACATAATGTCAGCTATTACCAAATAAAACAAATATTGACAAAAATCTTCTTTTATGAACCTCTTCCCCACTTCCGCATACAAATGTCACTTCTTAGACACTGTTGCAGATGAGGGCCGATTCCCCGATGTAAACTGCTATTCCTTTTCCAACATCACAAAGCATTGAGCAGGACGTGGCCTCTGTTGGGGTTGCTGTTCTAAACCGGAAGTGATATAGGAAGTGATGCTGAGTGTGTGAATTATGTTCACCAGCATTCCATTAGAAAAAAAAATACGGCACAGGAAATCATAACAAAGGGAAACTCGTAATATTCTCACAATGTCTCCATAATAAATTTGTATATTATCTTGGTAGCTATACAGTATTCAATTCAAATTACCCGCAGGCATCTGAGCGAACAGTCCGTCTCTTGTTTGCGAGCGGCTTGACCTGTTCCTTCATTTCGTCCACTGATTCGTTCGTCAACCCGTTCCTTCGGTTCATTCACAGATTCGTTCTTTCAGTACAGAACTGGATACACTGGTTCATTAACTGACTGTGTCATTTGGGGGTTAGTTTTGGGGTGTTATACATTCAGTGAGTCCTCATCAATAACCTTTTTGTAAAATGCAGCCCGCCCCACTAAAAGGTAGCAATCTCTGTATTAACTGTTTCTATTGGCTCTCGTTAGGAATATTCAAAGACAATCAGTCCGCTAGCACTCACAGGTTAAGAGTGAGAAGAATCAAATGAACGAATCCTTTCGTGCAGGTGATGCAGTTCATTTAGTTCACCGAAAGGATTCGCTCAAAAATAACGAATCATTCGCGAGCATTCCATCACTATTGCTACTTTTAACGATCTGGTGCTGTCGCCGCTAAAGTGATTCTGAACGGAAATGGTTTGCTACCACGACGACGTAAATGTAACGGGAGCCTTCGCTTCCAGCCCTTTCCTGTCTGTGTGTCGTGTGATTGCAGACGCACAGGGGCAACAATGACTCAGTGGCCGGCCACTGTGATGCTTTCTACTGGAAGACCAGATGTGTAACATCCTAAATCAAGCAGTGACATTTGAGACAGTACTCATAAATCTCATAGTCAGCACTTCATACGTGATCAATACATTCATCAGCACCTAATATGCATGGGGTCAGTTCCATGGGCTTTTCAAAGCCAGGGGGAAACATCACTCGAAAAGAAATGGCTCCAGTGTGTGCCATTGGGAATGAACGTGACGCATGTGTTTGACACAGAAGCCGAGCCCCTGAAGAGACTGTTGTCTGTAGCATGCAGACATCCTCTCTGCAGAAGGTCTCTGATATTCATGGCCGATGACATCATTGCACTGTAAACATCCCATTTGGCATAAGGGACATATTCGCTAAGCATTTGTGGGGAGGACAAAATCATACAAAGCTGCCATCATGCGTAGTATCTCACCTGTGTTATTTACTAAACGGGGGCACCTGCATTTAGTGTACGTGTAATGTAATAAAAGAGGGGGCTGCTGAATTTTGTGACATCCCACAGTGGCAATATTTAATTGTATATTTTGTGGCCTTGTCCATTTACATATACTACTTTTATAATAATAATAATAATAATAATAATAATAACACATTTCTATAGCGCTTCTCAAAGTACTCATTATTATTATTATTATTATTTAGTAAATACACAAAAACTCGTGCTGGTATTGGTATTGGCAGTGCTGGTAGTAATTTGGAACAATTTGTACAGTAGTACCTTAACTGAATGCGGTGGGTGAGAATCTGATGCTTTATGGTTAGTACGAAGTGGCCATGGTTAACCGTTTTCCAATAATGGTTATTTTCAGAATTATAGTTGGACAAGCTGATCCTGCTTCCCTCCTCTTATGTTGCCTCACCCCCATTTTCCAGTGCCCCTCCCCATCCTCAGCTTAGCCCCTCCCCCCACCACCCTCTTGCCTCTGCGCTCACCTGCTGCACGGCAGCCAGGCTCTGTAGCTGTGCGCTGCTCAGGTGCTGCTGCTGGAGGGCTGCGGTGTGCAGCATCAGGTGCTGCTGCTGCGCTGCATACATCTGCTGCAGGTACTGCGCTGCCGTGCTGGGCTGCCTGTGTAGAGCCTGCTGGATCACCTGGGAGAGAGAGAGAGAGAGAGAGGGAGCGAGAGAGAGAGGGGGAGAGAGAGAGAGAGAGAGAGGGAGGGAGAGGAGAGAGAGGGAGGGGAGAGAGAGAGGGAGAGAGGGAGAGAGAGAGAGAGAGAGAGAGAGAGGGGAGAGAGGGAGGGAGGGGGGAGGGAGAGGGAGGGAGAGAGGGGAGAGGGAGAGGGAGAGAGAGAGGGAGAGAGGGGGAGAGGGAGAGAGGGAGGAGAGAGGGAGAGAGGGGAGAGGGAGAGAGAGAGGGAGAGAGAGAGGGAGAGAGGGAGAGGGAGAGAGAGAGAGAGGAGGGAGAGAGAGAGGAGAGAGAGGGAGAGAGAGAGAGAGAGAGAGAGAGAGAGGGAGAGGGGGAGAGGGAGAGGGAGGGAGAGAGGGGGAGGGAGGGAGAGAGGGGAGAGGGAGAGGGAGAGAGAGAGGGAGAGAGGGGGAGGGAGAGGGAGAGAGAGGGAGAGAGGGAGAGAGGGGGAGAGGGAGAGAGAGAGAGAGAGAGAGAGAGAGGGAGAGAGGGAGAGAGGGAGAGAGGGGGAGAGGGAGAGAGAGAGGGAGAGAGGGTCTGTGGTCAATGCATATGTCATTAGACATCCCTCTTCAGACAAAACCTACCAAGCGCTTCCCCACAAGGCTCCACTCCCCTCTGTCCCTCTGCTACACGCACACACACAAACACACACACACACACCCTCACCTACCACACCCTACTGAGTAAACCTTTTCCCTGGCTCTTTGCGGCCGAGGCTAACTTTCCTCATGTCCACCAAAGCCTCTCGAAAGCTGTGTTGCGGGGAGCAGTGCATTGCCAAATCATAAGGGACCTGACACGGAGGATCTTTAAGCTCAAATCCAAAGCCTGACCCTGCACTGAGGCCTGGTTCACTATGTCAAGATAAAAAGGGGAGTGGGGATGGGGGGGGGGGGTGGGTGGATTCTGAAGGTGCAGCAGTCAGCCTGAATGTGACAGGGGTCTACAGTATGGTGGTAGAGGTGATATGCTACAGTATGTCAGCGTGTCACAGGTGCTTGGTCTTGTGATGGACAACGATGGGGAAATGTTAGTAGCGGACACCAGAGGAAACACTTCGGCCCAAAAGCAACATAAGGACAAAAATAACATGGGTGACTCTGCACAGTGACTGCACAGCCTTACAGGGCAGAACAGACCAGGCGCACCTATGAGTGTGATTCTTTTCACAAGGCGTCGCTACAGACGAATGAATGAAACCTTTTGGGTTGATTCATGGTCTGCGATAAACCATCAGCTCAAGCCAATTTAACCATGCTCTGTAATCACTGTTCAGCTGGCTGTAGCATTACATCTGTCAAAATAAAGAACGAATCATATGCTGTGCGTGGCGAACATTCACACAAAATAAACAAACCTCTGAATTTAGCCGTTTCCAAAGTGTATGCTACCAAACTCGAAACTGCCAAAAAAGACACCATTCATCATCTCTCGCACATAAATCTGTCTGCATGAAGAGAACATTTCAATTGTACAGAACAGGCATAAGTCGAACCGCAAACATACCAGGCTTTAGAAAGGCTTGGTTCTTAAAGACGAGGCCTTCAAAGAAGTGTGAAGGAGAAAAAAATGAGAGAGAGAGAGAGAGCAACGGAAGGAAAGAAATTGTGAAGGAGAGCCGCCCACACAAAACACGGGCTCGGACGGGAGACCGCAGAGAACCAGATGCGGAAATTCTCTTTGAAATCCCCCTGAGGAACAGCTTGACCCTCCTGTTTGTTCAGCAGTGAGCATATCATCCGTACCAGGGAAGGAGGTGTTAGTCCTTGTTGCTGAACGGTGTCTGTGATACCCTGGAACTGCAGCGGTCAGTGAGAAAGAACATGAGAGAGAGAGAGAGAGAGAGAGAGAGAGAGAGAGAGAGAGAGAGAGAGAGAGAGGGCCAGAGAGGGCTTTTTTCTTTCAGCCAGTGACAGCCCTCGATCCAACCTCTCGGCCCCTCCCCCCCCCTTTTTCCACCAGACTAAGGGCTTTATGTTTGAAATTGACTGGCAGACCCCAAGGTGTTGCCAGGCAACTGGAATGGGAAAAGGAAAGAGGGATGACCTATGGCCCGTGGCCTGAGTTGATCCTCCCACTCCCCCACCTCATACACACACAAACACACTCGTCTGTGAGACAAGAAGACCTCAAACCTTTGTGCCCGACACAAGATGTTACAACCTGGTGAGAGAGAAGTGAGTCTGAGATCCAAGCACATTTCTCATACCAGCACAACAGACGGCCCAATGTAGTCTGCGCACTCATGTTAAATTCGGCATGGGCCGGCAGTGTGGAACAGTGGTTAGGGAACTGGGCTTGTGACCGAAGGTCTGCAGATGCACGTCCTCAGTGGGGCTCTGCTGTTTTGCCACTGAGCAAGGCACTAACCGTGGAATCCTTCAGGAAACATATCACACTGCATAAATGCATATGTAAACAAAATGAAAGCTGCATAAGTTACCACGGAGTAAAGGCATCTGCTAATTTTGTGCAAAATGTACAAATTGGGGGAGGAACACTCAGGAGACACGTTGCAAGGAAATATTGTGCATAAATAGAACAGAATGCCATCCACAATGCAATGCAAGTAGAATTGGAGCGTTGCGATATCTGAAATGCTGCCAATTGGTTGGGACAGTCTCAGGTCCGACCACAGCCAAAATGACCAATTAGGCCCTTGAAAAAAAGCCCAAATGAATTGGCAGGAAGCAGAAGGGACAGAAACCCGTTCTACAAGAGGCCCAGCAGAGCAGAAATAAAGCCGACTCTGCTACGCTGGCAGAAAATTAGCGAAGCGGGTTAGGGATCAATCGCTCCACCGAAGAGAGCCATAGGCCAAGGCTGGGTTGCCATGGCAATCGGGATTTGCAGTCATCGGTGACTACCGGAACACAGAGGTTGATAGATTGCCTTTGGCCCCCCATGAGGGATACACACGCTCCCTCTTTTCCAGCATGTGGCTGACTTGCTGCCTTTCTCTCCGCAACAATGAGTTTTTGCATGTGCACTGCTATCTATTTCACATCAGCTGGATTTGAGGAGGGATTATGTGTTTTTGGTTACAGCCAGCTAGGCATCAAATCTCAAGACATACAGTAGCTTAATAGGTCATTACAGGTGCACTTGCACTGGTATGGTCTATCCACTAGATGGCGGTAGCGCAAAGTCTTTTTGGCTTGCAAACATGGTGGCTTTGAAATAATTTGTTTTGAAGTCACGTTATTATTATTATTATTATTATTATTATTATTAATTAATAATAACCAAAAACATCCCTTATGTATCCCGAATGTTACATAAGTGTAACCCTTTTCAAATCAAAATTGGCATATGCAGAGCTGTATACCCAAAATGTATTTGTAATTGTAACTCATCTGTTTATTAAGAAATGTTTGGATATGATTATGAAATCCATTTTCTTCTACATTTATAAATGGGCCTTCCATTGCTTAATGTTAGTATTGGGACATAGTCAGCTTCCACAATTTTATAATGCTAATTTTCATCCAGATGATGCTAATATATAACAACTGAACCTAGCCAGCTAATCCAATCATACCAGCTATCCAAGTTATGTATTCCAGGTATCCACAGTTCAAATACTTATGTAAATTGTGTGCATTTACATTTTCATTTACATGCTTATGGGTTTTCCAAATCATTAACCAAAGTTGAGTGGCGAATCCTTGTTAACCATGGCAAAAAAACAGGAACTGAAGCCAAGCTGGAGTGATGTTTTGGTGTTGATGGTCAAAGGTAATCGATTCAACAAGAGGCCCTATCGGTGATACCCTTAATATAGAAATGCGAAGCATTTCCAAACGCACACTGTAACACTCCCTGTGAAAGACTGGTACACAGAGAAACAGCATTGGTTTGCTAGACCATGTTTCCCCCTCCCGACATCCCATAACAATCTCTCCTGGTATTACAACTGAGCGGACTATCTCCCTTCCAATTAAATTATCTCTGGCCCCATTGACTTTCAATGGTCACTCATGTCACGGCCCATGAACCTCAGATTTGCGCTGCTATGTACTGTAGCTGGTGCCTCTTATTCCATACAAATTGCACCCGGCATTACACACATAGAAGCTAAGCTGGCACTCTTGTTAATCTATTCTGTCAATGCAACACAATGCCAACAATTATATTATAATGTGCACAGAATGATATACTATAATTATATCAATCCTTTATGGACCCTTTAATCTGCAAATTGTTGAAAATGTAACCATTAGCTTGCGGCTATAAGACAGTCAATTACAGGCTCGGATTACATACGAGCTACGATAAAGCTACAATAAATGTTACTGTACCTGCACAGAGCTACATCAAACTAGACATAATTAAAATCAATAAATTAACATGTCATACAGTAATTGGAATTTAAATGGAAAGATAATTATCCTTATGTTATCATTAATAACAGTGCTTATTTCATTATTTGATTAAAGACAAATATTTTCTGAGTGTGCAGTCTTATAGACACTGAAGCATATAGGATTTAGTAATTGGCTACGCTCAATCTGTATAAACAGGGTTATGTTTTTTGTTGTCCTCTCACAATGCCCTCTCTTCGATGATTGGCCAAGACCTGTCATCTGTGGTATTTACACCAATCAGAGGAGAGCGCATAAGCAACCAACGTGACCATATTATATCATCTTGTAGTTATGCAATGTTAAATACTACCAGAAGGTGGCACTACTGCTCCTTGAATAAGAAAAGAAGCATGCTGGTTTGTTTTGTCTGTGCTAATTCCTAGTGTTTTCAGACATGGTTTTTTAAACATTTCTAATGGTTGAGTGTAGAGAACGCTCTGAATTGAAAAATTCGGAGACCATCGGCACAAGCAATTTGACGTTTTTTTTAAGGAAAAGAACCAGTACCATAGTGAGATATCTACATCTGTGTGTTTGTTTGTCACTGTGTGTTCCCCTCCTGAAGCACTGTGTTTGGGACTTAGTATTGTGTCACTCCTGGAGCTGTGTGTTTGGTACTGTGTGTTCTGGAAGATGTGTGCTTTAGATGCAGTGTGTGTGTGTGTGTGTGTGTGTGTGTGTGTGTGTGTGTGTGTGTGTGTGTGTGTGTGTGTGTGTGTGTGTGTGGTCTGTGTGAGTGTATGTGTGTGTGTGTGTGTGTGTGAGTGTATGTGTGTGTGTGTATGTGTATGTGTGTGTGTGTGTGTCTGTGTGGGTCTGCGTGTGTGTGAGTGTGTGTGTGTGTGTGTGTGTGAAAGAGAGAGAGTGCATGTATGTGGGTCTGTGCGAGTGCACAGTACCTGGACGGTCTGCCTGTCGGGGATCCCACTGTAGACAGAGATCTGGGGTACAGACTGCCTGGCAGCGCTGCTGGTGGTGGTGCTGCTGCTGGTGCTGGTAGCAGTGGTACTGGTGGCGTTGATGCTCGTGCCGCTGCTGCTGGCGGTGGTGGTGGCGGCGCTGGAGGCCGGGGGACCCTCCTCGTTCTCCATGGTGGCCTCTCCCGGGTGAGCCCCCTGGGCACAGCTGATGCTAACAAAAGCTCTTCTTGACCTGTCAGCAAGTACAGACACAGCAAGTGCACCAGTCACTGTCACTGTCACACAACAGTCGCTACCAACACGAGGCGTTCGTTTACGACTGGCAGACCCATACCGGTTTTATAAGATCATTGTGTGGCACCATGTATAAGGATAATGTTGCTATTACAGACCACTGTTAGTCTCTACATTGCCTTTAGTATAGCCTTGCCTACTAGGCTTCATTGTGCTTTGTTCTAAAAGCCAAGTATCGCGGAGAAAATTACTTCTGGTTTCGTGTGACTAACTTTAGTATGCTGTGAATATACTGCACTTGCTAGGCACTATATTTTTTGCACTGTTACACGCATTCATTTCGGCAGTTTCTTTTTATTGTGATGTATATTTTCTGTCAGCAGCTTTGTGTGAGCTGAGGATTCAGAATCATAATGGCTGCGGTACATTACACTGGACATGCCTAAAAAAAAAGTAGGTTTTACAAATATATTAAATATTCAAAGTATATTTAAAATATTAGGCATTGCAAACTATCAAAACATGAACCAATGGCACTTCAATTGAAGTAATTTTAGAGGCACATGTTCAGGAATGGAAATAATCCATGTACACATTTTTGTGTTGTACAGTTTTTAATATGCCTGTACAGGATACATACTCCTTGTTTTTTAAATATAATTTGTTTTTATCACTGTTTACCGTTTGCCGTGTATGGACACGTATCAGTTTCTCATAAGAACAAAAGCGTGTGCCTGGAGACTCCTGGAGCCTCGACTCGTCTCGCGTTCCAAAACATATCAGAAACCCACTTAGAGACGTGATAGTTTTGGGTGAAGGAGCCAGGGTGAATTACGGGAAAGGATATCACGCCACAGGGGCGACCTCTCTGTTCTGTTATGTTATTCTATCCTGTTTGTTTTCTTACCGTGATTCAGACCAGACAGGAGAAATTGAATTCAAGAGACCGGTTTAAATAAACAGCTCCCACACCATCTCAGGTTTCCTCCTCAAACCCACTTTTGAGAAAAAGGTTAGTGGCCTCCACCAATATTTTGACTTTGGTGCCTGCCAGTTCAGTGACACAGTTCCACATGAAACCCAATAGAAAAATATTGCTTTGAAAGATAAAGGAATCTAAAGAAAGCTTTTATATAAAGACAAATTATCATGGAAACAATGACTGGCCTGTCATCGCCCCCTCCCCCCCCCCCACCCCATACACATACTGTTGGGGGAAGCAGTATAAAAGAAAGCAGAAAGCAGTCTGATATTGATGAAAAACACGATCATGTTCTAATCAGTGTCTCTGTCATGATTGTGCTGTGATTTTATATCAAGCTGATAACATCTAATAGCCTATGAGCGACAACAAAAAGGAGATCACAACATCAACAACAAAAACTAAAATCGGATCCTTTCCCTCATTGGCTAGAGGAATATATATATCTACTTTATAGTGTGAAATGTCTTGAATAATATAGTGCTGAATATAAACTCTTGGCATCTATTTATATGTATACTCACATCGCCATCCTTGGGTTGGTGTTACTTAGCCATACGAGTCCTATCAATCAATCCCAGAGCCACCCACACAAGGCCTGTCGAGCAATCGCTGAACCACCAGCAGCAGGCCCATTAAATGATCATTGAAATATTTACACACAGCCCCCCCACCATCAAACAATCGCAGAGATCCCATAACAGGCCCATCAATCAATTACCGGACTACCCACACCCAGCCCCATACAGCGAACACAGAATCACCCGTGCCAGGCCCATCAAACAATTACCGAGCCATTCACATTGGGTCCATGGGCCAATAACAGAACCGCCCACACCGGGCTGAGAAAACGTTCCCACTGCACACCGAGTTAGAAGGAATGCGTCTCTGACTGTCAGTATCAGTCCACACGCACACAAAACACATACACAGGTCACAGACAGACATGCATACTGTAGCTAAGAGCTCCTCAGTGTCTATCGAGGCCTTAACTCCTCCCACAACATCAGACCGTCAGATGTTTTCTGAGGCTCCGCCTCCGCTGAGATAATTCCTCTGAGGGGGCTGGAGATTAAGAGAGTGGGTGGAGTGAGGTAAGAGATTAAGAGGAAGGAAAAGGGGGCGAAGCCGTATTTTCTGTCAAACTCGCCCGTTTGACAGCTACACCCACACCCCTCTGTCCCTCCAGCTGGGGCCACAAGCACACACACACACCTTCACTTGTGTAAACATTTGGATACGTACAAACACACACGTGCACACGCACACACACCTCCTCATATGCTGTGCAAAAATACAAGCTATATACCCCGACATACACATCCTCACATACAAACATGGGCAAGAACATACACATGCACGATCACGTCTATATACAGACACACTCACATAAACATATACATAAATGCACACCTATGAATATATGTAAGCATACACACAAACCCTCACTTACAGTAAAAACCTATACAAAAATATACAAACGCACACACACCAAATCACATACAAACATACAGACAAATATAAAAATATTAATTAAATATAATTAAAGCATACAGACACACACACACACACCCTCAAATATATAAATATATACAAACATATATGCATGCTCCCAACTCCAATACATACAATCATATACCAACACAACCACATGTCCAAAAATTCCCTAATACACAAACATATATACAAAAATATAAACATATAAAAAACACATAACAGGCACACTAACACATACACTCATATACACACATGCACACACATCTACAAATGCATGCACAAATGCATGAAAATATGCTTACACACACTGCCACCAGCTGTAATCAGTGAAACTCCTTTCGGACTGCTTATATCGCCCCTCCTCCATGAGAGGAGAGCTATACCCAAGGCCGTGGAACCTAGTGACCTCTTTCTGCAAGACCCTAATGAAGGAGCAGACCTCTCTCCATATCTCCATCTCCCTCTGTCATTCCAGACGCTCTCTCTTTCTCTCTCTCTCCCTCTCCTTCCCTCCAATCCCCCACCTCCTCCTTCTCTCCTCCCCCCCCCACCACACCCCTGCCATTAGTGCTCATTAGGAAGAATACTCAATAGAACAATGTTGCCAAGATGTCTGTTTGATTTATGTCATGTTCTGGTACAGTATATTTCTGTCTATATGCCTTTAAATGTACGACTACGCGATTAAATGCGCCTTTCTTTTCACGGAAACCAACGAGGCCTCGCTAAGCCAGCGTTACATAGGCTACATCTGGTGAAAACCTTGTGAATTGCTGAGATAAGTATTCGTGGAATCGTTGCTCCCGATTGCAGAGCGGCTCTGCTTGTTACAGACTCCTTCGTTCTGTGAGAAACATCTACTGTACACTGGTTGACCAGGTGAATCACCCACTGATGTTGATGGCTCAGCCGTGCATATATAGCTTATACAGTGCGTATATTATGTCAAATTAAAACATGGTTGTCACCAAACATGTAATCAGGCCTGACACAAGGCTGCTAACAAACAAGACGTACAGTGTCGATGTGTGTGTGTGTGTGTGCGTGCGAGAAGGAGAGAAACTTCATCTCTGAGCTGATGCAGTTCACCCGTCCAGTTACCTCATGTACAACGTATTGCAAAAAATGTTTAGTTTCAGATGTATATTGTAGACTATTTTGTCGGAACCTTTAGTGTCTGAGCCACTTAAAATGCTCTATATTCAGCATACTTTAAAAATGTAAAAAAAACAACTGTTTTATTTTAATGCTTTACCATATATTGATATATACAGTATACATATAATACACTTTTTTTAGGATGGTTACACTACTGTCTCTCATGGCGTCAGAAGCGTGTCACACCCATGGAGAGCAGAGCGTTATGCCTGCGCCAGACCCTACTGTAATTCTCTGCCCTAAACAGACAACTCCCTGTCACCTCCCTGACTGCACATCATTTATATGAGAATTACCCCGTGCTATAATTGGCCACCTGACTCTCCCCCATAAAAGCCACTGAGCTGACTAAAGGCAACCAGACGGTTGGCTCCGTGAATCTGCCCGGTGCGCCGTGCCATTTGTCGAGCGCAGTTGTAGCCAGGAGCCATCTCCCCCAGTTCTACGCCTAGAATCGTTTGCAGGCCATTGGCAAACGGCCTCTAAGCACCGAGCCAATGAAACAGCAGGAAAGGGAAAGCAGGGGATAATTTAAGCTTCGACACGAAGGAAACACGGTGGCAGAAAAGGTACAAACAGCACTTTCAGCATTCATTATCCAAAAATGAGCAGAGGTGCGACACAGGGGAGAGGGGAGAGGGGAGAGGGGCGAGGGGGTGGGGTTTGGAGGTGGGAGGGGTAGGGAGGAGGAGGAGGAGGAGGAAAAGAAAGCACTGTTTTTCCTCTTTGACTACTGCCGAAGCTTCCTGCTGTCTCCCAAGGCCCGGGAGGCCTTCAGTACCATGGACAGTGGCAGCCTCACCTGCAGGCATGCACAGCTGAGGCTGATTGTAATCAGGCCCTTGCCAGGCCTGGCTTCAGTGAGTGAGCTTAGAAAATTAAAACAGAATAATTGGTTGGAACAAAAAAACTGCATACACACCAGCCCTCCGGGCCTGGAGTTAACTAGGCCATTGGTATAATTCCAGATATTGTTTTTCTTTTCTTTTAATTGTTTATTTAACAGGGACAGTGGGCAAATACATGAATTGCCCCAGATTTAGCAAAACTACATCTGTAGTCGATGGACAGGTGGTAAGGACACATCGCAGGTCACAGCGGTTAAGCAGCAATACACAATATACCACAATTAAAAATGACAAAATTACGACAGTAGCATCAAAACAAACAAAAAAGTTTAGTAAAAATAGTATGTGTTACAATACAGTATATGTAATCTGTATATAAGCTAATGATTACATGGTTTATTTAGTTTAAGCCATGATTTAAATTTTTATTTAAAACCAGAAAAAGTGAGACATTGTCTTATGTTGCCGAATTCAGTGTGGCCAAATTCAGTGGATCTATACTGTACTACACAATCACCTCTAGTGGAGAGATATTTAGTTATATTTTTCATCACATTGAATGTGATACAAATGTTTTCAGTGGTGCAGGAGCAAGATTGTACATAATTTTGTAGATCAGACAGGTATTAGTAAAGAAGACATAGTTATCAAGAGTGAGAAGATTATACTTGGATATGATATTGCAATGGTGATACATTTTTGGGGTTCGTTTGTACAGGCTATATAGTGGCTTTAATGTTGTTTTGACCAACTGTTTACACAGTATGACAGGTGTGGAAAAATCATAGAATGCATGTACAGCTCAGCAGCCTCAGTTGATTCCTTATAAATCTGAAGTTCCTGAGATTATATTTAACTGCATTGTTGACTTTCTTTTCATGTTTTTCAAAAGACAGAGGAGAATCAATGATTATGCCAATATGTTGAAAATCAGACAATGTGCAGTTTTTCTCCACTAACTGGATCCATTCTGGTTGACGAACCTCATTTTTCCTAATTGAGAAGTACATGCATATAGTCTTGCTCACATTTAAGGTAAGGCGAGACTTTGTAAGCCAACCTGATATTCTATCCATAGCCATTGTTATCTTGTGAGCCACCTGTCGTCTTGTTTTGGCATGCACGTAGATAACAGTGTCATCTGCATACATCTGAGTGTCTGCACCAGGACATACAGGTTGTTGAAACCATGTGTTTAAGTTCTACCATCTTTTTCCCTTATACCTACTTATTAACACAATGCCGGTTTGGCATGTTGCCGTTGATTACACATGTCAATCTATAATTTAATTGAATGAGCTTTGTACAGATATCACGCGTCATTCGTCCTTTTTCTTTCGTTTACGCTTAGCAGACATGACTATGGTTTCGTGGTGCGCATCCTGAATAACACACGGGAACTTGGTTGAATGACATAGGAAAACCTTGATATCTCTCAAAGGAGAAATATAGAACTTTGCAAAGTAAAGTGTGTAATGTGTGCAACGTGCTGGAAGTGGAAGGACTAACGTGGGTGGCAAACAAATCCGTCTCACGGCCACTTTATGTCAGATAATCCAATGGGAACACGGCACAGTGAATATGTCTCATTGGCAGGGATGGCCCAATCATACCAGTCCATTTGTTTGTGTTGGTTGCCTTTGTTTGCAGGATTAAAAAGAGATGACCTTTGTCACAGGCACAAAGCGAGGCGTGAACATGTCCCCTCCCTGCTGCGTCAATCAAAGAACCATCTCAACCTGCGCCCGCTGTTCATTTCACCACCTTTTCACGCCCACTCCAGGAATCAGCACTAAACGTGCCTTCCCCGTCGAGTCTGGATCTTCAATGGGTCCAGCTATAACGACGGTAATAAAGTTACATTCCATTAGGTTAATATCATCTTCCGCTCCACCCCCGCTATCGGCAGAAATCCATTCGGCTCATCCAGTCCACAGACCCATTCTATACTACTCAGGTTTACACACACCATGCATGGTTTTATTTTCACTGTAATGCCAATAATGAAGGCCTTTCTTTTTCATCTAGAAATAACGGCGGCTTTAATATATTGGAATCGTTCATATGTCTGAGTTTCTATGCTGTAACACTGCCATGGAATATTTCAGCACCAATTTTGTTTTTGTGGCATTTTTAGCAGACGCTCTTATTCAGAGCGACTTACAGTTTACATTTCTTTACATGAAATACACTTTACAAGTACCTTGCTCAAGGGTATAATGGCAGTGGGAATCAAACCTGCAACCTTTGAGTTACAAGCCCAGTTCCCTAACCATTAGGCTACACTGCCTGCCAATGATGTCTGGGGAGGATAGAAACTTCTCTGGTCCTCTGTATAGTTCTTTCTTTCATACTTTTGCGATTGAAAGATAAACACACGCGGACGAGGTGTAAGAGGATTCCTAATACATTTACGGCACTTTAGCTCAGGATAAAACACCACATGTGAAAACTACCAGTGGGAGAAAAGTGCCAACATGTGGAAGCGCTGTAACACTGTGTGTGGTTCTCTGGCCAGCTGGAGAGACACGAGAGGCACGAGAAGCAGATGCCTGCAGGGATGCCTGCTTCCAGGTAGACACTCAGTCATCATCATCGTCGTCATCATCGTGACATATTACCTTAGTAGACACTATTACGTAGCTTAGATTTTTACATGCCGCTGAGTGCAGCTGGATATTTTCTGAAGCGGTGCTCCACCTGGAGACTGTAACCTTGTGGCGACAAGCCCGGTCATCCTCAAACCACTATGCCACACTGCCACTCTAGACAAGAGCACTGGTTTGTATTTTCCACACAGATATTTTCTCTCCCGGATACAAAATGTGTTTTTTTCATGTACGTTTGTTGACAGCTTAAGTAAACTCAAACATGAGCCCAAGATTGACTGAAAAGATTGATCAACAGTCTGATTATTATGATAGTATAAAGTATTTTGGTTTGTATGTTCATGAACTTCTGACCGGTTTGTAAAATAACAAGCACTTTGACACTTCCGTTTCATGCCTGTTTCATGGGTGCACAGTGATGGTGCATCAATCTAAAGATATAATCAATGCATTAACCTCACAATTAATATCAGACCATACCCCTAATCCAATGTGTAATCTTAATTTACAACATATGGATCTATACTGTATATGGATTGTGCAGCAGTCTATGGTGGCAGGATTGCCATACTGGACACATTGCTTTGGTTGCAAAATATTTTCCAGTTGAGAGACTCCCTGCAGGAGAGGCTTTTTATAGCAGTGATCGCCATCAGAGACTGCTGCTTGTTCGCTGTGTGAATGTTCAAAAAATCACTCATCAGCCAATCATCAGGTCCCCTTCCCTGAGCCGGGAGCTTCTGACTCCGCGTAAGGGCATGTGATTAGCCACCGCAGGGTCAAAGCACTGGAATGTAACACTGTGTCCTGAGGCTGGTATGGACACCTACAGTGTGATAAAATAGCATTTCTCCCCAGCAGCAACCTTTCAATTTGCACACAACAGTACAGTCTTGTTCATCTGTCTGTCTGTACATATATTTATCTTAATAAGTCCTTCGATACAGCCAGTTTGAAAATGGAATTTGGTTGTTTGTAGAATAATTAACTGTACTATGCAATACGCCTTTTTAATATCTTCTCTGACGTTTGTGTTCCAGTATGTTTTCTTATGTATTTGTGAAAGAAGACCCAAAAGGTACTGTAGCTACTCAATTCTCACTGGCTGGCGTTATCGTGATATCACAGTCACTGCTTGAACAGTTTCGATGTCAGAAGTTCAGCAAAGGAGATTCCTTTCACAGATGTAGTGTGTCAAGACTATTTTCTGCCTTTACAATGCCTCTGCACTATCATGCATACTGACCCATTTGAGATCACCTGCAATGGAAGCACAACCAAACACTTATACTAGAATGTGATTAGGAATGAAAAGGCACGTAAATCGTTATACAGTGAGGGGGGCGGGCATCGTTCCAGCAGTATGTCTAAACCCCAGCCAGTCCACTGTACCCCGCCCCCATCCCACCAACAGCACTGCCTGCCTGCCTGCCTGCCTGCCGAGTGATTACGTGGTATCCTAGCGACAGCCAATGTGGATCCTCTGGATTCCCCCTGGGTGTATCTCGTGCATATCAGGCAGACGGTTCACATCAAATGAAGGAGGGGGTGGGGTGGGATGGGGTGGGGGTTAAATGAGGGAATAGATTTTTACTCCCCATACACCACTACCCGTCCCCCTCCCAGCCCCTCCCATTCAACTTCACATTGAATGTTATGACTATACTTCAAAGACTCTTAAAGCACCTCTATCATCTTTCTTTTTTTACCCAAATATGTACATTTTTAAAAACCAAAAATTCAAAAACTGCACACAAATCCTAAGTGAACAGCAAAACAGAAAAAAACATTATACTAATATTTACTTATTGCCCCACATAATCAGTTATCAAACCCCCATATCAGCTGGTGCAATGTTTCTTTCTGGTAATACACACAACCCCAAAGCAAGCAAGAAAGAGAGCTGTGTCTTAATAGACAGGCAGAGAGAGAGACAGGGAGAGAGGGGAGGGGGCTCATTTTGTAGATTTATTGATCTTTAAATCATCTGAATGGGCCATCCTATTCAATGAGCCCGCTGTACCAGCCAATCCAACTAGTGAATTTGCACCGCACTGGTTTTTTTTATGGTTGATGAGAAATTACTCTACAGTTTTACCTGACAGCGAAAAACCATTTCTAATGCATTGTCTTTTTCCGGAGACGTTAAAAAGTGAGTATGGAGGTCCAGGCTGTGTCTCCATTTCTGTCGCGAGCAGTGGAATGAAAGGTCATGCCATGGAATTTAAATTCATGCGGTCGGCCTGGGTAATGTAGAACTATAGAAAACCTCAGAGCTGGCAAACAAAGGCACTTATCAGCTCCGTCTGCACATTAAAAAGCCGTCCATTTCATCTGTCTGAGTGGCTGAGCGTAATAAATGTATCTCAGTCGTCTGCTGGCGTAATATTGTATTGATTGGGCCCAGGCAAGCATGAAGTTCATTGATTGCAATCTGCTCATTAGCATATAGATTAGCTACTTCTAGAGGGAGAGCGGAGCCACGAGTTTCAGGAAAAGGGGGAAAAAAGACGAGATCAATTATGATGCGAGAGACTGTCTGGCCGCGGTTTGATCCACATCGCTGCACAGCTGTGGAGATCATGGGCTTGGAGTTTATATGAGAAGGGGACGGGGGAAAAGAGTGCGCAGGAATTGGAGCATGCATTATGCACGCATGTGGGTCAGGTGAAATGTTGAACGTGGACCACTTTCCACAGTCGTGCTTCAAATTCTCCCTGAGAATATTTTCAGAATGTTCGTTTATAAGAATTCTAATGGAATACCGTCATGGCTTCATTAAGAGTTTGAGCCCGTCACATGGCCTTCTGCAGTGCAACTGCAGGTATTGTTTGTTTAGTGAAGCATATCATTTTATAAAGATCAGAGTAGCTCTTAGGCTACATGCAATGCTGGATACAACATAGTAGGGCTATTCCATTCCAGGCCTCGAGGGCCGCAGTATGTGCAGATATTTGCTCCAAACAGGCACTACACCACCTGATTTCACTTATCAGCTCACCTCCTGGACCAAGGAGATAAACTAATTAATGAAATCAGGTGGTGTAGTGCCTGCTTGGAGCAAATATCTGCAGACACTGTGGCCTTCGAGGCCTGGAATGGAATAGCCCTGTAATATAACATAGTATGTTATATGATTTACATCCGTTCATATTGTGACAGGATCAGGGGTGTGGGGTTTCCACGCAGCCAAAGAACAATAAAAAAATCACCATACAACAGGACATTTGGAAACAACATTATTAGGGGTACTTACACAAAATGGGGAATAAGCTGAAGCAAACAAGCACAGTTCGTTATTCTCTCTCGTAGTCGTTATCCGTAATCCGTAATCGTTTTTCCAATCCAGGTTCTCCGATAAACAGGGGTCAGCACACGAAAAGGGTTTTCCGAAACAATCCAGGTTGAGCCAGTTATCAATCCAAACACAAATCTCACTATCATTCTCAATCACCAGCGCTTTTCCCATACGGTACTTTGTGGTTCTCCTGTGGAAAAGGTGCGTCTTTTATTTCCTGTATGATCACTTAGCTAACGCATCTCAGGTGTGGTGCGTCAGCCCCGGACTTCCCATTACGGTGTGGAGGAGTATGTCTGTACCGCCTTTCTACTACCACCCCTCGGTATGCCTCCGGGTGCCTGCCACGTATCCCCTCCCTCAGGTCCGACCAGGAGGTAGGGACGGTCTGACACCACAGGGCATCTCTCCGGGAGAGGGCATCTGCATTGACGTGGGTAGCACCGGACCTGTGGAGCACAGAAAACGCAAATGGTGACCCGGGCGTTAGTCTCCCTATGTCGTGCCATCCACACTAGTGGTGCGTGGTCCGTGACAAGAGTGAATTGCCGTCCTAACAGGTAATGCTTTAGGGTTTCGGGTGCCCATTTAATGGCTAGACACTCTTTCTCCATGGTGGGATATCTCTGTTCTCGCGGCAATAATTTCCTGCTGATTTAGATTACTGGGTGTTCCTCACCTTCCTGTAGTTGCGACAGTACAACCCCCAAACCCGTTTCCGATGCGTCTGTACCAGCAATGGTTTTTTAAAATCTGGTGTCACTAGGGCTGGTCCCGAACAGAGTGCGCTCTTGAGACCGTGGAATGCTTCTTCCACGTCATCACTTCACTTCACCTGTTGGGGTAATCTGTTTCTGGTCAGGACAGTTAGGGCACTGGTTATGGTCACGAAATTCGGAATGAATCTCTGGTAGTAACTGAGGAGCCCAATAAAGGTGCGAACCTGCTTCTTGGTAATGGGTCTGGGCCGGCTCCAGATCGCTTCCACTTTTTTCATCTGGGGCTTGACTGTTCCTCTCCTGATGGTGTACCCTAGGTACTCAGCTTCCTGTAAACCCAGCCGACACTTCTTCGGGTTAGCTGTGAGGCCTGCCCCCCACAGAGGATGTAGCACTTCTTGCACTTGCCTGATATGTGTGTCCCAGTCGTCCCCATGTATTATAATATCATCAAGATAAGCAGTGGCATACTCTCGATGGGGTCGCAGAACCCGGTCCATCAACAGCTGGAAAGTGGGTGGGGCTCTGTGTAGCCCAAAGGGGAGTTTCCTGTACTGGAACAAGCCGTCGGGGGTGGCGAATGCAGTCTTTTCCCATGACTCAGGAGTCAGGGGTACCTGCTAATATCCTTTTGTTAAGTCCAGGGTACTAATAAACCGGGCCGTTCCAAGCCTCTCAATTAGTTCATCCACTGGGCATGGGATATGCATCAAATTTCGAAATCTCATGTAACTTATGGAAATCATTGCAGAAACGTATGGTTATGTCAGGTTTGGGAACCAACACTATTGAGCTACACCATTTGCTTTGCAATTCCTCAATAATTCCTGCTGCCAACATGGTTTGTACCTCTTTCCTGACGGCATCTGTGCCGGCCTCAGGGATACAATATGGATGTAGCGTTACCTTCTTCCCCGGTTCTTTATCAATATGGTGCTGGATTAAATCTGTATGTCCTGGCCCATTTCAAAATGTCTCAGTGACATTTTGTGCTTTTGAGCCGGGCTCAGCTATTCCCCCAGTGGCACATCATCTGCAGCGGTAGCTGTAAAACAGGGTTTGGAATACGCAGTACACAGCACTTCTCTTGCATACCATTTTTTAAGTAGGTTGACATGATACAGTTGAGTAACATTGCGGCGATCAGGCTATCTTACCCGGTAATTCACTTCGCTTACTTTTTCAACCCCATCTCTACCCACATACTGCCCTTTCATTGTCTGCAGGTTCAGGAGGGTGGTGGGATCATTTTTTGTTTCACCATGAATACCGGTTAAGGATACGCTGTCCGGTTGGTTCTCAGACCGGGCAAATTCAGGGCAGATCAGGGTTACCATACTTTCGGAGTCCAGAAGCGCCATGGTGTCTTTCCCGTTGGCCCTTACCAGGGTGACTGGTGAGGGGCTGCTCTCATGCACCCAGCATGATGTCAGCAGGCCACAGGGTTTCCTGGTTATGGTTTCACTGGTCAAAATGGACTGCATCGATACAACCCGACGAGGGCAACTCCATGACAGGTGGCCCGTCTCACCGCAGTCGAAGCGCTTTGTTCTTTCTCCGTCCAAAAAAAGGCATCATCTGGGTGGGCTGTGTTGGCGATTGTAATCATCTTTGACATTACTCCAGGGCATTCCGTCACTTTTCTTTTTCTCCTTAGGAGAGATGTGGGTTCGGGTTTTTGGGGTCAGCCACTGAGCAGATCCTCCAGTGCTGCTTGATGTCCTTGCACTAACTCCACGAGTTGATCGGCACTGTAGTATTCGCTTAGCTGGCTAACTTCTTGGCATTATAAGGGAGAGAGCGCCAAAAATTGTCTATGACTATTCGTCCAAGTGGGCTCAGTGCCACCAGGTCCGTGGTCATCCAATTTTTTGTTATACGGATCAGATCATGCATTTAGGATCTGGGGGACAAAGCAGAATCATAACTCCAGTCATGACATTTCTGGGCTTGGCTGATCAGGGTTTGACGCAGGATTTCCTTCTTCAGAACATCATAATTCTTAGCTTGTTCCGTGGTCAAATCCTGGTACGTCCTGACAGGAAGGGAGCGATCAGGCTAGCCCATTGCTCCTGTGGCAACTCTTCTCGGCTGGCAGTTCGCTCAAACATCTGCAGGTACGCCTCAATGTCGTCATCGTCCATCAATTTCAGGATGAATGAAATTCAGGCTCCAGCTGCGATCAATTTCTGCTCACAAGAGGGCAGTCTGTTGTCGCTGTTCCTCCAACAACTCTCGGTTCATCGCCTGCTGGGCGATATTGGCTTTGACGAGTTGTTTCATCAACAATTCCATTCTCTTTTGTATCGATTTGGTTATTTTTTAATAGCTCTCTTACGCATTAATGCCTGCCCGCATTCTCCACCAACTGTGGCAGGATCATGGGAGATTTAAATCTCACTATCATTCTCAATCGCCAGAGCTTTTCCCATACAGTACTTTGCGATTCTCTTGTGGAAAAGGTGCGTCTTTTATTTCCTGTATGATCAGTTAGCTAACACATCTCAGGTGTGGTGCGTCAGTGCCGGACTTCCCATTATGGTGCGGGGGTGGAGCCAACAGGCCACTATGTACCGCCCTTCTACTACCACCCCTCGGTATGCCTCCGGGCGCCTGCTGAATATGTTATTCCTCTACATTTGTCATTTGATCCCAGCATTGCAATATGAAAAGATGTGACAAAAACCAAATTCACAAATTCAACAATATGAGGGTATTGACATTTTGTTCTTCAGTCTGGTAACAACAAAATAATAAGAGTAATCATAGCCACAGCATGATTGTAGAAGCCCCCAGATACACAGCTCATTTGGAATACTTGGGGTTGCCAGATATTTGATTCATTAAAAAGATAGAGATAGAGAAGAGTACAGAGGACAGTAACATGACAGCAATGTAAAATATGACAGCTTTGCTCAACATAAAACATCCTTTACAACAATGCACAGTGCGCTTGATTCATCGCCTCTAGATTAAATAGCAAATTAAATGGGCTAAGCAACTTCGGTGCAAAAGGTACCAGGGGTTAATAATAAAATTACATATGAAAGGGGCTGTACTGAGAGACAGATGCTAATTCCTGTGGTTTTCAATAGTGAGAATATTAGCCTGCAACAGCAGCTGGTGACCATTTACTAGCCTATATCAACAGCTGGTGACAATCTCTTTCATTTTTTGGTGAACAATTGTTTTATTATAAAATGCATAAAGGATGTACATACAGGATGCACTCGTTACAAAATAACTATAATACAGATTTTGTCAGAATCTGCTAAAATAATAAAATAAAATGTAGAAGTAAAAACGAATTATAATAAATAATATAAAATTATAATTATAATAATAATATAACACAAAAAAGGGGAGGGGTGGAATGAGGTCATAGGAATAAAAGTTCATATGGGTGTGGAGCTCAGCATATTACATGTCATATCCCATACTTGCATAGTCGATGCGCGAGCCTTGTTAATTATTGCAATAGAATGTCTCTGAAACTCGCCAGCCACTGAGATATGGACAATCTACCTGTGGAGACCCATGACTGCACTATAATCTTTTTGGCTGCAGTGCATCCAGCAAGAGGATTTTTCTCTGGCAAACTGAGAGAGAGAGAGGGAATAGTCGTCATTTCGCAGAAACAAATGAGGATGTGTTGGGATAGGGACACCTAAGATTCTAGTCAGTGCCTTTGAAATGAGTGACCATAGGTTAAGACCGAGGGACATTCCCAAAACATATGGAGATATGTTCCCTTGACCCCACTGTTGCATGTAGAACATGCTGGGCTTGGTATCAGCTTCATTTGAAAACGCCTATAGGGAGTAGCGTACGCCTTATGTATTACCTTAAAATGAATAAGCTGATGGGCTGAGTTTCTAGATGTCAAGGAGACATTTGTCCAAATCATGTCCCAATGTGGCATAAATCCCAAACCCTGGAGTTCCGTATCACATATTCGAGTAACCGCTAGCATTTTACCCTTCGCAGTAATTAAATGAGTGTATAGTGATGAAACCATCCCACGTGTGGATATGCCAGGGGACATCCAATCAGCCACTGGGTGTGTATTCAGCGATGTGTCCCAATGGACGCCATAAGCTCGGAGAGAGGGTCGCAACCGTAAGAACAGGGAATGTCCAGTATGAAAGTGAGTACGAAATTTGAAGAGAAAGGCCACCCATACATTTGGGATGCTGGAGATTAGCAAGACTTATGCGAGGTCTTTTACCATTCCAAATTAATTCTGATATTAAGGAGTGGAGGTCATCAAAATATTTGGGAGGCGGAAAAGAAAATTCAGCCTTCCAAGGACATTCGTTTTGATCACCGACACCCTTCCCTGCAATGAGCTGGGTAGTAAAGACCACCTCTGAAGATCAAACGTAATATTTTGTTTGACCTTAGTATAATTCTCTTTACATATGAGGGTAAAATTAAGGGAGATGCATGTACCTAGATAGGTAAAATGCTATTATGCCACTGAACAGGTGTTGCTAAAGTTCTAGCTGGCCTATTCAAAGGGATAAGAATGGACTTTGTCTAATTAACCTTATAACCAGAGAGTATGCCGAATTGATTAAGAACCTTTAATATTTGAGGGAGTGATTCAGTGATATTTGACATGTATAACAAAATATCATCTGCATATAGTGAAATTTTATGCTGTTTTTCTTATTTCAATAGGAAAAATTAAGGGGTCCTGTCGGATTGTTTGAGCTAGCGGTTCCAAAGAAAGCGCACAAAGAAGAGGGGATAGCGGGCACCCTTGGCGTGTACCATGCTGCATAATGAAAGGTCCTGTTTGAACAACTGCCGAAGGGGGGTTATAAAGCATTTTTTATCATTCTTATAAAACCAGGTCCAAATCCAAAATGTTTTAGTACTGACCAGAGATAGGCCCATTCGAGCCTATCAAAGGCCTTTTCAGCATCCAAGGAGAATATTGGCGCTGGATTCTGATCAGATTCACAAGCATGGATAATGTGCAATAATCGTCTAATATTGTCAGAAGCCAATCTTCCCTTCAATAAACCAGTCTGATCAAATCCTATCAATTTCCCTATAACAGATTCCATTCTATTAACAAGCACTTTTGCAAAAAGTTTGAGTTCAGTGGAAATTAAAGATATTGGTCTGTAGCTGGAACATTTGTGAAAATTGTTATCCTTTTTAAGTAATATTGAAATTAGGGAGATGTTCTGGTCTCTATGAAAAGATCAGCTCTCAACGGCATAATTGATTGAGGCAAGGATAAGGGGGCCTACAATATCCCATACCTGTATAAAAAGTTTAGGGGGGAATCCGTCAAGACCTGGGGATTTGCCTTTCCTCATCGAGAGGATTGCAGTTTTCAGCTCCTCATGGACGATTGGGCCATCAAGGGGCTGGGAGTCATTAACAGGACTAGGTGAATTCAAATTTGCCAAGAACGCCTCATACGCTGCTGGATCTGGATCACACTCTGATGAGTATAACTGCGAATAAAAGTGTTTAAATGTTTCATTAATCTTTTTAGGATTATGAGTCAATTTTTCAGTGGTAGTCTTAACTGCATTTATACTGGACAGTGCTTCTGATTGTTTTAATTTTAAGGCTAAAATCTTACTGGCTCTTTCCCCATCAGAGTAATACTTTACTCTGGTATGGTGGATTACAAATTCAGCTCTGGTTTGTAATAGGGAGTTAAGTTGATTTCTAATATTTCCTAACGTTCTAACGTTTCACGTTCTTCCGAGAATTTCAGCTTTTGTTCATTGCCAATTAAAATCATTCAGTCAAATCATTTCATTTTCCAGCTGTGTTATTCTTTTGTTCCATGTCAAACTCAAATGAGATGCAAATGAAGTAACACAACCTCTTAAAAAAACATTTTGTTACTTCCCACAAGGATTGTGGACTTGTGGCTGAATTAAGATTAAACTGCGAAAACTCATTCAACTTGATGGGAAGTTCTCTCAAGAAATCCCCATTCTGCAATAGCGTCGTATTAAACCACCATCTGGTTCAGCGCTCGGTTTTGATGGAATTGATTGACAAGTGATAGATTACTGGGGCGTGGTCGGAAATAGTAATGGGAAGTATCTCAGTGGACAAAACCGAGTTATCCAATGCTAAAGAGATAAAAATATAATCAAGACACAAATACATTTTATGTCTTGAAGAGAAATACGTATAATCCCTGACGGATGGATTCCTCATTCGCCAGGCGTCAAGAACATTTAAGTCGTTAATAAAGGAAGAAAGTTCATTAAGGCGTGGATCACCAGTAGAAGAGTGGGGGGTACTAGAGCGATCTAGAGCAGGGGTACTAGGGCTGTACCGAATGCTTCGAAGCTTCGTTCATAACGTTCACATTCGAATCCTAAATCAACATTCAATTAGGCCTACTTGGCGTTTTTTTTGCATGTCCATTGCAATTCGGTTTAAACCAATGGGCTATTTAATGAATATTATAGTATTATACTACTATTATAGTTAATAAACAAAAAAGAACAAAAGATTTAATTAGAAAATAAATTCTTATATATAGGCATAGTAGGCCTAGGCCTATGCTGTCTCCGCTCAGCGCTCTATGACAACAGTCACGACCATTTTCATACCAGCGACAACAAAAGACTGTAGAAAGATGTCCGCGAAGAAATCGCCAGTTTGGAAACATTTTAAGATTACTGACGACAATCCTAAAAAAGTGCAGTGCCAGATATGTCAAGTTAAACTTGCATACCATCATTCTACTACGAATTTGGCAAATCATTTGAAAAGTGTAAGTTCTCAGAATTTTCTCTGCTTGTCTAACATTAGCCTGAGGCCTTAGCATAGGCATAAGTAGGCTATCTAGCTAAATTAAGAAGGGCTAGGTCTATATGCGTACCGCGTAGGCTATAGCCTACAGGTCTATGCCTAAATAAGTCATGAAGTCAACATTTTGGGGATAATAGTAGTATAATAGTGAAATATAATATTCTACATAACATTTAACCTCGCATGTGCAATATTTGTGTGTATCTATACGGAACATTTTGGTGCATCCCATGCAATCTGTACCGGCGGCGGCAACAACGCAAAGACAAAGAAGCCTGGATCAGATGGTGAAACCCCCTTTGTCTGAAAAAAGGAAAAGGGACATAACTGATGGGCTAGTGACATTTATTGTGATGGATATGAGACCGGTGAAGTTTTAGATGCTTAATGGATAAGCTTGAACCGGGCACAATTCCAAATCGCCAAACGATCACAGAAGAGATAAATAAAAAATACACGGAAGTGAGGGAAATTCTCTGTGGCATAATTAAAAACTCCCCCGCTGTTAGCTTCACAACAAATTAAATTTGAAATGTACTGATTTAGGCCTATTGTAATTGTTATCATATTCATAGCATAATGTTGCTTGCTATATAGGTTTATGGGCCTGATTTTTAATTTAATTATTTAAGCCCTTACAGGATTAGCCTACATTTATGTAGGCCTACTTATGTTGACAAAAATTATGAATGTTCATTCAATTAAAGAATTTTTAAATCCGATTAATCTTTTTTATTTTTATTTTTTTGATTGATTGATGACGTCATAAATTCGAAGCTTCGTTCGAATACCTCAATTGAAGCCCTAAGGGGTACATACCTGATTAAAATCACCGCCTAACACCAGATGATAATCTGGAAAATCTAGAAGAATATTTGTGATATTACCAAAAAAGATTGGGTCACAGTCGTAAGAGAACAACCGTAAGAGCTACTTTCTTATGCTGATAACCTATGACTGTGACTCTGTGAGAGGGATGCACGTCTCAAGCCTGACGGTGCAGTGGTGTTAATCACCTATATTTCTATGTAGGAAATAAACATTACAAGTTGTCATATAAGACTAATAGTAATAATCAATATTGCTAGACCAATTATACATAGTCTGTACCCAAACTGAAGAATTAGCCATAAAGAGTAGGCCTATATCTAGCTGATATATATGATATTATATATATATATTCAGCTTCTGGTAGCAAACAATATTAGCTATCTGAAAACGTAACTCAAAGCTATTGGACATAAGTTTTACTATCTAGCTAGCCAGCTGAAACCTAGCCTACTGCCAACACTTAAAATACCAGCAACACACCTTATTAGCCAGTTAGCCTGGCAAAACAGCACTAACGTTAACCCAACTCCGCTAAGTAGATCTTATAAATGCAGATGTAAATTCAAACATAGTCAAACTATATTTAAGTAACGAGCGTTTGTAACCAGATTGTAACAGCCAGCTCAAACATTTTACTTTCCAAACTCACAAGAGATAAACAAAAGGTTTCTCATCCTTGTCTTTAACCACATGTCAAGACATCGCAGCAACCAAATACTCAGCTGGAACTGTAATTTACTCGGGTGTAGTTGTGTCCATGCAGACAGCAGCAGAATCTCGTTCACTCTAACTGGGTTCCGGATCTGCAGAATCACGTTACTGTCTGGCTTACGCTCAGAAGCAAATCGAGTTTGGAGAGGTGCCCTGTTGTGCAAGAAACTCCTCGGCATCTTTAACTGTATGGAACTGGCAGAGGTGGCCATTGTGGTGAACCTTTAGTATGGCGGGATAGATGAGGAAGGGTCGAAGTCCGTAGGCAACTACAGTATCTCCTGTCTGGCCTCAGCGAAAGTTTTTCTCCTCTGGGCCGTCTCGTTGCTGAAATCAGGGAAAAATCTCAGAGTGCCAACTCCAGAGCCCTGGAACCCTTGAGCATTTTCTGTCTGTCCTCATAACGGAACAAGCAGAAGATTAGCGTGCGTGCTTGATGTCGTTGCCTGGGGTGGCACTGTTGTACAGCCTGTGGGCTGTAAAAGCTCAATTTTATCCCCCTGCAGAGAGGGGATTCATTTCGGCAGGTTTTCTTGGAGGAAGGCGATAGCGTTGGAGCCTTCTGCCGACTCTGGAAGGCCGACCAGACCACAAACGGTCCACAATCGCTGCATCTCCTCTTTGTTTGTCAGCACGTCCTTTTCAATTGTACGGACCTGCGTCTGTATCGTGTCCTGTTGCTGCTGCAAGACCCCAAATGACTCGGCTTGCTTAGCAATGTCTGTTCTGAGTTGTTGAATAGCCATATTAGCTGATTAAATAGTGTCTCTAAGTGTGGATAATTCACAGCAGAGTACCTCTTTTAGAGTTTCCCATATTGCTTGCTGTACCATTGCATGCAGGTCCGTTTCTTGTTGTTTTAATGCAGACACAATGGCGGAGTGAAGTGCTTCGTCTACGGGAGCAGTTGTTTCTTTGAACTTCTTTTTCGAGTCATGGTCTAGTTTGAGCTTTTGTCTGTGTGTTCCTGCCATTCTGAAAGATGTTTCCAAATTGAAGGTGATTCAATTTCAAGTAAAAGCATTAAAATTTTTACTTGAGAGCGTGAGCTCGGGCTTAAGGGTGCATCTCAGCCATAAGGTCACCGGAAGTCATGACAATCTCTTTCTTAGGGCTGTAAACTTCCCCACATTCCTCATAAGTTGTCACAAAGGCTCTGATCAAATGCACGCATTGCTCTGAAGTCTGTCTATAGTTAGAGAGCACAGAAGGCCTTCAGAATAGCCCATCAATAAGGAATAGTGAGGGGAAAGGCTATGAATTTCAAGACACCGCATCTCTCAAGGAAACTGCATCTGGAGTTCAGCATCAAACAGCATCAAACAGCTCACATTTGGAAATGTATCTGAAGAAAAGGTACAATGTTGGCTGCGTTTACAGCCATATCTGTGAGTGGCTGGATTCACAGAGGGACCTCATAGTCTCAGAGATGATCAGCTCAGAAAATCCACCCTGTGGGCCATGCCAGTTGGCGATGCACAGACCAGAGCCGTGTCTGTGATTCCACATGTAGAGTTTTGGTTGGCCATTGGCAAAGACCAATCACAGAGGAGGAAGGTGAAACTTGGCAGTGTGACAGAAAAGGTGCAAGCAGCATTAACTATGTCATTAGCTGGCTATGACCGGGAGTCCACAGTGGCAAGAAACAATTGATTTTGTCCCACCAGGGATAGGTTGGGTTTAAGCCTGCCAAGGGTCCTCGGGTTACCACTGCATAAGTTCCCCCCAACAATGTGAGAGGAGCCCACAGTGCACCAGATGTTGTCAGTGAGATAGTGAGATATGCCTCTTCTCTGATCAATAGCCTGTAGTACTGACTGTGGTGTGTAAGATATTTGACTTGTAGGCGAGTGCATTGGAGCTCCTCACATACCTCAGCAGTGCTTCTTGCATGAATGTGGGTGGAACAGCAGTGACATGAGAGGCACAATTGGTGACACCAAATTGGGGGCAAAACATGGACAAAAACAATACTGAAAAAGAAGAGATCCAGGCAGTGTTCCAGGTAGCCAAAAATATAGGGAAAGCAAACGTGAATTAAATATTATGAATCGATCAGAGTGTATTTGCAGGGCACATCATGCATGAGCAGATACACATTTTAAACTATACCATTGTTCTATAAATCAAACCATATTTTATTTAACCATTTTAAACTGATACCAGCGTAATCCAAACAGCCCAGGCAGCAGCTTTTCTTCTCTACAGTCACCATTATATTGGTTCTGTGTACAGTGTGTAGTATCAACCTCCAGACACTCATCACACCCTACACCCCAGCCAGAACCCTACGCTCTGCCTCCTCTGACTGGTCCATCCCTCCGGGCCCCAGGCAGCCGTTCTGCAGAATCACTGGCCATCTTCCACAAGAGACTCAAAACCCACCTCTTCAGACTCCGCTACCACTGAATTCTGTACATTCAACCAATTGTCATCACCACTGCTTACATGGTCAATGCTGCTTCTCGTAATATGCATTCTTGCCTAAAACGTTCAAAAAAAACCCACCCGGTGTTACAGGTATGGTATGCAGCTGTCAACAACAATGTCTATCGCTGTATTACTGCACTGATCTCTTGTGCGAACAATGATTGATCATACCATGTATTAATGCACTTCTTGTAAGTCGCTCTGGATAAGAGCGTCTGCTAAATGCTTAAAATGTTTTTTAAAAATTAAATGTCAACCGTTTTACTGAAACTTTTTTATTTATACTGGATTGTGAAAATGAGAGCAAAAACATTCTGCTTCGCTTCCTTCCAGACTGTTCACACTGACTCAAGAACAAATTCAGAAAAGGACTGTTGGTCCAGTAGGCCCTGGCTCATCTTGTACATAAGAAAGGCTAATAAGCCCCCGAGAGT
The DNA here is from genome assembly GCA_029706075.1 of Aldrovandia affinis. Classification (NCBI taxonomy): domain Eukaryota; kingdom Metazoa; phylum Chordata; class Actinopteri; order Notacanthiformes; family Halosauridae; genus Aldrovandia; species Aldrovandia affinis. Next base: position 1,213,337 of record JAINUG010000161.1, on the reverse strand, counting down.
CACCTGTTGGCTTGATACGTAGAGGGCTTTTAAAAAAGGGAAAGGCTATCGTTTCCCATAGCTGTTGAACAAGATCGTTCTGTTATAAAACACTGATATCTACTCAGAGGTACAACTGACACCAGCGATAGCTTAACAGTGTCTCATCATGCGATGAGATAGCATTCATGCTGCGTTATTAAAAGCCTGTTCTTCAGTGCCTTTGTTAATACCACGAACATGAAAATGGTTGTAATTCTACCCGGATCAGTCCCACTCTCTGTTCCCTACCCTCCACACAAATGCAGTGAAAGGTAGCTTATCTCCACGTGTAGCTCCTGGCTGCTGCATTCTATTAAACGGGGACACCAGACTGCATTTGTCTTGTAGCGGAGTGATAAAACGTTTCGGCAACCTGAGGCCTGGTCGCTCTCGGGTGTAATTGAGCAGTCTGACTCTAATGGACTCGTCTCAAACAGTTCAGCAGCCTGGCACAAAGAGACACACACAGAGCCTTGCAGGGCTGCTGGCTCTGGCCCAGAGGAGAAAGTGCAGCGCAGTTCCACCTCCCTCTGTTCCGACAGTGTGAGTGACAGTCGGAGAGGGGCGGCGCACACTTAAGAGCACACCCACAGCCACACATGGGCAGCACTCGAGGGAGACGCGACTGGCTAACGTTACAAAGCGAAACACCTGAGAAGCACACACACACACGCATGCACGCGTGCGCACTCTCAAACGCAGCCCACACACGCATGGGAACCCGTACGCAGACACAGAGGATGCACACACACGTATGCACACACACATGCACAAACACACGCACGCACAGCCACACACGCACACAGCCCACACACACACATACATATACATGCACACACCCACACACACACCCACACACACAGACACACATATACACACGCACACAGCCCACACACACACATACATATGCATATACATGCACACACCCACACACACACACACAAACATGCACACACACACACACACACACCCTAGACTACTTGCACTTTGGGTCAGATTGGACCCATTTGACCTGAGCAGGTTCTGCTTGTTCACCTGTGTTTGCTCTGCTAATAGTTTGGCGAATCAGGGCTCATTTTGTTCAGGGCTCAAACGAGTTCTGCAGTATTTGTAAGGTGTTTACCTCTTTCCTACCACACATTTCCTGACAGCCCATTAATCATAGAGGAGGCACTGCTGTCTGCTCTGGGTCCCTTTGCCCTCATTTGTCCCACACACTCAGTCCTCATGATCACAGTGAGATGCCCCTGCTGGCTGCATCATAGCCACCCTGAGCATGGAACGAGTGATATTGTTATTTTTAGCCCTGCCTAAACAGCCTGACAGAGAACATGTGGGGGGGGGAGGCAGCGGAGCTGTAGCAGGAACACCTGACAGAGAACAGAAATAAGAGTCCACTGCAACGTCAAAGTACTTTTGCTCCCAAAAAATGCTAAAATATTTTTCTTTGCTTGCAAGGCCACAATATTATCAATTGGACATGGAAAAGTTGGATGCATTCCCAGGACCAGGCACCACAAATGGATTAATGCTCTAGCAATGTACACTACCGGTCACCTTTGTACCATTTCAGGTTATTCACTGGACTTGAACTGCTTAAATTTCAGTAAAAACTGGAAAATGGGGGTGTTATAAAACTTTTGACCGGTAGTGTATATTACAGGATATATTTATGTATAAAAAGGTATGTTTCCTGTTGTTTGTGGTGTCTGGTTCAGATAATATAAAATGAACAGGCGGGGAGAGGCGAAACTAAGACATAAGAAAGAATCCAAAGCCTTACATCCACTGAGCGTCCCACTGCATACATGTTCTGTTCTAATGGAACAAATATGGTGGCCTGTATTTCAGCTGATGGAGCCTAATCTACTCCAGTGCTGTACTGGAGCTGAGGAGGTCATACCAACCGTGTTGGTGCTCCTGTCAACTCCCTCCTGGCTGACCGGGCCTGTACAAATGCCTGTCTGCTCTCACTTACCTGACACACACTAACTATTTATTCATTTAATATGTTTTTCTTATTATCCCACCCTCTGAATGGAGGACAAGAGGTTATTTTACACAACACTGTCCCCTGACAGAAATGAGACAAAGAGAGCTACCACTCTCTTTGGTACTCTACTTGGTACTCAGTAAAGATTGAGGCAGAGAGATTGTGTTTTCAGTGCCTGCAATTGGCTGGGGGTGTTAAGAGTAGTAGCAGAGAGGGCCATCACGCAGATGCCACACTCATGAGAAGTGGATTTTGTTCAGAAATAGCACCCGCCCAACCCCACCCTGTTTTTGGGGAAAGAGACAATGAAGTAGTCTAACCTCAACCTGGATTTAACTCTCCCTTTTTTGTTTCCCTGCCAGTAATCTCAGGAGACCTTTTATGGATCGCCGCCCGCAGAGTGTCGGGGGTTACAGAGAACGACAGGGTCACGAGGTGGGTCGCCTCAACACTTATGACACTCACGAGCAACAAGCTGGCTTTCTTAATCCGTCAAAATGTTGCTGAAGCAGGGCTATCTGACACCGTAATCCTGGAGGGTAGAAATTCAGCCAGTCCTCCTGCCCTCTTCAAGCCAAACATTCTCAGAGCCGGGCAGCAAAGCTAAACTGGTGCAATTAAGGAAATGATTTGTTGAATCAGGTGGTTAAGTGCTCGGCTGAAATGAAAGCCTGCAGCCGACTGTGCTGGTTCCACTATCAGGTCTGAGGAGGGCACAGTCTCGAAGCACTCTTTCAAAATCACATTGTCTGTCTACCAGAGAAGTAAGTGATACGCACAATTTCCTCTCCCAGCCTCTCCTAGCCCAGTGCCCTGCCGCTAAAGATTTTAATAATCCTTTTTGCATTCAATACTTCTTTAACCAGCTCCAGAAATATAGGCCATCACCACAGAGACCCCCCCCCCAGCCCTGCCCCCAAGGACAGGGAATATGCTGTTGCCCCTCTCGTAGCCAGGAATTCATTTTGCAGTGGGTGGGGGGGTTGATAAAATACACGAATGAATACATGAAAAATTGTTGGGGGGGATGATGAACACATTTTTTACGGGGGAGGTTGCGTGAACAAATTATTCAGTTGTGCAGTAGATTAACAGTTTGGAACTGTCATAAAACAATTCTTTTTTGGGGGGCGGGCGGTTTAAGAGTAGTACATTAATAGTTCAGAATTGTCATAAAACATCCAGGGGTTTCAACCCGCCCCCACACCCCCCCCCCGGATTGGCGCTGACCTCCACGCGTGTTTTGACGCCACAGGGGCTGAACTGGCCGCCAAGGGCTGGCAGTAAGCCGGAGCGTAGAGCTGGCGCCAAGGGCCGAGGTTC
>JAINUG010000161.1:997500-1205000 GCA_029706075.1 Aldrovandia affinis | reverse complement strand
TTCCTTGTCTGCAGGAACATATGTCCTTATTAATATGAGCCATTTTCCAGTTGCTAGGTGACAGTCATTTGTGAGACAAATTATAAAGATGCGTCCCAGACACCCATTTGTAGAGGGGGGGTGCACGGTTTCCCCAATACATGCAAATGTATTCAAATGCAAGGATGTGGGGCCTCTCATAGATACAGGGCATAATTGCAGTGGTTTGATTACACTGGGACAGCTCCGATTTGGCCAAGCTGAGATATCCGGGGTGCTTGTGCACAGTCCCATGCCGTGATGGGCCTCCTTATTTTTGGGGCTGTGTGAAGCACACCCATGTCTTCTTAGAGGTCACACATCTGCATCTGAGACTTTGACCACAGACCTGCCTTTGACTGAGCTTTGATCATAGAAGCCATGCCCTGTGGAACTGTCATATCAAGTTGCCCTGACAAATGCTCCACTTATTAACTGCAAGGGATGAGTGTTGCCCTGGCTGGTCATTATGTTTGCACAAAAACAATGTCTTTACCACAGGGCACATGCTTTTCTGTTGATGTGTATACAGTACATAGGGCCGTAGCCAGAAGTGCGTGAAAGTGTGCGAGCATTTGGTGTTATTCCCAAACAAATTCCAACTGCTTTTCTGATAGCTACATACGTGCTGTCAAGGGGGTTGCTACCATAAGCAATCATCCTGAAAATATGTCGTGTGACAAACCGAAATGACAGTGTGATTAAGAAAAACAGGTATATTTTCAGATGGTGGTTGGACACGACGTTTTTCTTTCTTTTGAGCGGTATTTATAGAATATTTTTGAACAACTTTTTATGTACCCATTTTGAATTCATTGCCCAATTAAAATGTGGGCAAAATCTAACGCTGTTCCAATCCCATCGCTGCGGCATCCTCTGTTCATTCCAGAGAGCGCAGGCAGGCACACACGTCTTCAGAAATGCGCTCTGCCAACCTCCTGTTCTTTGCACTCTGCAGCCGCACTCGGAGTTGTGGAGTGAGTTGGGAGGTCTGAATGGCATGCGCAGCTAGCGCAGACTGACCGCGGGCGTCTGATCGACCAGAGGAGAGGCTAACGCACGACGAGGGGAACACCACGCCGAGTGAATCCTCCCTTCGCTGGGTGATGCTATGGCCGATTACTCATGCTCTCGCGGGACTCCCGGCCACAGTTGGCACCGTTTCCTGATGGCGGATGGCAGTGGAGAACCGGTGCTTCAGCCAGACATGCCACCTGAGCCCATTACTTTATTATGTCGAAACATGGCAAACCCAGAACGCCCCGTAGGTACTGTGGCATTTTAGATTTTCAAAGCAACAAAAAAAATCACTCTGTGACAAAGTTGATATTGTATGGATATGCAGATTGTAGTAAGTAATGCAGTGAAGCAGTGAATCCTTTGAGAAGTCGAAGACAATTCTACAAATTGTCCGGCTCCCAGAGAGGTTGGCGGAACCAAGGGAGGCCACTCTGAGGCTTCATCCGGGAACAGCACAAAATGAGGCTGTGCAGTGATGAACACAGTGCCTGTACTGCAGGCAGGTGCAGAGAGGGAAAGTAAACCCACATCACTGGTGTTTTCTTGCTATCTGAACTGGGCTGATTGAGATATATATATCAAATGCAATATATATAATATGTTATATATATATATATATATATAATATGTAATATGTTAAGTTGTTAAGTATATGATGCACTGAAAACAATGTTTTCAACTTCCATTTTTGTAAAAAAAAAAAAAAGTGGTGTTCTGATAGGGAAGCTGACAGGGTCTGTTGCATTTTAGATAACTTCCATTTCCAATAGCTTTGTGGCAACACTTATCTAAAAGGCTTGGGTGGCCCCTCCCCTTTGGTCAAACTATTAACCATTTAAAACATTCTAATTAAATGCTACAATTATTTTATCATGCCTAAACACTACCCACTCACATGTATGGTATCTGACTAATAAAATACAGATTTAAAATAAAACTATATGATGTAAAATGTACTGCAGTGTTTAAATAAACATCAATACATTTACCCCCCCCCCCCTATATGTGAGAATTTGGTAGTGGCCAAACCAATCCCATAATGCAACCTAAAATCCCTTCTTGCTTTGCCAACACCTCAAACACAAGCATGTACAGTATGTCTCAATGTTTTGCCCATCCATAGAAGGTCTATTGTTTCAGTAAAACTTTCTCAAGGAAGGAGATAAATTGTTTATGTTTTGTCCCCATAGAAATATCAACACTGAACCTTCCTGGAACCAATCCCCCTACATAGGTGAGAACATTTCTATTTTAATTTCATTTCCTTGAGATACTTTTACAGATGGCAGAAGTCTTAAACATTTTTTAAATGTTGTTTCCTGTATCTGAATCTGACATCTGTCTACCATGCTATTAATTTATGGTTGAAAGGCACATGTTGGCCTTGCTCCGTTTGTCACTTGAGATTGGAGTCAGCAACCCGCAGGTGTTACTGTACTGTTGGAGGGGAATAAATGAGGGATGAGATAAAGAATTCAAGAAAACATATTATTTGTCATATGGTTACTGGATGTTGTTTTATTTTTTAATCCAAAAGTAGATTTTTGTAGGTTTTTAGTCCTGTAGTCTTCTTTCAGGCATGTGGTCTGATGATGGATACAGGAAGTTCACAGGTATAAAGGTGCTCGCTAAAGAATGTAATGAATGCAAAATGTAAAGAATGTACGCTGATGTAATAACTATCCCATGACGATTATGATCAATGCGGGAAGGCTTGCATGCTATTCAGCATTGGCACATCCCCCTCTCCCTCCTCTCTGAAGACCAACTGTAACACACTTAATGGGGTAGCCTGTCAGCACAAACTGGATTTGTGGGCACAGATATCTGTATTTATCTTCCTGAGAATAAGCACCCTTGTCTAGGGCAGTATTAATAGTCTACAGGTTTATATTCAGACTTGAGCTTTCAGCCCCATATACAACACATGGAACATGGCTAAAATAATTTAATGCCGAAAAATTAACACACACATTTCAAGCTAACTAGACTATAACAATGCACTTACATTCTGGCCTTCCAAAAGAAAGTATTGAAAGATTACAATTAGTTCAAAATGCTAAACTAAACTCGTTTTGGTCAGCAAAACTACTGACCAAAACAAGAAAGAGAGCTCATATTGGCCCAGTACTTGAATCTCTGCACTGGCTGCCTGTTTATTTTACAATTGATTTTAAAGTCCTTTTACTAAAATGATACCAAAACAAGCATACAAAAGAACACGACACAGGCAGACAAGTGTGAGCTACTTGGACTCAAAAAGAACCGAACGTGCTACATTTTAAAATGATGGTCACATCTGCATAACTTCGTGCAATGTGCGGTTTTACATAATTAATCCTTTGAGGTTTATCGACCCATTTCCCTGAAATGATCCACTTTACATATATCTGTTTTTTCCTCCGCTGTGATTGGCCGACGCAGTCATATAATCGAGTCTGAACATGTGCTCCTGAAAAGCATCACTTCCGTATGAGCGGCCTGCACAATGGCGCCAATGTAGTCATTCACATGCGCCTGATGTATTATTTATAAGAAAATGAATAATTTGGATACACCGCAGGGGCAATTACCCTCTCTGTGAAACGGCCCTGCTACCCCCAGCTATCAGGAGCCGTTGTAACAGGAAGTTCCGTTTTCCTGCTCGGCCCAAAGGCTGGTGTTTGCGACGAACAGTGCTCCACCGTCTTGGCGAGGAAAGCTAATGCACTGTATCTTTTATACCTGTCTAGCTGCCAACTGGCAGGCTTCCAAATTGATGTTTACTGCATGTTCTGTGCAAACATAAAAGGGCGTGCATTATTTATGGGAGTGCTTCTGAAATATTAATATCGAATACCCTCTGCTTTTGTTGCCGTCTGCCTGTCTGACATGATCATAAAATGCGGACGTATGCTGTCTGATAGTGATCTGGGTTTTTTTTTCTTTCCTTTCCTGTACGTTAGGTGATCTGGGGGCATTTGGAGCTGATAGCCTTTAGCTGGGCTTGTAAAATGACAAGCAGCAATGAATGAATATTAGTCAGCACTCTGGATTTAAAAATGTAACCGCTAAAGACCCCCTCTGGTTTTTGGAACAGCAGAATTCAATGTGTTAGACCCCTCCCCCCTCCCTGCAGCGTCAACGTGGTGTGGACTAATTATGAGATGCAGTGTTTTAATGATATGAGGTTTTGCTGATGCAGTGTTGTGTAACACTGTACTAAGTATGTAATGTGACGCAGCTATGTAGTTCAGTTGTGTGGAGTTGTGATAGCGCTGGCGTGGTATACTGCAGAGGCCTTTCGTCCTCGGTCAGATTTAACACAATGCAGGTTTGACTCGTTACCACTTGCTTTGTCTTTGAACTCTTAGTTTTCCACAAAATGGAACGGTTCGTTTCGATGATCGGCTGCTCTCAGCGTTTAGGACTTCACCGATTTCAGTCGTCGGCCCATCAATGTCTGCACGCTACAGAAAATGAAAGCAATGGTTGTCTGGGAGCTAATCTGACTGATTAAAAGTCCTGAAATTAATGTAGAATATTCATTACGTTGGTGCCTGGCATAATGTACCATTACCAGGGTAAGTCATCCCTCACTGGACATTAAAAGTATCCGATTAAAAACAATTAACAGCTCGTTATGCTTCAGTAATTGCAATTATGCTTGAAACTAAAGCCGGTGTGCACAGTGGGCCCCCAGGACCAGGGTTGAAAACCCCAGGCATATTGCGTTACACAATGACATCCACTAATACTAGGGGTGCTAGCTTGCAATAAAGTACTTAATGCATCGAGTGAAGTAGCTGAGAGATTGGGTGAAGAAATGCCATTAAAGAACACAAGTTGGGATCGCTGCTGCTGCACTTGCCCTTCTGCAATACGCAGCATGAAGTTATGTAGGGTAGTAGTCGTTATACAATGATAATTGTTTAGGAATGGGATGTAGTTGTGCTGTAGGGATGCGACTTGGTTGGCTGATGTAGCAGGCCTTTCAGGCCTTCCAGTCCTGAACAAATGGCAGAGGGCGCTGCCAAAGCTCAAATATAGGCCAGCAGCACATGCGCATACTGCCTGCCCCCAAACAATCAATCCAGGACATTTTTAACAAACTCACTTCTAAACCCACCCCTTGTGTCAAAAGAATCTGAAACGTATCCTGGTCCAGTGCTTGGGGGCAGAACCTACCTCTCCGGTCTACAGTACGCCAAGGCATTGAGGGACGAGCACCTGGAGAAGTAATCCGCACGTTCACTTGCTAACACTGCCATCTGGTGGTTTGAAGGGAACGGAACTTTCAACAGGATTATATAAAAAATGCTGGAATTCTCCCTGGGTTCAGATCTCAAACCACAGAGCCAGTCCTAACACACTGCCTTTAATTGTACGGTGACTGCCTGTCCTGATTACAAACAACGCATGCAGGAAATGTGATTATACATGCAATAAAGATAAGTGCTTATATTCATTAAAAAAGGCAGCTAACTCTCCCCCTGCCCCATAAAGAAATGTTTCCTTCCTCAAAATACTTATTTAAGGCATACTTTAGTCAAACAATTATTTATACAATTACAGTTATCATAACTGTGCCAAGGGTTTGATGAGCATTCCTGCTGGGTATCAATTTCTACCTCCTTCTGCATGACGCTGAAAAGATGCTAATAAAATTGTAAAAAATCCAGTTATTTGAAACTGGAAAGTAAATCGGTGATTTAGAAATCCTCCGGCGGGTCCTTTTTACAAAAAACCTAAAGAGATTTCAGCCTCGTGATGACCCATTTTCCCCATTCCAGGCTAATGATAGTGGAGACGTGTGTAGAATAAGAGAGGGCCTGTTATTGGTTTGTTGAACTGCAGAGGGAGGGAGGCAGACAGGCATGTTGTGTCGTCCTGTGATTCTCTTTCCTTCTCTCTCTCTATCATTCTGTCCTGCCCTTTCTCTCATTCCCCTGCTTTTTCTATCCTCCTATCTCTTATCTCTCCCTCTCCCCCCATTTTAGCCAGGAGACGTGGAGGACCTTGCCCCCTTCACTTGTCCTCACTGCTTCATCTCAACCCTCTCACCTCCCCAGTTACCTGAATCTACCTGCAGCATGACGGTCATCAATGGCATCGAGTCTCTTTGTCCCGCTCCCACGGAGAGCACTGGCTTGATCAAGGGGCCAGGTGATGTGCAGGTAAGTGGATGCTCACAGCTTAATCCTGCACTGAGCGATTCTGTGTTTAAGTTCCATTTTTGACAGTGGGTAATAATGCTGGGCTATTTGTAAGCATCGCTCTTTTCTGGAAAAAATATAATGTTTGAGGCTGTGTTGTGAGGGCAGTCCACATCCAATGCATGCCTTTAAGGTTTCTGTACTGTTCTAGCAGATTAAAGATGAATTCAGCTTTAATTACATTTTTTGGAAAAAAAGAATTTTCTGAATATGTTGACAGTTTAGTTCCAATTTTCTAGCTCTCTGAAATTATCAGACCAATGACTGCCGCTGGGCCAAATTATCGGTTATTACAGAGGATTGACGTTCCCAGGAAGGACATGCTTTTATAAAGTGCTCATTAATATAAATATGACTAAATATGCCAAAGCCTATAATTTTTCAATGTATGATTTGGGAAGTTCATTGCCTTAAATATGCTGCTGTACAGATGTACTGTACATTGCATTGTGTTGTATTGAATTGTATGGATTAAATTATGTAGTTGTGAAGACCTCTTGCTATACAGTTTTGAGAATTCAAAACTCTGGTATCCATGCACGTTCACTGATTGTAAGCTGTTGAAAATACAGGGGTAAAATAACATTTTTCTTTTAAGTTTGAGAATTTGAGGATAAAATACATTTTTCTTGTATCTGATGTTAAACTTCAACCAAGTGATGCTCCTAACACTTCTTTGTGACATTGCACAGTAAAAGTTGGGGTCACATGTTCAAGGTCTTTACTTTTGTACGGCATACCTGTGACTGACACCTGATAGGAGTCGTATGAGTTGACATAGATATGAGTTGGCATACTAGCATGCCGAGAGAAGCTTGGGCAGTATCTGCTTGGTCACGGCTTGGTTAAACGCTCGATTCTGAGTGGTCAAGAGGGTGTCACGCGGGGTTCCATTATTTTTTGATATCCCAGACCCCTCCGCTCTGCCTCCTCTGGCAAACGGACTGCCCCATCCCTCCGGGCGCCTGGCAGCCGCTGCTCGCGGTCTCGCCTCTTCTCTGTCCTGGTCCCTCGCTGGTGGAACGACCTTCCGCAATCGGTCAGAACCGCGGAATCACTTGCAATCTTCCGCAAGAGACTCAAAACCCACCTCTTCAGACTCCACTACCACTGAACTCTGTCCATCTAGCTAATTTGTCATCAGCACTGTTTACTTGTTCAACACTATAACATTTTTTTTTTTTTTAAAAACACTAACCTTTTCCTTCCCAGTGTTACAGGTATGGTACGCAGACGCCTGCAATGATGTCTATTGCTGTATTACTGCACTGATCTTGTGCGCTAACTATGATTGTTCCTACCATGTATTAATGCACATCTTGTAAGTCGCTCTGGATAAGATTTACTTATCCAGAGCGACTTACAAGATGTGCATTTATAAGAAATGCTTACAATTTAAATTGTAAAATGTATATCGAACGTGTTATCTGGGCCCCAGGATAAACATATTAACATTTTTCAAACACGTAAAAATATCAAGGCGCCCACCACTGAACTTAACACTAGACTTCCAACAATGAAAATACGCTGAATTCAATGGAAGTAGTCTGGTTCACAATGGTGCCACTATTTTTTGCAGCGAATCTACCTCATGAAATTCCTATGGAAAGTAGCCATGAACAGCACTTGAGGGTGATGAAGCACCCTGAACAGCGCCCTGTCATGCTGTCGGTCACAACAACCGACTTGTCCGCAATATATTATCCCTTACTCAAACAGTGTACTGCGCATTCGGTAATAGGGAGTACCCTGCGATGGACATTTATGCATCGGGTGTGATGCAGTTATTGCCTGGCATGTACCAGGCTAAATTAGGCATGCACTTCTTCCGACATCATCTGAAATGGGATTACATTTTCCCATCACGGAACACGTTTAAATAAGACACATTTTAGATTGTGTTGCACAATCATGGTTCCTGCCTGTTGCCTAGTGGAATGTGCACTGATTTTGCAGGTTACCTTGGGCCTTATGAAACAACCGTGATGTGACCCGTGGATGGTTGACAGTGAACAGCGATGTCCCTGTCATTACAAAGTTTTGATTTGCATGAAATATTTGCACATTTAAAACTTTAACCTGGGAAAGGAGCAAGGGCATCCCAGAGTGTGCTCTCGTGAAGCCGGAGTAGAACGGTAGCCTAACAGGAAAGTATCTCTGCTGCCTCATCTTATGACAAGGAGCACATGTCACTGAACAACTGTGGGGCCGTGGGGCCCTCGTGTGGTGTCGCAGTAAAAGCACTCGCCCTGGAGTGCAGGCTACCCACTGCGGCCGGGGTTCGATCCACGGCTGCGCCAGCCCGGCTCTGGCCGGGAGCCCTGTCAGGGAGAGCTGGCACGAGCTTGCCGAGAAGCGCACAGGGTGTCCCTGTAAAGACAGGTGGACGAGTTCCGTCTCGGAGGAGGCGGATCATTGCCGGCCTCGGGGTATTGGCTTGTCCCGTAGAGACGGGCGGCGGCCTGCTGGGGAAGGGCGAATTGAAGAAATAGAGGGTACAATTGACCACCAAATTGGGAGAAAAACTGGAAGGTCAATTTCTTAATGAAACTGGCCTGCTGAGCTTACAGATTTGAAGAATAATTTGCAGTGTAAGAAACAACATTGTAGGCTAGCAGATAACTGTTTATAGGCATCTTTAGTATGGCTTGAAGCAGTGATGGGAGACTGAGTCTTCATGAACTTTTAAATGGCTGGAGCTAACTCTGTTAGGTGTTTAGTGATAAGTGCTATCAATGACTCACTGATTTGCACCAATCGTAGTGTTCTGCCTTGGCGAGCAACTTCTTTTGAGACTCACTCTCCCATCACTAGTTTAAAGTAACCCTTTTAACAGTCGTGTTTTGTAGAAGTAGTTTTGCCAGCAGCGCTTGGTAATGAAATATTGTTTGGTTTGGTTTATTTGGTGATTAAAAACATAGGCCAACACGCATAACATACAAGAGAAAGTAAAAATCAAAATCACAATAAAGCCCGAAGGCTTATTTCCATTGTGGTCAATAGAATAGAATACAATAGTTTTGAAGAAATGTTTTAATTTAGCTTGTGCAATTGAAAGTTTCCCCAAATATTAAAAGTAGTTCATTATTATTAGATTGGCTTCCCTGCAATTTACACATTTGTTCACAAAAGCATTGAAAAAATTAGCCTTAAAAGTTGTGAATAGCCTTTTATTTGACAAATATTGCACTTAGACACACGATCTCCCTCGTTTGTACACATCTTATCAGTGTCCCCTATTGCTGCTTATAATTACTCCATCTACCCAATGCATAAAAAGCAAGTATGTCTGCATGTTTTATATTTCTGTTCGAAATACAGCACATGTGAGAGTTTACTCATCAGCATCCTCTCTTGGTGCATATATGTACTTCAGCCTTAAAAAAGTGCCATGTGCACAGCCTCTCAAGAGTTGATTTTGTTGTCCACTAGCACTAGGGGGCATCTGATCCCTGTCCATTCTTCACTTTGCTCAGGTCACGTAGCAGTATTGCGGTTTAGTCAGACTGAGATAGCGTCACACAGCCAGCCTTCCGTGAATAGGCCAATTGTCGGAGAGATATTCAGAGAATGTGTGCATCAGAAATACCCAAATATGGCCTCCATTACAGTAAAAACTCATCAACTGGCCCACATCCTGAAGTTGTTGTTGGACTGAGTCGCTGCCTTTAAGGCCACACTTGATTCCTCTGTATCTCTGATCACTGATTTAAGATGGTAAGTATAAGAGTAATAATACGAAGCAATAGTTAAATCAAGTTTACCATCATCAGGAACTGAACACTGTTTTGCAGTGGACCTCTCTTCTGTAACTTCATAGGACACATACAAAAGTCTCTATTTGACCTTTTGGTAAGCTATAAATAAACTTTAAGTAAACAGTGAAGCCTCGGCACAAAGTGCTCATTACTTTAGTACTGTGTAGCCACACTGTCTTATGGCCTGTTTGCAAAGACTGTTTGCGGTTTGTTTGAGATAGATTTCCAAGCAAAGACATCATTACGCCCTTAACACTCCTGTACTGGACTGGCTTTACGTGCCTGCTCAGACACAAAGGTGAGCGTGGCTGTAAATCTACCACGATAACCATGGCGACCAAAACCTCAAAGGAACATGCCAGCTCTAAATCCTGGTTCCCTTTCAGGGCTTTGAGGCAGAACGCCATTGTACCACAGCATGACGTTAATCCAAATTTCCCAAAGTGCAATTTCCCACTCCGTTCAGGAGGAGAATAGGTAATTGTTATTCATTGTAATTATTATTTATTTATTTGGAAGACGCCTTCATTCAGGGCAACTCTCAGAGCGACGTTTCTTTAAAACAATGAGGATGACTGAAGTCATGAGCTCCTCGTTACTTCCTGGTCAGGCGATACTTTCTAGTTTGTCCACCAGTGTTGTTTCAATGCTTCAAAAGTGACTCCTGAATGAAAGAGTATGAGAATTGGGGGCCCCGGTCTGCAGCACTACATCCAAGCTTCCTTGTTTATGTTTAAATTCCCCGTTATTGTGCGTCTTTGGCTAGCGTTTTATTGTGTTGCCTTAAGTATTTGTTTGTTCAGAGAAATGCCAAAGCTGTAAGATGATTCACCAGGATATTTAGTCTAAGTTAGTGGACGGGATAAAAAGCTTTGAAAGCACCCAATTCCTTATATGAGATGCTGTGTGCAAGCTGCCACGTTGTTCACGTTTGAGAACTCTTCATAATATATTCAATATCAGAAAATATCCTCATCTCAAATTTTCCGTTTTAATATCCGTTTACATGATATGTAATGAACAGCAACTGTGTCATGCTGTAGATGCACACAGAAAAATGCGCCATTTGTATTCATCAGGACATCAAATTGAATGTAACTTTATTCAAGTAAAAGCAATTGACAGAACAATACTGCATGACCATTTATGTCTCAGCGGCAGAGGAAACCGCATGTGGAAGTTGATCGCAGTGAACCCCAGCTCTACGCCCATTCCCATACAACAGCACTTGTGTGACTCATTGTTCAAAGTCATTACTGCAATTCACTTTTAAGCTGCTGGCATTTAAGAGGTTTATATTTCATTTCAATTGACATCAGAAACCGAGCATAAAGCTCTTGGTGTCGGCGAGTAAAGTACTCAATCACATTCTAAGGGCGCCACATTCTGAGACATTCCAGGGGAGCAGGAGATCTGGAGCTGTTTATTTGTTCCCTGTCAGAGTTTGGGGTACTGTTCCGGTAAAAAAAAATTGCCACATTTTTTTGCCAAGTGACAAACTATTATTAGCGTCCTGGCATCGTTAGGTTACCACAGTGGTGTCAGTCTCAATTCCCTGAGGTCCACATGCTTATGTGATCCTGATTTCACAGCTTGCAACTATACCAATCCCAATGTCCCAAAGCAGTGTTACACACAGATGCTGCTTTGTGTGTTCCACGACACACATTGAGATTGAAGACAGAGAAATATAAAGCTTTCTCATGCATTTCTCAAAAGAAATGTATCTTGAACATTTCATTGCCAAGTCAGTCTTTTACACTTGTTCTCTTTGGGTATAAATATCATGACATAGCCACCCTTTCCCAAAACAAGAGTTGAATGAAACTGTTTATTTTGCCATGAGTAGGAGGGTGTTTACATTGCAAGTTTTTCCTCCACATGGAGTAAATATCTACAGTTGACTATATGCAGTGTTGGCAACCTTTCCGTTTTGAATTCCAGTAAGTGGTAGATTTTCATAAATAAGCCTCTGGCAAATATCTATCCAGGAAGCTGCTTAACCTTGGATTGGTTGGGCACCAAGACCTCTATTATTGACCACGGTGAATGATTGAGCGAGGAGAGCTTAACACACTATTATTGGTGGAAGGTGAAAGGCTGACTCTGATTGGGCCACTGCAATCGGCAGAAGTTGAAAGGTTAACACTGTGATTTGTCTACCGTCTTGGTGAAAGGCTGACAGTGATTGGTGGAAGGTGAGTGGCAGACATTGTGATTGGACCCCTAGAATTGGTCAAAGGTGGAAGGTTGACACTGTTAACAGGATATGCCTGTTGATTAAATGCACTTTCTTGAGGACGAATTTGGGCAGTATGCACAAATCTGTGATCTGTGTTTGATCCACTGAGATTGGTGGAAAGTGAAAGGCTAGCACTGTGATCAGTCCACACAGTGATTTTAACCTCGCCACAATAGACTGTGGGGCGAGAGTGAGGAGCCCACACACAGAGACGGTGCAACAAGCCCCGGAGCGGCGTTTATTGAAACAGTGTGGGAAAGGGTGAGGGGCACCGCAGGTCAAGGAGTTTGGGGATTCCAGTGAGGAAGGAGGCATCTGTACGGAGAAAACGATAACAATCTGTGTTAGCCAACAGTTTGGAGTCTTCTGAGCTCCCTGCTGAGTTTGCCATGTGACCTTTTAAAGGGCCTGTGACGAGGCCGAAGTGACTCCAGGTGTGTCTCACTGGGCCCTGCCTCCGGGTCTTGTTAGGAAACCACTCCTCCCAGCCATGTGCTTTTTCTTGTTTTTCGATGGTTGTGTGGGTGTTGGAGTGATGCTGATGGTTGTTGCGAGCGCCGCGCCATCCCAACTGCCCCATCTTTACGTTGATTGAACTCTAATAATAGAATGGCATGTGATGGGACATCAACCTGTGCAGAGAATGAACAGTGTGAAAGGACGTATTCTACATGGTAGTAGAGAGAAGTGTACCGAACTGTGATCAATTATAACACGACGTTCGATTACATTAATTTAGCACAGGGGTGTCAAACTCATTCCATCGAGGGCCGAGTGCGTGCAGGTTTTTGTTGCAACCAATGCATTACACCAGGTGCTTTCAATTAGGTTCCCTCCTTAGTTGAAGAAGTGAGCTAATTAGTGAAATCACCTGGTGTAGTGCATTGGTTGCAACAAAAACCTTCATACACTCGGCCCTCGATGGAATGAGTTTGACACCTGTGATTTAGCAGATGCTCTCATCCAGAGTGACTCTCAAAACATGTGCATAAGTGTGTTTAGAATCTGAGTCAACCGTGTTACAATAAGTGCTAGAATTAACTGAGCTGAGCTGTTACCATGGTCAACTATCCTGACAACATACGGCTAACTGCCAAAATAAAGGAAATGCCAACGTAAAGTGTATTAATAGGTTGCTGGGCCACCACGAGCTGCTGGAACAGCTTCAATGCACCTTAGTATAGATTTTACAAGTGTCTGGAACTCTATTGGTGGGATGCAACACCATTCTTCCAAAAGAAATTCCATCATTTGGTATTTTGTTGATGGTGATGGAAAATGATGTCTCAGGCACCGCTCCAGAATCTCTCATAAGTGCTCAATTGGGTTGGGATCTGGTGGCTGAGACGGCCATGGCATATGGTTTACCTTGTTTTCATACTCAAACCATTCAGTCGCCACTCATGCCCTTTGACTGGGGGCATTTTCATCCTGGAAGAGACCACTCCCACCAGGAAAGAAATGCTTCACCATAGGATGAAGGTGATCACTCAGAATGGCTTTGTATTTACTGGTGTTTATCTTGCCATCTATGGGGTTGAGTAAACCTAAACCAGGCCCACCCACACCAGAATCCTTAATTTACTCAAGTCTTCCCTTTATTTTGGCAGTTAGCTGCATCTAGTATTACTGTGAAGCACTTGAAGGTTCTGTAATGGCACACAATTTGACCAAATTAAGTAAAAAGCAAATGACCTGTGTAAAAAAAAAAAAATACTAAATTTACAACATGTCACGGCTGCAAATTATGGTTAAAAGATTTATGGAGGAAGGGCGCGGTCCGGGTGACAAGTGTCAACACAAACGGTGAAATTGCTGCAGGCGTAAGGTCACGGCGGTATCTCCCTGCGGGCATGCAAAGCAGGGCTGGCCAAACAGAACTCTCCATGGTGAAGGCAAACCTGGCTGAACAAACCCTGACCGCCAGAAAAGAGAATGTTGACGCATATGGGGGCAAAATCTACTACACATCATGATTGGTCCTTTCATGCACACCCTTTACATGGCTAAAATGAAGTTGACCATGTAGAGGGCACGATGCTTTAGAATCTGAAATGGTTCCCACGCAGAGTTGTGATCTGTTTGTAATCAGCTGAGAAATGAACCTGTCGGGGTAGAAATCAATTCAAATTCAGTACTTGTGTAGTGCTCAGTAGTCCATGGACCTGCTCTGAAGATTGGTCTATGCAGTTCTCATATGGACACAGTACAGCAGTCGAGCTTATCAGTAATTTATCACAGGTTAACTAGCTTTAGAACTGTGTAATTCCAGAACACTATTTGGCATGTGATGTGTCTGTGTTTTGTTTTTTCATGTAATTGTAAGCATGTACAGTACCCTGGCAAAGAGCAAGCCCACAGCATCTGGTGAACTTAAGCTTGTATCTTCAGCCAAAGGAGACATTACACCAGGCAGTCAGAGCATACATGACGCTTGCAACCAGAGGTGTGTGTGTGTGTGTGTGTGTGTGTGTGTGTGTGTGCGTTAAACAGAAACAAAGGCAATGGAAGAGGCCTTCTTTCGATCAGATGGAGGAGGTGCTGGTAAGCTAGTCTTACTGAGCATATGTATGGAGAGTGCCTCCCGTGTGGTCCAGTGGTTACAATGTTTGACACTGGCCACGGCGACCGGGGTTCGATTCCCTGTCGCGTCTGAGTCGGCTCTGGCCGGGAGTGCCAACGGGGGCGGCGATTGGCTGTCTGCCCCAGGGAGGGGGGAGGGAAGCCGACAGGATGTTCGCTGCGCACAGGAGTGGCCCTGTAGTATCGGGTTACGGTCGACGACCTGGCGAGTGCCGTCTCGGAGGAGACAATGCTTCGCCTTCGTCACTACCGGTAGCAGGACTACGGCAGCGAACTCACATTACTAGAGGGGGATTGACTTGAAACATAACGGGTGTAATTGGCTACCAAAATGGGATAAAATCAGAAACAAAATGGGATAAAAAAAATCTTTTTTTTAAGAGAGTGCTCATGAGTGCCTGTATGAGGGTGCATCTCTAAAGGGTTCATCTGAGTGGGAGCATACAGGAACAGCCTAGAGAGAAAGAACAAGAGAGAGAGCATCGAATTTTGAGATTTCAGAATCTCTATAGTAAAACCATGTATGGAGAAGATGTATGGAGATAGACCAAAAAAGATGTATGAAAAACTTAAAACTTGAAATTGCAATAAAAGGCAATTACAATCTTGTGTACTCCCACATTACAGAACAGGAATTACTAGGACCTGCAGCCTAAAAAAAGCCTGGGGAGAAGACATCATTTTTAATGGTATGCTGAAATACACAGATGACAAATTTAAGATGGCCATTCTGAAACTGTTCAATCTGATTCTGAGTGTAGGCTATTTTCCTGACATCTGGAACCAAGGACTCATAATCGCTATTTTGAGTGGAGACAAATTTGACCACAACAATTACCAAGCAATTTGTGTGAGCAGTTATCTGGGGAAGATTCTCTGTAATATTATAAACACTTCTGCACTTCCTTAACGAGCACAATGCCTTGAGTAAAAGACAGATTGGCTTTTTACCAAAGCACCACACAGGTTACACACCCTATATTTACACCCTACACACCCTAACAGACAAACATGTAAAAACAAGGAGAACATTTGTACCTTTATTGATTTCCAAAAAGATTTGATTCAATCTGGAAAGATGGTTTACTGCATAAACTTATTGAAAGTGGTGTAGGGGGTAAAACCTATGATGTAATCAAATCAATGTACACATGAAACAAATATACAATTAAGGGCAAAAGATTCTTCACTCAGGGCCGTGGAGTGAGACAGGGCTGCAGCTTGAGCCCAACACTATTTTTACATTCACGTTAATGAATTGGCAACAATGTTAGAAAAATCAGCAGCCCCTGGTCTCACTTTATTTGATAAAGAAATAAAATGTTTGCTTTATGCTGATGGTCTGGTTCTGCTGTTGCCCACCAAAGAGGGACTGCAGCAGAATCTAGACTTGCTGCAGAAATTCTGCAAGACCTGGGCCCTTGCTGTTACCTTAAAAAAGACAAAAAGAATGATTTTCCACAAAATATCCAGATCTCAGGAAATCAGACGTAACTTTACACTCGGGACAACAAATATTTAATGCACTACAAATTTCACGTACCTAGGATTAAAGTTTAGCTCCACAGGGAGCTTCAACCTGGCTGTGAATGAACTGGAAGAGAAAGCACGCAGGGCATTCATTGCCATTAAGAGGCCAATTAAAATAGACACACCAATTAGGATTTGGCATTTACATTTTCAAATCTGTTATTGAACCAATCACATTATATGGCAGTGAAGTGTAGGGTCTGTTTACAAAGCAGGATTTTGCTAATTGGGACAAACATCCAACTGACATCCTGCACGCAGAGTCCTGTAAAAATATTCTCCATTTGCAGAGAACAGCACCAAAAAATGCATGCACGGCCAATATCCATTACTTCTCAACATCCAAACAAGAGACATTCAATTTAAGCCCACAAAGGGGGCTAACCAGCTGGTCCTGAGACTCCGTTCACTAACCCCCACTAACACCACTCAGCCTCAGGACAGTGCCATTACAACAAAACCAATCCATGTACAACACAGCACAAACAAAATTATATTATTCACTGGGAAACAAGAACTCAAAGCAAAGGGGAGGGAGGGAGACGCTAGCCTTGTGATTCTGATGCTATCAAGTGACGATGAATGATTCACCAGAATTTCATGCAAAATTTGGCGCTGTTCAGTGATGACGAATAATTCACCAGAATTTGTCAAAGGTGTGTCAGTGGCAGAACTGAATCTATCCTTAGGGCCAAATGTACAGCCACTGCGTTAAAAACAACAGACTTCCCGTAAAGGGTTGTGAGAAAAGCATTGGTTCCAGTTCTCATATGGACACAGTGCAGCAGTCTAGTTTATTTCCAGTAGATTATCACAGGTTAACTCTAGCTTTAGAACTGTGTAATTCCAGAAAGCTAGCCAAGGCATTTAGCGTGTCTGTTTTTCATTTCATTGTGAACACGTACAGTACCCTGGCAAAGTGCATATCCACAGCATCCGGCAAACTTGTGTGGAGAGTGCTCATGAGTGCCTGCATGAGGGTTGTTGCTGCAACGTCTGGTATGGTGTGGTGGTTTGGCTGATGTGCAAATGAAGCCGCAACCCTTTTCTCAAGACACCCAGAAGCCTGCCTCTGTCATGTGATGTCTGTCATTTTTTTCCATCCAGCTGATCTACCAAAATCAGCTGAGTGTGTTTGGTTTCTGTGCTTATTTGCTGCTGTGTAGTATTTCCTTCTGCTATAATTTTACTTCACTTTTTGTATCAAGATATTGGCTGATTTGATTTTCCTTTCTTGCACTTTTTTGGCATTCAGTGCAAAAAAAAAGATATATATTTCAGAGAAAGTGTTTGTTTGTATGTACGAAACCTCTGTAAATCTGCTTTTGAACTGACTATGGACTGTGTGTGTTTTGATATGTGCCACTACATACTTTCCCATTCCTGTTCACATGCATGCACACACACACACACACACACACAAACAAAAACACACCTTTTGACTAATTACTATATTACTATATTACTTTGATCTGTGATTACACTCTCTTACTCTGGCAACAACAAATCCATTTAGTTTTCCGATGGTTGTA
This sequence comes from Aldrovandia affinis, assembly GCA_029706075.1. Lineage (NCBI taxonomy): Eukaryota > Metazoa > Chordata > Actinopteri > Notacanthiformes > Halosauridae > Aldrovandia > Aldrovandia affinis. Next base: position 1,187,122 of record JAINUG010000161.1, on the reverse strand, counting down.
ACTGGATACGCACACAGAACAACCTGTAAGTTGGGAGGAGGAGATCAAGAAATACAAAAAACAGTCCATGGCTTGCTAGCTAGATTCCAAATTTGAACAAGTTTCCCAACTAGTTAATAATATTCCATAAGGCATAATTTAATTTTTGTATTTATTTTTTACTTCCTTTAAAGAAGCGCCATGTATTTAATGGGGAAGTTTATTAGGAAGCATCTGTGCAACTGCAGGCGATGTCATATTTTAGGGCACCAGTTATTTGAAGTAGTCCAGTACTAATGCATTAAACGGACATATATGTTCAATAACTGTATATGAACCTAGTGACATGTGCCCTATAGAAGTTCAATGCAGAGGCATAAATATTGAATGGTTTTCCTGGTCTCTCCAGACTGTGACAGGGTGAGAGTGAAGGGAGAGAAAGAGAAAGTGTGGAGGGAAACAACGGGACAGTGTTCAACACAAGATACAGACAAGGGGCTGGTCTGCACGTCTTCAGTGACTCATAGAGAGAGAGAGAGAGAGAGAGAGAGAGAGAGAGAGACAGAGATGTGCAGGAGAGCATGAAGTCCCTGCCCCTCGCAGCCTAACCAAACCAGCTGCATCCAGAGTGCACCGCCACGCCACACCAGCGCTACTGAACACATCATCCCCGTCACACCCGTCTGGTTCCCTTTCCCTCCCCCGTTCTTTCCGTCCCTGTGTTCAGAGGGGTGTGCTCGATCTCGTGTGCGCCAGACGCATGGCAAACAAAACAGCCGCCGATTTCCACCAAATTTCATCACTTCCTGAACTAAATAAATCTTGTCAGAGCCGAGTGTACCCGCCCCCTCCCCCACACCCTTCTATCAATTTTTCATATACAACTTCATTATCAGGAATGTTGCTCAAACTTTATTACCGGAAACGCTGCTTTATTACCAGAAAACCAAACACGGATCTGGTCCCACACCCTTTTAAAGGTTTTTGTGCATAGTCTTAATAGGAGTGAAGAAGCTTTACTTTGTGTTTATGGAGTAATGTCAGTGTCAGAAGTCATCGTAGTTGTAAATACAGGCATTTTCTCACGATGGACAAACTTATAGGGAGTCTCCAGCCTTTCTCCTGCCTTGATTGTGGTGCTGTTTTAAACATGGGAAGGGGCTCTTGGCTTTGGCGGGGTTCCATTGCCATCAAGGGAGGTTTGTGTTCCGCTGCAGTGATGGGGCTTGTACACAACGGTGGTTCGCAGTGGGCTGGGCCTTTGAGGAGTGACCTGTGGTCCTGGCACTGGCCCGCCAAGGCCCTGCCGCTCGCCGATGCTCGGCTGGCTTTAAAAACCTCGGCCTCAGCCTAATGCTAACTGACGGCCTGTTTTCGTATTCCGTTCGGTGTGAGGGGCCGAGGACTGGCGCTCTCTTAATTGGACATAATGAATGAGTGCAGTGGGGATTTCAGGGGCTCTCTTTCATGCGCCTGCGCTCGTCTTACATCTCACCTCTTTTTGGAAGACGATGTCTTTAACTCCTTCCTGCCCCAATGAAATGCTAAAACAAATCCTGCCTTGCTGGTGGAGAATGGTTGCGCTACAGAGGGGCAGATCATATGTTATTGCAAAATGCGTCCGTTTCGCTGATTTGACCGAAATCGAAGGGAACTTGCGCAAGCCGTCATACCGGTGGTCCTTCAAACGTAAGGACAGTGTTAGGAAAAATAGGACGTGGACTGTTTCCATCCTCATTTCTGAACTGCCTCGTTCAATCTAGCAAGCTTGTGACAAGTCTGTCCGATGTCCCATTCTCGGGCATGCATGGATACGTGCCAGTCTCTTCATGCATGGCTATGTGCACCTCCCCTGCATGTAGCTGTTTAGTATTGCACTCATGTCTACTTGTTTATGTATTGTATTGGGTTTAGGCATTATTTCGCCGATATTTTCCGCACTGATTGTTTTATTGCTGCCTTTGAATTGTGGCTACAGATTTACCTACAGGGTCCTAGTTTAACTATGTGGTTGTTCTTGACTACGGTTAACACTTTGTTGTATGTCGCTCTGGATAAGAGCGTCTGCCAAATGCCTATAATGTAATGTAATGTACTCCTTACAACATCAGAAGCAATGAACGCACAACACTGGTCTGTATGCTGGAGTTGTCATCTTACAGGATCCAAGCAGTGTTGCTCTTTAAGACGTTATATGTGTGGTTTGAACTGGGGCAGGAAAAAGGGCAGACACGTTGCCTTTGTGTCCAAGCCAAGGTTGGTATGCGCATGGTTTCCTTGTGAGAGCCAGGGCTGTCTACTTAATCAAGTGTGATGCGTCTTTTACAAGAGAGGTACAGTAGCCCTGACTGGAGCTCCTTGGAGACCGTGGCAGGTCCACTGAACATGGCTGCCACTGGGGCAATCTTCCCACAATGCATTTGGCATGAGGCTGGTGGGATTGTGGCAAGGGCCTCTATAGGGCAAAATGATCTGCTGCAATGTAGTAGACAGAGAAAATTGAGATCGAGTGAAATTGTGCTATAACTATATTTACATTTTAGGCATTCACCTACACCTTTATCCAGAGCGACTTAGTTTTACATTTTTCTTAACATGCAATACATTTATACAGCTGGATATTTTTACTGGAGCCTTGTACAAGGGCAAGTTGAGTTGAACCTTCAACTTTTGAGTTTTTTTTAGTACAATTCCATTCGTTACACTATACTGCCTCCCCAACTTATAATTATAACTAATTCAATCATGGCTGTGTACTACTATTTGAGGCATGGTGGATTGGGGGGTACTGTGGGTTATGTACCACAACGGGGATGCCAAATAAGTCAAAATGTATCACCAGACTGGTGTCAATATGCATTTGATTAGCAAGCATTATTTTTATAATATATTTATTTAAGATAGGCCTGTGAATAAGAGTCGATGCACAGTAACCAAGTAGCAACAAGAAATTAGCTCCTTGTTCAGGGAAACCCTTGTTAGTGCAACACTGCCATCAGCTATGACTGTCTGTGTACATTTGTGTCAGAAATTCAAGCTGAATTCAAACAGAAACATGAGTGAGTTCTCAAAAAAAAGACCAGCAATTCATGCTGTTGTTCAGGGTAACCAGTGTTTTTCACGGTGCTACACCATTTGTTTAGGGTTTCATTCCTCTGCCCCTCGATCTCCGATGGCAACCCTGTCCGTCCAGTGAGGGATCAGAATGGAAAGATGAGAGGCCCGTGTTACACAGTCAAATTACAAGTTTATCATTACAATTTCATGCATCCGTTTTTCAAGCCTAGTCAGATACTCACCCACGAGGCCTGTGAAAGTGCTCGCGTTGTTTGTGCTGTTGATGTTGATCAATCTCACGCCCTCTAAATGCGTCTACAGATTTATTCGCCCCAACGCTTTTTCTGTTAGTTTTCTTATTTTTGAAAAGCATCAGGTCCAGTACAGAACGAGAGAATGAGATTCATTGCCGAGCGTGTTTTCCGTCCCACTCTGCTGTTGCTATGCTAAGCCTCTTTCTCCGGCTGTGACTGAATGGCGGTTTTAAAGGGTCATTGAATGGATCTGGCACATGTTTCCCTTCCAATTAGTGAGGGATTGACATGGGGCCGGACTCGTACTGGCAGTGCAGCAACACTCGCTGTGTGGACCCCGTCACAACCGTCTTTCTCCGGTCTCCCCCCCCCCAAACACCAACCATACCAAACAACCGTGTTCGCCGTGTCACAGACGTTCCCTTGCGTTCTACACTGTAATTGCATTGCAAGGTGAACTGCATGTGTTCTATTGCTTGTCTGTTATTTATAGGCTTGCCCTATGCACTTAATCCAGGATGACTTATGTATTTTATTTTCCATGTATCCACATGTCATACATTCATATAGTAATTCTGGTTAAGTTCCTATCTCGAGACTGCACCATTGGTGCTCTACGATGTAATCAAATCTCCATTAATCAAATGGAATATCTGGTGAAATATATGGAAAGTCCAGCCCTGCACAATCGCAGTCTTATTCTTTCAGCGGTTGCAAAAATATATGTATATCTTTGCTGGTTTTGCAATGAAAACAAATGTGCACAGTGGATTAAGGGACATGTGATTTTATTCAGAACTACAACAGTGGCAAAATCCCGCAACCCTTTGGACACAAGCCCAATGCCCTTATCAGTATTACACACTGGATGTAATGTGACATAGTGTGCTATTGATAACATTACCATTGTCGCCATTTGGATGACCTTCTGTGCTGCTACAGTCGAAGTGTAAACCATTTCAGGCTTTCGGGCATTAACGCTTAGCATTCTTGAGTGCACGCACACACACCCTGTTGCTCCGAAACATTCTGAACGTTGCACCTTGCTCTCCGGCACACCTCTGTCTCCAGGTGTCACAGTTGCCTTGACAGCAGCTTCCAGTCAAAAGAGTTTGTGTCATTAGGGGGGGCTGGTGGATTGGTCTTGTTTGAGGTCACGTGACTTGTTGGATCGTGTTCTAACACACATGTCCGCCCGCATATTGAAATATGCTCCTGACTTACGGGAATAAGACAAAGCATTGCATTTGAAAGCAAGAGGGCACAATAACACAACCCGCTGACTGTGTATTTGTTGTGAAGAAAAAGAAAGTTTTATATCCCCAGTTTTCCATTTACCATGCACCTGTGACAAATTTGGATTTGCATTTCTTTTTAATCTTTTTTTTATTTAAAAAGGGCACCAGGGGTTTTTAATAAGAAAATATATTTAAAAAATTGTGATGATAATTATTTTTAAGTTTTGCATGTTCATTCACTCAAACGTTATTTTTACTGCCTTAAAATCTCTAAAAATATGTGAAAGGAAAAATACAGAATAAATAGTTTAAAAAAAACACACAAAAAAACCTGAGCGACACAAAGAGCCAGTTTCACTTGAAGAACAAGTATTTGCATTTGATATGAATGTGTTGACCATGGACTGTTTCCTCATGTTTCATGGTAGTGAGTTCAGCGTAACTAGGTTCAGTTCAGCATGTAAAACCGACCACAGATAAAGCTGGTCATTGCTGTAGCATTGAGTAACACTTGAAGAGGAGAAAAATGAATCTATTGAATACCCCAGACACCATGTGATAGATAAAATCCTAGAGCCACGTGTTTGGCTGAACAGTTAACTCACACCCATCAGGACCCACACAAAAGCCCGGTGACCTCAATGGCCTTAATAAGAGATAAAATGCCTGCCGAGTTAAACATTTACCCACACAATGCAGTGGTGATGGTGTAGTCCATACGTGCGCACACCCACATTCTTGTGCACACGCACCATCCCATGGTGTTGCAGCGGATACCCCTGCATCTCATCCTCCCTTTCCTGAGAGGGAGCATCGCTCGCACCAGCATGACGTCTCCGCATGCCCCAGGGAAGGAGCGGTGTGGGGGGCCCGTTTCCGCCGCCGGTAACTCCTGCTTTTGAAATGGCCCTGTGCCTTCAGAGATTCAGCACAGGTCTGGGAGAGGAAGTCTTCTGATCCTGCAGGGGGAGCCGTCACTCTGGAGCAGGGGTTCCCAAACTTGGTCCCCCCCCCGTGTATGCTGGCTTTCATTTCAATTATAATGAGCTGTTAATTGTTCTGAATTAGACACTTGGCATGTTTTGTTCTCTAAGGCCACATTATGATATACGGTAGATATGCATCTTTGAAGATGATCTCATATTCCCTATAATCCTTTAGATCCGATCTCAGATAATGAATGCCTTCATTTTCTGTAACTTGCTCTGTGGCATATAATCGTTTTAGAAAGTGGTTACGTTTTCAATTGATGGAATTGTTTTCAAATGAAATCACGGCGAGGTCCTGAATGCTGAAAGTGTGGTCACCGAAATGAAAATATTTGGCAAAAACCTTCCAAGACAAAGTAAATACCAATAGGCCAAAAATGCATCAGTTGACAGGTAATTTATGGAAACTCTTTTAACATGTATTTTCAATAACCGTATTTCGTCAAAAAAATGTATGTGTGTTATGTTAGCTCAATGGTGAGGTACTAGGGAGAGATTTCACCTGTCACAGAGGGGGCAACTGCTAGATGTTCCAGGAGGGGGAGCTGTTTTCTTGGCCCATTCCCAATCATTTAAAGTCAGGTGACTAGATGAAGGCCCCAAACTGTCAATCCTAGGGCATGGTGCATTTTTATGTTTCTTCATCTCTGTTTATTGTTTTTCCGCTTAAATCCATAACACACCCTGTTTTGGGCACTCCTCCCACATGGACTTGAGTTGTGAAACCAGCCATGCAGGTTTTGCACTCCCCTACAGTGTCATATACACTCTCCACACGCCCACAGTCACACGCCCACAGTCTTAATCCACATCAAGTCAGAGGTTCTCTTTTTATTTTTTAGAACTCCATAAGATGTGACAGAGCCATAATGGTGGCCATTGCTCCTTGACTCCCCGCATCGCCGCTCATCAACTTAAGAATTCCCAAAGTAATTAACCTTTGTGTGCTCAGGTGATTTCCACAAGTCGCTGTCATAATTACACTCCTCGCTCATCTCTGGCGAACAGTTTACCTGGAGGCGCACCTCTCCCTTTGCCACGCGATTCCCATTGAGAACTGAGAGACAGTTCAGGGTGCTGCCCTTTCGGTTGCTCGAGCGCTTGCAGCATTCACATTTTAAGTGTTGATGTCCTTTTGTCTAAAACAGATCCTGCCAATTGTTTCCCGTATCTCAGCAGACGCACACTTTCTTAGTTGATGTACGTGATGCTGAGGCTGAATCCATGTAGGACCTGACCTTATGATGGAATTACACAGCCCGATAATTCATGTCCCCCGCTAATGGATGTGCACTGTATGCCATTTAGCAGACGCTTTTATCCAAAGCGACTTACAGTAGTGAATGCATACATTTTTCAGTATACGTGGTCCCAGTGGGGATTGAACCCACAACCTAAGCATTGCCAACGCCATGCTCTACCTACTGAGCCACACAGAACCACTCTGTTTGAACTGTGGCCGGCAGCCCTGCAGGGCGATGCATAATTGTCCATCGCATTGCCCATGGAGGGAGGTGTTTAGATGGCTGGATTCTCACCTCATTGTGCAAAAACCGACTCCTGGTCAATCAGGTGCCTGCGGTCTACCTTCAGTCTGACTGCACTGGCTGCGATCGAAAAAAAGTGCTCTTTGTAGAATAATTAAAGGCTGCAATGATGAGATGGGCATATAGATACAAATGGGTATTCCAAATTTGAAGAAAATAAAAAACTGGGGTTCGAAAGTTTTTGAGTGTGTGTGTGTGTGTTGTGTCCAGACCTCCACAAAGGTTTGTGCTGCAATACTACAAGTGTGGTTAGAAAAGTTAACATTTTGTATGCCACCTGACAAATTATCTTGGTTTGTACATTAAAGAATGAAAAAATCATTTAACATGCTTTATTTTGTTTATCAGAACCATGTCTCCCCTTCCTTTTATCAGTGGAATTCCATGGTGTGGGGTGTTGTGCAGAGGGGCTTTAAGGACTAATCCCTCCAGTGAGATATAACTGGAATGTTTTCGGGCTCAAAGCAGATTAACATTCCCTCTGTGCATGGCCGTAGTAACCAAAAGGCAACCGAGGTCGTGGCCTCTCTTTTCATGGACTCTGCACTTTTTTGTGCGAGGCAGATTTTTTGGGTGGTTTGTATTTGAAGAGAATGATTGGGAAAATTGAGAAAATCCATAGGCAACCTGGAAGTAATAGCATAATTTATTTGACAAAATTTGCATGTTACAAATATTGTTAGTATCACAGTTTAATCAGTAGCAAAGTAGAAACCAGATGGTCGATTTATTTATATAAGTAAGCTAGGACTAATTGTGAATGTTAACTACTACTACCGAACTAGTAGTATTCAGTCGTAAAGACTTTCATCAAGCTAGCTGCCATGAGGCTAGCCAGCTAGCTTGATGAAAGTAATATTTATGACTGAATACTATTAGTATGGTAGCTATGAAGCAATGTGTTCAATTGTAAGTTATATTTATAGTTATTCCAATGAAGGTAGTGTTTTACTGTGATTGTGTTTTACATTAAATATTGTATCTGCCCTTTCCTCTCTGATCACTTGCATGATATCATACAGGATGAGCATTAGCACTCAGCAGCGCCTTGGGCATGCTAAGAATTGTGATTGGACACGGAGTGGGGCCTGGTCTCAGCGCAAACCAGCCCAACTTGGCTTGCCTCCAAAAACTCAGAATATAGTAACGTATATTGTCTCAAGCAATATTTTTTAGAAGTGAACCCTGGCTCTGATTTTGTGCCACCTTGGCTGGGCAGGCAGGAGAGAGCGGTGGTGGCAGCCAAGGTCTCTGCGCTGTAAGGTGGTCAAAACCTCACTTACAGTGGAACCAGTGCACCACTGTCCACCTGCATATTCTTTCAGTCAGTCAATCACATATGATTAAATCTAGCACTGTGGACTGGGACCGTTGAAGAACACATTGCTTGCATGCCATTTGTGGAATACGGGTTATGGCGGATGTAAAATTTTGTGTGAAAGGAAGAGCAATGAGCTGTGCTCAAAATGTACTGGTCTGTGGCCTGAGAGATGTCCTAATTCGATAGCTAACTAGTCTTTGTTTGATCATTTTAAGCGTTTAACTTTAAGCGCTGAGATATAGCCGTTTTGGTTGGCTACTGCTAGCTCGCTCGCTACAGGCAACTGGACCAAAAGTTTGTTAGTTAGCTATAAGAGGGGTTTTGTTGCCATTTCTTAATTTCTGCACCTGACTGTTTGGAACCACCTCGGTGCTGACTGTATTTTTATCGACCTCTGTTTTGGCAGTAATTCGTTCAGTTGCAGGGAGAGCAATAGACTAATACTTAGGGGTTAAAATGTGGTCCAATGGTCATGGTCCATGTTGGAGCCAACGGCATAGGTAAGGGTAGGTTTGAGGTTCTGCAGGACAGATTTATAGATTTAGGATCAAAGTTAAGGAGCAGGCCTGAACCAGGCTTATGATATTATATATTTGCATTTGACAAGGTACCACATCAGAGGCTCATTGTTAAAATGAATTCAGTAGGAATTTCAGGAGTTGTTTCAGAGTGGGTTCATAATTGGCTGCAAGGGCAAATACAAAGAGTAACAGTGCTGTGGGCAGTGGAGTCCCGCAGGGATCGGTAATGGGACCTCTTCCTTATTTACATAAATTATCTTTATAGGGACGTTAGTAGCAAAATACAGTGGAACCTCGGCCCGCGAACGCCCCTACTCACGAACAAATCGGCCCACGAACACATTTTCCGAACAAATTTTCACTTGGCCCGCGAACAAGCCCTCGGTGCACGAACGCACAAACACGCGGGCTTCTCGTTTTTGGCAAACAGTTTGGAATTGACTAAAGTAATCCAAGATGATTTAAACAAAATCCAAGAATGGGAAGAAATGTGGCAGATGACATTCAATATTGCTAAATGTAAAGTTATGCATGTGGGAAATAAAAACATAAGACAGGAGTATTTTATGGGAGGATAAAAATTAGTTGGTGTTCAATTTGAAAAAGACTTGTAGTTGTACTTAAATGTAAACTGGAATTACATTGCAGTTAATCAATGTTTATCTACATCAAAGCAGTGTGCTACAGCAGTGAAAAAGGCCAACAGGATTCTGGGATACATAGCAAAAAGTATTGAGTATAAATCAAAGGAGGTTATACTAATGTTATATAATGCATTTGTCAGACCTCACTTAGAGTACTGTGGGCATTTCTGGGCACCACACTACAAGAAAGATATAGAAGCTCTTGAAAAAGTTCAAAGATGGGCTACCAAATTGATACCTGGTATGAAAGGTAAAAGTTATGAGGATAGACTTAAGGCACTCAATCTATTTAAGGTTAGCAAACAGAGACTTAGAGGGGGATTTGATTGAGGTTTCTAAATTCCTAAAAGGGAACAGAGTGAACAACCAAATATTTTTTAAGCTAAGTAGGGTCAGCTGAGCAAGAGGCCACAGGTGGAAATTTGTTAACGGCAAATTCTGCACAGATATTAGGACGGTTTGTTTTTACACAGAGAGTTGTCAATGCCTGGAGGCATTGCCAGGCAATGCCAGGTCGGGTAGTAGAGTCAGAAACAGTTGGGCTATTCAAGTCCAGGCTAGATGCAGTACTAGATACTCTTTAGATTAGGACATGATGAGCCTAGATGGGCTGAACGGCCCGTTCGTCATTATGTATTCTTATGTTCTTAATGGATCACCTTGCCAGTTAAATATGGTAAGGTTAGCGTTTTACTGTGCATATATGGTTTGCAGCGAAGAGGACAAAAACCCCCACTATATTAAAAACCTAATTTCTTACTGAAGAAAATGTTTTAATATTTCCCCTTGTTGCCCTAATGGCCACTCTTTAAAAAAAATCAGGGTTTTTAGGTGTTTTGGAGAAATTAAGTGAACCTGTTTAGAATCTGAATAGTGAGGGATGCTTCGATTCTCTCTCCTTGTGCAGTGTGTTTCTGTTTGTCTCCACTCCAGGCCCTGAGGGTGCTAAATGGGCTCCTAAGAGTTGCTTCCCTCTTAAAATCCGGTGATAAATCTGTTGCAGTCATATGACCTACTTTGACCGACTAGTTTTGAGTTTCAGTGCTGTTTGGTCTGGTACATTTTCAGCTGGTCGAGAGGGCAATCTAATCGCAGATCTTCTGAAAAGACCTCTTGGACCTTCCGTGGAAAAATGGTCTTGCATGAAACCGGTCCGTGGTGCAAAAAAGGTTGGGGACCGCTGCTTTAAAGCACAACCAATGCAGAAAACCATGGTACAAAGGCTTTACCTTTTCCTTCCCGGTGTTACAGGTATGGTATGCAGCTGCCAACAATGATATCTCTCGCTGTATTGCTGCACTAATCTCTTGTGCGAACAATGATTGATCATACCATGTATTAATGCACATCTTGTAAGTCGCTCTGGATAAGAGGGTCTGCTAAATGCTTAAAATGTAAAATGTAAATGTAAATGCTTAATGTACCCATATGCTCCCGGACTTGAAGAAAATAACATAAAATGCGGCACTGCGCAATGTTTATGCTATATATATATATACACTAACGGTCAAAAGTTTTAGAACACTGAAATTTAAGCAGTTCATGTCCAGTGAATAACTTGAATTGGTACAAAGGTAAGCGGTAAACTGGTTTAACTGAGGTTAAAAAAAAAGTTTAGGTTACCAAAAACTGAAAAATTATGTACATTTCAGAGTTATAAAAAAAACCCTAAACTAAACTTTTGACTGGTAGTGTATATATATACATACACACAGCATACAAACACACACACACACACACACACACACACACACACACACACACACAGAAAAGCTTCACACATAGTTTAGTAGAGACTGGCTGAATGTGCCATTTGCTCATTCTATTCTGATACAGCTGGTAATTGGACATATAAAATAACCCCACATGAAGGCAGTGCAGCCCTGGTCTTCCCAGCTGTGTGCTACAGTACACAGATCAAAGCCAGCCCTTTCATCCCTGTGTGACACCATCAGGTTGGACCCAGCAGTGGACTAATCCAAGAGAATCTGAAATGCCACAAGGTCTGTAGGCCCACTGGGTTTCCAGTGGTGACAAGCCCAAACAAGCCAAGAGGGGCTCTTAAAACCCCTTGTGGCATGAAATTGTCAAGGGGCCGGTCATTTGGGTCTGACCAGCAGAAAGAGCTTGTTCTTTTAAATTTTACATTTTTAGCATTTAACAGACGCTCTTATCCAGAGCGACTTACAAGATGTGCATTAATACATGGTAGGAACAATCCATAGTTTGCGCACGAGATCAGTGCAGTAACACAGCAATAGACATCGTTGTAGCTTTTTATTTTATTAAATGAGAAGGCAGGGATACATATACAAGAAGCGTTGAGCAGGTCGGCAGTGGTGACAATTGGCTAGATGTACAGAATTCAGTGGAGTCTGAAAAGGTGGGTTTTGAGTCTCTTGCGGAAGATCAGATTGTTTCTACAAACATCAAAGTCATGGGTGCTCTGTTTATGCCTTTTGTTTATTGTTCATTTTATAGTTGTACCAAATTTGACTGCGCTTATTTGCACATTGATTCACTCAACAGGGTATGAAATGGGAATCAGCTGCAACCAGATTCAGAACAACACCAGAGAAACATGGTTACTTCTGCAGTATTTCAATGCTTCTCTGCTTTCTGATGACATTTGGGGATTTCTTTTGATTGATTTGATCAAAATAGTAAAATATAAACTATTAGTATTGTAATGAGCGCTTGTGTAAAGTCACTTTATGTTGTGCTGGGCCACCATAGTAGTAGAAACTATCTGCTCTTGCGGTTGCTCGCCTGTTTTACCTTGTACATGGAGTTCTATGATGACATTACCTTGGACACCGTTGCTAGGTCACTGAAGCTCCTGCCAAACACGCCCCAACAATCACCTGTATTTCAAAAGTCCCTGGGGTCTCCTCTTGCAGCTATGCTAGCCACAGGTATAAGAAACCAGGCCCATCAAGTATTTTTATACATGTTACAGTATTTGCTTAATTAATTGATGATGTACACCTGTGTGACAGCCTCTGTTTACAAATACTTGTTGTCCTTTATTTGAACAAGTCTTGCACTGGACTGTGGCTCTGCATGGTGCTGTGTGAATGGTTACCACACCACCATTCAGGTGGAATCCGGCTCTGGTATAAAAGGTGACCAGAGAGGTAAAGCAAATATCTGTCATGTTTCGGGTGGTTTCACGTGAAAGGCGTTATATTTACTCTGAGGCTATTATTATGGCTGCAAAGATAGTTTCAAACAATACAGCTTGAGTCCTTTTGCCTGATCTGTTGGAACGTTGCCACAGTTGTAATTGACTAAGCCTCTCGGAATAGTAGTCACGGTTCTCTTTTGTTATTCTCGCTCACTACCAAACTGAGGCGCAGTAGAGATGCAAAGGGTTGGGCGATTCATATGTTCAGGAATTCGTCACCAAGGACAGAAATGAGAACGAAACATGGTGAGTAATATTGATATTGATCAGTGTTGGTGGGTACATGGCCCAAGTCTAACGATGTTCAGTTATGTGACAATGGTGAAGAACATGCATATCATACATTAAACAACTTCTGGCATAAGGAGACTGCCACATGCCGTGCGACACAACCCATATTGGAATAGACAATTGTGACTTTTCACTTACGCTTTCACGTGCGGTCTCAGGGTTCTCTCTTACCAGCTTTTAGCTTCCGTGTTCCAGCCACCTATTAAGAAAGGAGAGCAGTTTTAAGCAGTTTTAAGCAGGTACAATTAGCTAATGCCGCACAGCTGTGTGCCCCAGCTGCACTGCCAGTAGGCGTGGCTGTTACTCACCCCGATCCCCCTGCCTAGACACCTTCCACAGGGACCTTTACAGAATGTGCCCAAATGTACATTACCAGTACTCCTTTTTTTTTAATACATTTATTTTTCAGATTTTACCCCGTTTTTCTCCCAATTTGGTAGCCAATTACTCCCGCTGTGCTTAGTTCAATCCCCTCCCTCGTAGTTCGCTGCCATAGCCCTGTGACCAGCAGTGACAATGGCGGCGCTTGCCTCCTCCGAGACAGCACTCGTCGTGCTGTCGACTGTAATTCCGGCACCCCAGAACCACTCCTGTGCGCAGCTAACTGTGTCGGCTTCCCTCCCCCCTCCCTGGGGCGGACAGCCAATTGCTGCCCCGGTGGCACTCCCGGCCAGAGCCGACTCTGGTGCGGCTGGGGAATCGAAGCCCGGTCGCCGTGGCCAGCGTCGGACGTTGAAACCACTACACCATGCGGGAGGCCCGTTACCAGTACTCCTGTTCACATGGGACTTGTATTCCTGACAACCCCAAGGTATCTTACTTTATCCCAACCTCCCCACACCAGGATTAACATTTGACCTTTTTGGGCGTTCCTTAGGGGAGTTCAACGTATATATACTGTGGCAATCATTTACATTTTGGTGGCTTGCACTACTAACAGCCTCACATATAGTTAATGCCATTTTAAATTAATTTCATTTATTTTACCCTTTTTCTCTCCCTGATTTGGAATTGTCAATCTTGGGTCAGCACTGTAACACCCTCACCCGTGCATGGAGCACTGCGCTCTTCAGATTGAATCACCTTTGAGCTCCCAACCATTTCCCAGACAACAGGCCACACAGTGCTACAGAAGAGCTAGCGCCAATCAGAGAAGAGGAGCAACTCCTTTGTTGTACGTCACTCTGGATAAGAGCATCTGCCAAATGCCTATAATGTAATGTAATGTAACTCGCTGACCACAGCTATGGCCACAATACTATGACCAATTATGGGTCACTCCTACAGGACTTCCGCCCCACATCACTGGCATGGCCACGATTTGGTTCTGACTGTGGGGCATGTCATTGTCCTATTAACAATTTAAATGCAATTTTGAAGGTTTTTATTCAGTACATGGCTTCACAATGGATATTGGGCTGGCTTCAGTAAATGGCTTCACTGTAAATGACAACAAGCAAATGAAAAATGGAAACCCTTAGAAAACCAATGTTTATTGGGTTAAAGATTTGATGCAGAGACACAACCTTAAACTGTGTGCTTTCTGAGAAATTGAATTCTTGGTGTTGGATTCTTGGAAGGGGTCGACTGCATCCCCCTCCACCCCACCTCCCACACAAACAACCCCTGTCCTTGCAGATTAATACACCAAAACACTGAAAAACATGGCCTTACCATTAATTATAGAGGCTTGATTGTTCTGGGTCCCTGCGAAGAGTGTTTGGCTCAACCTGGCAAAGCCACAGGAGAGATGTATTTTAATTTGGCCTGCAAGCTGTGAAAACTTGAAAACATTATCAGCTGAGGTGGTGGTGGGAGGGTCACCGGGCAAGAGGGTGAACTGTAATCCTGACTGCCCACCACCAGACTTAACCTGTTGACCACGGAACTTTCACTCTCACCAGTGAAGCCGCCTAACGTGGAAAATGGTTTACCAAAGTAAAAAGTTTATCCCCTGTGGACCTCATTACATTTTATTAGTACGTAGGACTAGGCACTGACCAAAATACAGGGAGAATATATTTTAGTGTTGAACTGTTTGAGAGAAGGAAGGCTTGACACAAGTGCTTCCTTAAGCCAACACAATAAAATGACCGTAAATCTGCACTCTGCCATCTGCTCTACCAAGCTATCTTTCAAGACATTCTGCCTGGTTGTGATCCCACCCACTAGGACTGCAGCCAATTTTCTTCTTATTGGTTAAGCGCACAAACAGCAACCCGGAAGTACCAGCGTAGTGCTTTCACTTTGCTTTCCCCAGTTTTTCTCATTGAATGGTAGTTTCTCATTACAGTTTTACAAATGTAAATATAATAATTTCTGTGAACCGGCAAGAGGTAAGTGAAATTTAAGCTTATAAAGAATATAAACGAACCAAACTACCTCAATTTTTACCTTTTGCCTGTGTGGAGAATGAGAGTACTTTTTTTAAAGAATCAGAAATAAATACAGAGACCAGACTCCCTGTAGGAATGGCAGCCCAGTTCTCTCGCCTGGAGGAGGAGCTCTCCTGTCCCATGTGTTTTGATATCTTCAGCAACCCTCTTGTCCTCAAGTGCAGCCACAGCTTCTGCAAAGGCTGCCTGGAGCAAATCTGGGAAAAGAATGAGCACCCTGATTGCCCCGTGTGCAGGAGGGGCTCCTCGAGGGAAGAGGCTGTTTCCAACCTGGTTTTAAAGAACACGTGCGAGTCCTTTTTGCAGGAGAGAGACCAGAGAGTAGCCGCGACAGGGCCCGACGTGCTGTGCGTTCAACACGGTGAGAAACTCAAGCTCTTCTGTCTGCAGGATCAACAGCCCGTCTGCGTGATCTGTCAAACTTCGAAGCAGCACAGGGGCCACCACTGCTGTCCGATAGACGAAGCCGTGCAGGACTGTCGAGACAAACTCAGGACCGCCCTGGAGCCCTTGAGGGAGAACCTGGGTGCCCTTTGTAAGGTTAAGCAGAACTATGATGGAACAATGCAGCACGTTAAGAAACAGGCCCGGCACACAGAGCGGCAGATAAAGGGGGAGTTTGAGACGCTTCATCAGTTTCTGCGGGACGAAGAGGCCACTCGAATCGTGGAGCTGAGGGAGGAGGAAGTGGAGAGGAGTCGGGAGCTAAAGGAGAAGATTGAGGCAACCGCCAGAGAGATTTCGTCCCTTTCGGAGGCAGTCGGAGCCATCGAACGGGAGATGGCTGCAACCGACAGCGTTGTGTTCCTTCAGAACTACAAGGACACGATGAAGAAAGCCCGGCGCAGGCTGGGAGGTCCAGAGGACATTGCGGGAGTGCTCATTGATGTGGCCAAGCACCTGGGCTGCCTGAAGCACAGAGTTTGGGAGAAGATGAAGGACATCGCTCAGTACAGTCCAGTGACTCTGGATCCCAACACCGCAAACCCCTGCATCTCCCTCTCCCAGGATCTGACCAGCTTGAGATGCAGTAAGAGGCAGAGTCTTCCCACCAACCTGGAGAGATTTGACCTGTGCGTGTGTGTCCTGGGCACAGAGGGCTTTACATCAGGGAGACACTTCTGGGACGTTGAGGTCGGGGACAACACCTACTGGATCCTGGGCGTGGCCCAGGAGTCCGTCAAACGGAAGGAGAAATTCTACACGTACCCGGAGAACGGGTTCTGGACCATACGCCTGCGCCATGGTCAGTACAGGGCACCGGGGATGTCACTTGCGGTTACGGAAAAGCTCCAGAGGGTTAGGGTACAGCTGGACTGGGACAGAGGATCGCTGTCTTTCTCTGATCCCGGTGACGACACCCCCCTCTACACCTTTACGCACACGTTCACCGAGAGGCTGTTCCCCTTCTTCTGCACTGGCTGTAGCTCCAAACCTCTCTCCATCTTACCTGTGCAGGTGTCCTTAAATTATCAGTAGTTTGGATTTGTACTTGGGAATCTCATAGATGGGGCATAATATAATTACAATTACCAAAGACCATTTCTCCAGAATATCATCACCAAATCCTGCACTATACTGAATATGATGATATTGTCAGTGTTTTTAGCTTCTAATGTTGTCTTGAAGTCCATAAGGAGAACTTTTGATGTTTAATAAATGCCAAAATAACCATATAATTCTTTGTGTAATCTTGGATTTTTGGATTCAATCCTTAAATGTTGCGCTCTTTTACAGTTCATGGGTTCTTGGGTGCCTATAAAATTCACAGAGCAAAATGATATCACAGTTGGCAGCTGAATTTGCAGCTGAGATGTACATGCTGAATGTCAGCTTCTGTTGGGGGTACATTATTTCTTTTAGCCGTCTTGCGCAACCGCTGCACGGAAATAAAGTGTGGCCTCTTACAGCGGAACGGCACACACAAACCGAGCCAGCAGAAGGTGGACGTGGGCCAGTGCTCGCTGTGGCCCTGAGTTGTGTAACCCCTGTGCTCGCAGCCTCAGATTCTCTGTGCCCATTATAAACCACAGGATACTGTGCTTCCATAATGCTGCAGGAGGCCATTCCTTTCTGTTGTTGTGTGCTGTGATCTCGAGGGAGTGCTGAATGGCAGCCATTGTTCACTTTTCTACATGACTACATGTGTCTCTATGGCTTGTGCTGTCAGTCCTGAACTCTTGCACTGCAGCTCAGATCTTTATGCCAATCGAATGTTTTGAAATCAAATTATATTGTAACAAATGTGTCACAGATGCAAGCACATTGGGATAACATTTCAAGGTTGATTTTTACAAACCTCCAAGATGATTTTCAAGGCCGTTATGTTTTTACTTGCTACTTTGAAAGGCAGAGAAAATAATAGCGAGGTAAAACGTTTAAGCCAATTCCAGTTTAAAAAGAATAATTTTGCCACCATAAAACATCTGACATGAAGTCATGGGGGGGGTGGTTCACAGAAGTTATGACAGACTTGCGTGAGTAGTATGGCAATGAACCTACTGAACATACATATTGTGTTCGGCGGAAGGTATGTAGATTACCTGCTTTCACCTCATGCAGAAAACTATGAGGAAAGAAGATATCCTGTGATTGCATGATAAATGTGATACTCAAAGGTGCAGAGAGACCAACTTAACCTCTGGGTTTGCCGCTGATGCAGGAAGGGAGAGTGAAGCGGTAACCCAGATTTCTGACATGTTTGCTCCTGCTCCATGTCAGACGAGATGAAGTGCCTTTGGACGGTCACAACCGGGCGATGTCGGGTGAGGGGGACAGATCACCCAGTGGCGTTACAGAGGGAGTCACGCTCACATTTTCTACATATTGGTCCTGCCCTCGTTGAGCAGGGCTCAAAATTAACTTTTTTACTTGGTGGCGCTGGTGCTTCCAACTTCAAGATGTTAGGAGCACCAGAGAAATTGTAATGAGCAGCTTACATTCCTTTCATACAATCCATTTATGCAGCTGCATATTTGACTGAGGCAATTCAGGTTAAGTAGCTTGCTTAAGGGTACAACGGCAGTGTCCCCACGTGGGAATCAAATCTAAGCCCAGTTCCCTAACCATTCTGATACACTGTCACCCAGAATGTATTCATTGAACAAAGAAATTAAATTGTATAAGAATACAATGTGTGCATCCTACAGACGGGGCAGATAGGGCTGGGGCCCAGTTGACATTTTATTACACTGTGAGTGGAGCTGAGCTACTCAGTTACTTCATGTGCCCAAACAGAAATGCTCTGAATGTTCTAATGCCCAAACAGAAAGGTTCCCAGCAGTGCACTGCCCTACAACCTTTTTAATTGCTAAAATTACAACCATGTAGGTCACACCGGGACAATTATTTGCGGTTGCACAAGTGTTCCCAATTTTAATTTCCAAGCCGCACCGTTCGCGTTTGGTTGCAATTCTTAGCCCTGTTGAGTGTTGAAGCCCCGGTGTTCAACTGGTGTCCAGGGACTCAGTCACAGCAGGGACAATGTCAGAACCATGGAGCCAGCTGGACAAGTGCCAGCTCATATGAGAGGGAGGGGAGTGGGGAGGGGGTAGACAGCCCAGGGAGGTGGTCACCTCTGGACAAGCAGGGTGCTCAGATTTATTTCAGGACGGAGCCTGCCTTGGTCAGCTTAAATGTCAAACCTACCTGGGGGTGCGTAAAGCAGAGGTGGGGGTGACGACTGGATGGTGTCACAACCTGGACAATGCGGGGGTACAAGGAGGCCGGACAGATTTGTGGTCCCGCCTTCATTGGATCAGGTGTCATTCTCATGCAACTTAACTGAAGGGGGTGGGGGACGGTGGAGCGGGGTGGAGGCTGGGGGGAACTTGACAGAAACCATCTGCATGAGAATGACACCTGATCCAATGAAGATTGGTGGTGTGAGGCTTTGGCTCATACCATACTCAGCCAGAGGGGTGCATTTCACCAGGACAGGTATCCATCGCACCAGTATGAAAGGAGGTAACCCACTCTTTGTACTGTCTGTTAAAGCCCCAGGTGGGCTCCCTGCTTTAACGGACTTTCACATCCTGGGGCTGTACTGACATCATCAAAGCAGCATTTGTAGCATTTGCAGCGTTTCGAAGAAATATGCAAATCTGCATTCTCTCTCAAAAAATGAACGACCTCCATGAAAATGGTTCCATAAATGTGCATTGCATTTTTTGTATTGCTTTGGTAGTGAACAAAACTGCTGAAGTAGAGGAAAAGAACCCCTATAGTTCTTTATGGGAATAACTTTAACTAGGGAAAGTGTTTATTTGGATGTACCAAGCACTTAAAAGTTTGCTGTTACATTTACATTACATGACATTTTAGCAGACACTCTTATCCAAAGCAACTTACACAGTTTATATTTCTTTACATACAATCCATTTATACAGCTGGATATTTTACTGAAGCAATTCAGGATAAGTACCTTTAGCTCAAGGGTACAACAGCAGTGCCCCACCTGGGAATTGAACCTGCAACCTCTGAGTTACAAGCCCAGCTCCCTAACCATTATACCACACTGCCAGGCCACTGCTGAATGCCTGCTGTGTACAACCAAAGCACTTATTTACAAGCACTAGGCTATAGTTCATTTTCAAATGTCAGATTTTTTCCAGTAAGATTTACATTTTCATTTCCTGCCAGATACAAGTCATAACTTGAAATACAGCTTTCCTTTCCGTATCACATTTTTATACACACTAAACTAAACTATTCCTGGTTTAACATGAATCAAAATGAATACTTTGTTGAAAACATAATTAAATCATTTTGTAACATGGTATGGGGAGAAGCAGAGAAGTGTTGTTGCAAAACGAGTGTGTGACTGCCTTCTCCATCATCACAATGGCACAAAGTGTTGAAAGTTGGATAACCAGTCCTCACTGATCTCATTGCTGCTCCCAGGAAACATTTGACTGTGCAAAAAATGAGGAAACCAGGAAGAAAAATCTGTTACCGTCATTCCTGTAACACTCAAGGTCACCGATTAAATGCCCTGTTTGTTCCCAGGCCTACTGCTGCTGCTTTGCTGTGCTGTGATTTTTAAGTATCCTTATACAGTTACACAGGTGGCAATCTGGACAGATACGGTTTCGAAACTCTTGTACTTTGGTAGATGGTGAATATTTTTGTGAGTTACTTTATGACATATGTGCATATTTTCTATCTGTTGCCTGCCGTGACACTAAGAAACGCATTTCCCCAATGGTGAGCTGTGCCTTTGTTATTTTTAGTTTTTTTGTCTATTTTCTCTTTCTGCAGTTTTTCCCCCCCATTTTTCTCCCAATTTAGTAGCCAATTATACCCTCTTTTTCATGTCAATTATCCCCTCCCTCATATTGAGAGCTTGCTGCCGTAGTCCCGAGACCGGCAGTGACATGCGACGGAGCACCGCTTCTTCCGAGCCGGAACCCACCGAGCCGTCACCGTAACTCCAGTATGCGCACAGGGCCACTATACGCAGCGAGCTCATATCGGCTTCCCTCCCCCCACCCTGGGGCGGACAGCCAATTGCCGCCCCCTAGTGGCACTCCCGGCCAGAGCCGAAGCTGGCATGACCTGGTGGATTCTAACCCCGGTCGCGGTGGGCAGTGTCAGACATTCTACCGCTACACCACCACCAGCTGTGCCTTTGTATTGTTGTTTTGAGACTGTTCAGGGTCTTTTAATGCTGTGCAAGTCTGTGTGACCCATGCTGTTATTTCACACTGCAGAAATTAATGGAGCAATAGCTTACATGGTTAGCAGTCAGCTGGTGTTTAAAGGCTATTATAGGTCACAATAAATCTCTCCCTCTATAAATTGGCTCATGTGTGGTGAGTGTTTCCTGGCAGGAAACCTGCATACTACAGCAGCTCAAAAATGTTGCTTTTAATGCATGTGAAATGGAGTGATCAGATTAAATGTGCTTGATTTCTCACGAGTCATTTGCAACTTCACACTACTGGCCATGTGTACTTATTCATGGCATAATATATAATACAAGCGTACATGTACACATGAGTAATCAAGCAGGTGTGGTTCCTTTGTTTACACTGTGTCTGATTATTTCACATCGAATAATACAACTTTATGGGATCTACTACAGTGTATGGGTGCAGTATCATTTCCTGCTACGTAGTTGTTTTTGCTACGTAGGGAATTTCAACATCCTTATATCTCCCCCTCCTCCCCCCAATATACTCTGCCCCACGGCCTCCTGAGGCCAGCATGGCTGAGGGCTCACACTGGCCCAAGCCACTCTTTACAAATGCTCTGTGCTCCAGTCAAGTGCATGCCATTGATGTGACTACAACACTCATCCGAAAGCAGCCAAGTGAAAGAGTGTTATTCAGGGCATAGCCAGGCTTTTGCTTGTGCTTGCTTTTTTATCTGCCATGCTGTCAGCAGTGATCAGAAGCTGAGGTTTCATGAACCCCTTCGGGGGGGTGGAGCTACCAATCACTGGAGCCAATCACTGACTCAAATTAACCAATAAAAACACTTTTTAGCAAAAATAGCAAGGCCCGACGATTGGTTCAATGCACTGCGCATGATAACTAGTTTTTCGATTCATTTCTTGTGTTCGTGAAGCCTCTCTCCCATCGCTTACCGTCGCGTTCCTGAAAGTGCCCGCTTCTTAAGTTCCCCCCTATTAAAAGCTTGGAATCTGTTAGACTGGCTCTGATGTCCGTTGTGCTGTCGCTGAACTCACGTGCATGCAGTTCCCCTAGTCCAGGAATGGGTCTCATACCCGCGTGCCCTTTTTCACATTTGGGACACGTGCAGGGCCCCTTTTTTTTTTTTTTAGACGCCTCGTTGTGTGCCGTGATCCACTTTCCATTCCAAAGGGCAAGGGGTGCACGGCAGGGCAGGCGGGGGGGAGAGGCCCACCCAAATACTGACTAGACAAGGAAGGCCGGTGACGACATTCCAGCTCTTTCAACGAGCGCTAGCCCTTTTGAAGTGTTTGAAGTGCTCTCGGGAAAGATCCAGGGAGGTCACCGTCACTTGCACGGTCCGCTCTCAGTTTGAGGAAGGCATCCGACAAGGGACCCAAGCTGTGACTCCGTCTTTCGTAAGTCGATGGCGTAAGGGGATACCTAGCCATTGTTTCCATTTCCGTCTTTGCAATTCCCCCAGGTCACTTCACGGAGGTCAGTGGAGAAAATGGTCTCGGTCGCCGAAGCCAGTGGAACTCTAAGCTGTCGGTGGAGAACCTGCTCGTCGGTAACAAAAACCTGTTACCGGGAAAGCGGTCAGGTGTAAAACTGAGGTGGTCATATTCCATTGATTTGAATTTAAAGCTCAAAGAAGCCTGGTTTCCAGCCCATATATGAGCCACTGCAACTCACAAGTTCACTGTTCCTGTGGATGCGGATCCAATCCCATGTTCCACTCACATTTTCAATTTTCTTTGAAAAACACTCTGGCAATTATACTGTTAATTCGAATGTAACATTTGATAGTGAATGGATTCAGCATTTGTCTCTGGGGACTGTGAACCTTTCAAAGGAAATCTGAAGACTGGCCATGAGAATAGGTGAAAAGAAAAGATGGTCTGAAAGTTGACCTGTTCTTTTGACTGGACTTGAAGAATGCGGTGTCTTTAAGTGAGGAAGCCAAAACACCTTGTGACTGTTCAGGATGTTCACTAATCCCCTGATGAAGACCCTGATGAAGACCAAGAACGACTGTGCATGCACGCACACACACACACACACACACACACAGACACACACACACACACAGAGACAGTATATTTAGTGCTGAGCCTTATCAGGATGTTCAGCATTCCCTTGTTTTAGACTGGTTTTGAACATGCTTTCAGCTGTAAGCGGATACAGACAGGCATTATGTGTCACGCTTTTGTGTTTCTTTTGTTATGTAAGAAAGATGCCTGGCTTTAGGTACACCCACTCATGGCCTAAACTGAAATTGGAGTATTGCCCTTCAATGGTCACATTTTCAATGGGCAGAGGGCGACAACAAGTCGTATATACTGAAAAATCTATATGCACGTACATACACATACACATATATGCACATGTACATGCACGCACTAAGTGCATTCAAATTTTTGAGCATAAACCGTAATGGACAAACTGAACTACTCTAACGGTAACATGCAGTGAATGAAGTTATTGATGGCATCTGCATTAAAGCTATTTGTGAATGTTATTGGGGTGCTGAAAAGGGAAGTCAACCATAGAAAGTAAATATAGGCCAGCATTCACAAACCGTTCAATTCCATGTCCAGCTTCACAGGCAGAACCTGCGGTCGGCACAGCTGTACAGAACACTGGGGACAGACAGGGTCATGAGATCAGGTCAGTGAGTACGTGCCGGGACCCGTTAGCCCAGTGCCAAGTTCACATGCCTTTGAGCTGTGGGACGTATTAGGGAGATTTGATCTGCCTTTTCATTGTCATCATCATTCTAAAGTAGAAGACAAATACTCTGAATGTGTCAACAATTCATAATTTCATGCTCTGCTCTGCCTGAGTGTCTTGGAATAGTTTTTTTTTTTAGAACAAACGCAACATTTAGGGCATAAACGAGAGAGGAAAAATGTACAAAATATAAATGGGGATAGGCAAACCAGGGAGATGAGTGAAATTCATTGTCTGTCACTAAACCATCAATTTGCCTCTCCAATATGCTTCGGAATGCCAACATTCCTGCTCTACGGCACACACAAAACGCATGACTCATTTATCTCCGCTTGCGTGGCGTTCATAATAGTCAAAATATCAGCACCTATTTCTGGTGGTTTTGCAACCCAGCGATAGGAACACCAGCGATAGGCCGGCGTTCAATTCAAGCTGAGGGTTCGGAAAGAATTAAAGAAGGAGTCGTTAGTCCCTTTTCGTGATATTCATCGTTACAAAATCACCGTACGCACGACAGTGTAGCACAGTTTTATTTTGGGATTTCGTTGAAATCACTACTAAGGATTAACAACAACAAAATGACGCTATCCTAAAGGCCAAAGGTTTCCCGAACGTCAATGGCCCTGGCTGCCAGACTCGGATGAACACCCAGGGACGGGCACGCAGGCTTTTGATGCGTCACACAATGCTGGCCCTCTCAAAGACCCGCTCCCGCTCTTTGTTTCACCATTTGTCTGTTATTGTTTTTATTAGCTTTCAAAGGGATTTCACAAAAAAGAAGACGAGAGGAGCCCGATTCTACAGCGTGTCAGTCCTTTCCACTCTTGCGTCCGTTCTTCGATTTACATTGTCCACATGCGCATGCCTTTTCCCGTTCCGCGCCATCGATTATTTTCGTTTCTTTTTTTGCGCGTTCTCTGACCGGACGTATCCCCGTTGTCTTAAACAAAAGGCCAGAACTTCATCTGCGCAGCGATGAGGTCCAATTCCAGTGTGGCCACATGCTCACGCCTCCTCAACTTCTTCGTTTCCTCTTGGAGAAGTGTGACTCAGGTCTTACGTCTCACATGCCCGTTGATTTACTGGAACGTACATTTGGCTTGCATTTGTCGCCACTTGTTGCCAGGCATCCTCAATGTTTTCCGCAGATTCCACGTGCTGAATCTCTACTGGTAATTATCTTTGGGAGTCTTCTTGGCCTATGGCTCCAAATGGCAAAGCAAAACGTCACCGAAAGAGTTACTACTGTCTGTGAATTTTGTCTCTTTTGTGTAAGGGTATAACACGTGTTCACTGTGTTCACTCTTGAGGCTGATCATTTATGTGTTTTGACGCATTTTGACAGCAACTTAGTCAACTCAGGTATTTAAGTCTTGGGTCCGCTCAGCCCTGAAAACCTATTGTTTCAGCTGCAAATCAGCTGTTGATTGAAAGGCAACTCTTGGGGTGCTGAAGAGAGAAGTCAACCATAGAAAGTATATATAAGCCAGCGTTCACAAACTGTTAAATTCCTTGTACATGGTTTAGGTCACGAGTTAATTTAATACGCACGATTGAAGCCTGCAGCAGCTTTGAGCTCCTTCTCACCTATAGGAGGTTAATGTAGGTTAATGTGTTCCTCAGTGCCTGCTCCTCTTGTGGGTTACTCACTTGTTCCTTTACCCCCCCGCCCCGCCCCGCCCCGCCCCCACATCCCCAATCACGATCTAGTGAAGGTGTTGCTTGACTCATATCCAGCCGGCAAGGCAGTGCATTGTCTGTAAATTATATAGTAAGTGCTACTGTAGCAACATTGGCTATATTTGTAGGTCTAGGCAACAATTCAAACAATTCAGTGGTTTCATGGACATAAATCAAATCGAGGCTACATATGTCACATACAACAGCTCCAATAATATTGGTGTCATGTGATGGTTGGCACACAATCAGGGTAGAGAATTAAGATGCAAACAAAAGGAAGCACTCTGGTCAAATATTAAAATCAATTTACATGCCAATCATACATGCAGTGCAATCACCTGCTGCTTTGCATTGCTTTGCCTTTGCGCCTAAATTCTCAGTTTTGATTGTGACAGACACCAGTCGTAGTCATGCCTGTGTGAGGTACGGGATAAGGACCCAGACCAGGATAAGGCAACAAGGAACGTTTAATTCAGGCAGGGGTCAAAACCAGTAGACAGAGTAGCGAAGACACAAAATCGAAATCCAAGAGCGTAGTCAAAAAACTATCCAAAAAGTCAAAACCAAGAAATCAGAAAAGGCAAACAAAACAGAATCGGCAGGCAAACTCGAAGTGAAAACAGAAGGGGTGTCTCGGGAAAATGCAACAGACTCTGGCTTACTGACAATCGGCACAAGGAATGATGATCAACGTTCTGACGAGGAGTGAACATAAACACGGAACTTATATACAGGCAGGGAAGGGAAACACAATAGGAATCAGGTGTGACTGGGAGGAGAGAAGGGCAGGAACACAGGTGAAAACGATGGGATTCGCCAATACAATAACGAGGGGAAACGAAAGACACGGACTGGGAATCACACAGACACATAGACAATATATGACCTGGAAGAGCAGGCAGACACATGCACAGTTCGAAGGGGAGGAACGCATAGAGCGAATCTGCGTGCAAATGAAGCGAAACGTGAGAAGCGTACAGGGATAGGAAAACGAGAGAGAGAATGATAGCGATAGATAGAAGCGTGAGATAATTAGTAATTAGTAATGTTAGTAACTAAATCTAAATCCCTAATGTTAGTAGATTAGTACTATATACATCTAACTAATATATACAAAGTGTTATAGGAAGAAAGAAGGAAGTAAAACGAGATAAGAAACTAAGACAGAAAACCCGTAAAGTTAAATTTCCCGAAGTGCATGACAAAGACAAGTAGTGGATCTCGAACAACAAGGAACAATGACAGACGGGGAACAGAACGTGAATGAAACGTGAATGAATGATGAATGAATAAACAAAGTACAAAAACAAACCGAACAGATGATGCAAAACATAACAGCCTGACAGCACCCTTGCTCAAGTCCGATCGTGATCGATTCACACTGGGCAACCTTTGTCCACTTTTAGAACAGGATGCTCTCTTAACTCAAGTCCCTACATCCAAAACACTGTGCATAGAATTCATTTAGCCTTATTATTCAGGATGTAACAGTAGTGTCCGGCGGCACGGTGGTGCAGTGGATAGCACTGTCGCCTCACAGCAAGAAGGTCTCGGGTTCGAATCCAGGCCGGGGGCCTTTCTGTGTGGAGTTTGCATGTTCTCCCGTGTCCGCGTGGGTTTCCTCCGGGTACTCGGTTTCTTCCACAGTCCAAAGACATGCACGTTAGGCTAATTGGAGAGTCTAAATTGCCCGTAGGTATGAGTGTGTGAGTGAATGGTGTGTGTGCCCTGTGATGGATTGGCGACCTGTCCAGGGTGTATTCCTGCCTCTCGCCCGGAACGCATGCTGGGATAGGCTCCAGCCCCCCCCCGCGACCCTGACCAGGAATAAGCGGCTTAGACAATGGATGGATGGATGGGTAACAGTAGTGTAAGATCAAGTAGCATCAGGGACCTTACAGTACACTCATACAGTAGGAAGGTAATAATTTCTTTAATATTAAATATTTCGATCTATATGGGATGGTTTACTCAAGCTACCAAGGTGAGGTGCTACCTTAAAAAAGAATACATGTAGATCGAATGAAAAGAGCAGCACTCCCCCATAGGAAAATGTATGGTTAATTTATTCATCTGATGAAGGCCAGGGTGGAAGAAATTCAGTGTTTTTAATCATAATGTATATATTTTCCCACGGCTGAGTGTTGCCCTTTTAATTCATACATCCATCCATCCATCCATTATCTAACCTGCTTATTCCTGGTCAGGGTCGCTGGAGCCTATCCCAGCATGCATTGGACAAGAGGCAGGAATACATCCTGGACAGGTCACCAATCCATCACAGGGCACATACACCATTCACTCACACACTCATACCTACAAGCAATTTAGACTCGCCAATTAGCCTAACGTGCATGTCTTTGGACTGTGGGAGGAAACCACAGTACTCAGAGGAAACCCACGTGGACACGGGGACATGCAAACTCCACACAGGCCGGGATTCGAACCTGGGACCTTCTTGCTGTGTGGCGACAGTGCTATCCACTGCACCACCGCGCCACCCTCCTTTTAATTCAGTTTACTTGTAAATATTTGGACAAAGCTAGTGTGTGAACCTTAGTCAGGTGTCCCAATGTTGTTATGTTCACGTAATCTGTATTAGTCTGTTTAAATAACCTGGTACTCTTTAATGGTGCCATGTGTTGGTCACATTGCCCCCGAAACTCTTGAAGTAGTTGGTGTTCCGCAGTTATCTCTTAGCCTTATGTTGCCCACCCTTCTTCCCAATGAACACCTGCATGCATTCTTGAAACCGCTCTCAATGGTCTGCAATCTATTTTGCATCCAGGATTGCAAACCTTTTGAGTTTGCCCAAAGGGGTGAATGTTCTCCTCCATTACCTTCAGCTGGGCCGTGCTCCCAGAAACCTGGAGATAGGCTGACTTACCTTTCACTCCAGCACAATTGAGACCATGTGGCGCACCCACTCCCGCTCTTTGTCCCAGCGATTGTCTGTTATTGCTTTCATTAGCTTTCAAAGGGATTTCATCAAAAAACTATTACAAAGGATTGGAATTCCACAATATTTGTCAATTCTTTCCGTTTTCGTATGCGTCGTACAGCCTCTTCCCATTCCACGATGCTGATTATTTTCATTTCGTTTTTGCATGCACAGTGCTCAGACCGCCGGATGTTTCCTCACCATCTCGAACAAAAGCCACGAACACGACTTTGTTTGTTTTAGCTCAAAAACATTTATTTTTACAGGTTTATTACAATAAATGTTCACGGCTTGTATTTTAGATTTCCAGTGCAGGGCACACTTGTTACGCGGTGGCCTGTAGTTTAAGATACTTTTATTGTCTTAATTTCTTAAATGTCATTTAAGAACTGTCATTTGGATCACACACATTTACTCTGCATTTATAGTTATTAGAAAATGTGAAAGGCCATAGAACATACTTTGTGGAAAAATAGCATTATGTATGATCATTTCTGGATATTATATGGATATTATCTTATGAAAGGAGACTCTTGATTATAATATTTGCAAACAGCCCAATATTTGACATTATAGGTTCAAGATGTTCTGGACATTCATTCATACATTCACTTATGCTATATATGGAGTACGTTTTCCATATTAGGCCATTTGACTGACAGGCTGAAACTGGAAAAAGTTTGTTCTGTGCTGAATCTTCTCATCAGTTTTCCCAGTCTTTACCCTCCAATTACAGACAAAAATAAATATGTTTTACAGATAAATGTAGGCGATATTGTTCTTGTATTGTGCATGCTGAAATGTATTTTTTTTTAAAGACAAAAACCAGATTACACTCATTAATTGACCTCAGTAAATGAACAATTTTGTTATATGCCCCAAAAGAAATGCCTGGATAAGCAAGACCTTGGTCCATCATATATAAGTCGACACATTAACGACCAATTAACACCTTAAAAAAGGGTCAGAAACAACATTTCAGGCTCAGACGTCCAGATCACGCCGAGAAATGGATAGGCAGCAACCAGGCACAAGTAGGGAGGGAACAACGAGAAAAATCACATTTTATAGATCAGGGAATAGAGGTATTGGTCAACGAAGTACAGCGTCACAACAATATTAGAGTATAGGAAAACAACATCAACAGAGAATACATTTTTTTGAGTGACATTACCAAATAAATCATTTAATTAGGCATAACGAACAGTAGATGATGTAAAGAAAACATGACATGACGTTAGGCGACCAAAAGAAACACCTTCCTACAACATGATACAGGAAAAGACACCGGCGGTGGTCCATCCCAGGAAAGACTATGAGAATAAGAATAAAGAATAGACACTACTAAACTTGCAAAGGACCGCAGGCCACAGAGCGTCTGAAATTGAAAGTGTATTCACGGCTACCCTCCTGACCGCATAGGCACAATAAGATAATTGTTCAAATTCCGAACTGCGTTTTATACTGACTGCTAGCTGATGAAAAATTGGTCAATAGAAATCCTGCGTCCTTTCATATAATTTTTATTTAAAGTTCTAGTAAATAATGGGCCTATGTATGTTCTATAGAATATATATGTAAAGTTCTAACTGAGCTGTCGAAAATAAAGCTGTCATGACATGAACCGGGGTACTTTGCAATAACATTTGTGATTGCTTTGCATCGCTGGGTCAGCGACTAGCACTTCTGAATACAATACAAAACGGGAAATGTGAAATACCTAGGCGATATCAGCGCTCATAAAATACCACCTGGTTTCAGGAGTTTTACAAAATCTCCACCCCGTTTACCGTTCACTCCAGGTATACATATGCATGAACAGATTTAACTATTAATCTAAAGAAAAGTGACTTAACCCCCGCAAATTACACCCTAATAGCGAGTTGATTCATGGCAATCGTTTATTAAATCCGACGTACACATTGCGACCTTGTAGCGTCTGCTTTTGCGTTACAAAAGCAGTCGCAATAATTTAGTAAATCTGTCCCTGAGTGAAGCCATAGAGCAGGTTTTAACAGTGCATGTCTGTGGCTCCAAATATATTTTCCTTTTTTCATATTAACTAAACTTTTTACTCAACAGCTACTACATTTCAAAATCACTTTCAATTTTAAAGTTTGGATTCATCTATTGAAATCTCTCTCCTATGAAATAAAGGCTTTGGAAGTATTTAGCTGTAGATGTACAATGGTCTATCCTTATCAAACTACTGAAAGTGTAGGGAATATTTTGTAGACACTACCAAAAGACTTAAATGATCTATTGTTATTCATATGTTTATTAATTGGCCCCCAATTGTCTACAGATGAAAGTGAGTCGTACAACAGTGGGATGTGAATTGAAATTGAGTAAAATTACATTTGGGGAAATATACGTAAATATCAGTAGTTGGGTAATTGGGCGCCCCCTTGCTGAATCAATCGTTGCAGCAGTAGAAACGCTCCAGTGATGGGAAACGAATTTGTCCTTTAACGTCCGTACTTTTTTCGCAAGTCTGTCCTATTCTCTTTCTGAAAATACTGATGAATGAAAGTTGAATGTAGAGAAATGTTACTCCGGCTTGGTTTTTTGTTGTTGTTTGTTTTTTTACTTCCAGTGAAGTAACATTACGGTAAAGTAAGCCTCGTTGCGTCATTCTGGTGAGCGTGGGCATACGTGCGATGCTTACAGCCAATGATTGCATTGGGATGGGAGCAGGCCTCCTTACACACCTCCGAGGAGGACGGCACCCAATTCTCTCTCCAGCCAATCACAGCTGACAACCCGAGCAAAATATATTCACCGGCGTGTTTCCTCCTGGAGCACATTTTCCGAGCAGCTTGAAACTGAAAGATTTAATTCTACAATAGACTTAAAGCCGGCGAGGTAATTAGAAATTCGAAAATAGAAAAGCATCTACGCGACGCACTGTGGAGTTTTAAAGTATACTTTACCTGTTTAAAAAGACAACGCAGAGGACATACGCCAGCCACCATGGATTCAGACGGCAAGGTAATGTTCCGTATTTTGGCTAGCTAACTTGCTTGTGTGTTTGACTATTTGACGTGTGATGTCAGACCCAACACTGCTCTTGAAATGCGGAAAGACAGGTTTGATAACACTGAGAGTAGCCCGCAGTCTCAAACAATCAAGTGCGAGCCAATTCATGAGATTTTGCGAACTAGGCAGCAAGCATAACTCTTAACACCAGGACAAAACTGTACTTTAACACCAGGACAAAACTTTTGACATAGCCATTTTTGAAAAAGCGTGTTATGTTCGTCATGGTTGTTACTCGCGGGACTAATACGTGCTACCCAACTCGAGTCAAGGCGTACGTGCTTCGGAAGGCGTGACTTGGCCAGCTAAATATAACTTTTCAATCAAAAGTCACTTCTTCAACAACAATAAAATGTGAAAACTGTTCGTGTGACCGTAAACTGTACAAAATGCAGGAAGATGCACACCAACGACTATTTAATATCGCTGCTAAATTCCACGACTAGACAGCGTATACTAAGATTTTGTAGATAATTATGAAAAACAACGAAATGAATCGTTTAAGCTAATGTTATTATAAAGTGCTGAGCGGATGATATGTAGATATTTCGATGTAACTTAGTTACCTGTAAAATAAATGTAATCCTTTAGAACAAATTAAATATGGAATGGTCTGTCTGCAGTAATATAATAATCTTAGTCCTATAATAATAATAATAATAATAATAATAATAATAATAATAATACAAATGGTCCTGTGTGGCTCAGTTGGTAGAGCACGGCGTTGGCAATGCTTAGGTTGTGGGTTCGATTCCCACTGTGACCACATATACTGAAAAATGTATGCATTCACTACTGTAAGTTGCTTTGGATAAAAGCGTCTGCTAAATGGCATATTATTATTATCTTATAAATTGGATGCAGTGAAAAATAGTTCAAAATCTATGCAGAAAACTATTTACAAAATTAGCCAACTATATATACATAGATACAAATGTAGATATAGATACAAATCTATATGGCGCTGGCCGTATTATGACATGGTACGGTATTAATGTTACATTAATATATGGTTCTGTGTGGCTCAGTTGGTAGAGCACAGCATTGGCAGCGCTTAGGTTGTGGGTTCAATCCCCACTGGGACCACAAATACTGAAAAATGTATGCATTCACTACTGTAAGTCGCTTTGGATAAAAGCGTCTGCTAAATGGCATATATATTATATTATTATATTACATTGGGTCCAGTATGGAGCGGAGTGTGGATAGATTTCTAGAGAAACTGGAAAAGCCAAAAGTCAAGGTGATCAGTGAAATCTTAAACATCAGACACTGAGTAATATGCTGCAAGGGGAAACACCAGTAAAACGGTGCGAGATTGCATAGGTCTATCTGGTATGCTGGTAAAAGCCTTTTGACATACCAGAAATTGTGTTCCTAATTAGTTTGCCTGTTTTTGATGATGCCGGCTTGCCATGTTCTCAAATTGGTTCCCACAGTATCCCAAGAACCTGTCTGCTTACCTCTTTGAACAAATTCTGTCTCAAGAATGCTGAAATGTACTACCTGTCAAATTATGAACACATCTGAATGAAAGAGGGAGAGCAACCTCTGTACCTCTCACAAAAGGACAGACCTAATTGTCACTAAGCCACGATACTGTGGAAAAATAGTACCAGTTTGAAGTTCCTGGCATTTTAAGCTCACAACGTGGTTCCTCTGTAGAATGTGATGCCGTGGAGTTCGGGGCAGACGTGACTTGGTTGGTGATTGCCATGGTGGGCTTTTGCCACAGAATGAGAGCTGTGGTTTTCTAGTGACACCAGGCATTCTTTGGTCTGATTCACATTAGCCTTGTGTGGTTTACATGCAGGAACACCTCCCTACCTGCAGTAATATACAGATGATTTAGAGGTAAAAGCTTAATATTTTTTTTGTGCTTAACAATGCCACTGCATTTTGTATTCCAATGAATGGCATCTTGATGAACACTTCTGAAATGACAGACATCACTCTCTAACCTGAGTGTAGCCCATATCTTGATCTCACTCTATGAGCATACTCCGTATTAAATTGCTGTTAAGCTAAAGTTCATTTACTTCATCTATTGGAGCTGCGGTTGGATCCATACAGGCAAGGCCGTAACAATGGAGTCAACATTGGGGGACATTTAAAAAAAAAAATCAGCTAGGCTATATATTGGGGGACATTTTGAGCATATCTGAATATTGGGGGATGTGTCCCCCCCAATATATATGGTAATTTCGGCCTTGCATACAGGAGAATGGGCGGTGTAGCTGAGCAGCAGCCTAGCTGAAGGTCAAAGCCCCTGATTCTTATTGGAGTAATAGCTGGAGCTTATGCATACAGGTGGTACTATGATAGTTTGAGAGCGGGCAAAGGGGACCGGGGCATTTAATTACAGGCTTTTTCCTGATCCTCCAGGGATGTGTGCTGGGGTTCCGCCAGAGATTTTGGGCCCCATGAAAACTTATGATGCTGGGCCCCCCTCAGGTCGTGCGCAGAATTCTACTGCCCTCTCGAGTCCCCACAGTCATGCGTGTGTATGTGTGGACGCGTGTGTGAACACGCACAAGCAAGAAGCACAGGTGTGTCTGTCTGTGTGTGTTTAGGCGGGTGAGGCAGGAGCACGGTATGTCTTCACAGTTCACATTGATTTTCTTTTCTTTGTTGAGAGAGAGATTGGGTAATGGCCACATTTTCTTTTTGTATATATATATATATATATATATATACAGTAAGCTAAATTGTTATTCATACCCTTGATAAAGATTAACGAAAGAAATTGTATAAAATAAACTATATAAGTAATGAGGTATATTTTATGCTCAAAACATTCAGAAAATTCCAAACCTACAGTACATTACTAGCACAATTGTTCAGAAAAAACATATTTTGTTTTATTAATAATATTATTTTTCCAGAAAACATCTGGATCACAATTATTCATACCCCTAACTATTCTTTTAAATTTAATCCAACAGAAACAAATCTTCATAGATATACAACTTATTTGAAGTTCATTGGAAGGTTATGGAACTATACAGTGGCCTACAATGGTATCCTGTTTCACTTGGGTATAAAAAGGAGGGAACACACGTTTGAAATACTGTGGTCAGCCATCATCATGGTGAAAGACAAAGAACTACCTGAAAGCATCAGACGAAAGGTTATTGACCTCTACAGATCAGGAGATGGCTACAAAAAACTAAAAAGTGAACAGCTTTCCACTGTTGTGTCAATTATTAGAAAGTTTAAGGCCACTGGAACAGTGGCTAACCTGCCAAGAGGACACAAGTCTATCTTGCCCCCACGTGTAGTGAGACGGATGGTTCAAGAGGCAAAACAACCTGGCATCTTGGGGTTACAAAGTGTCTAAAGCTACCATTCGACGATGCCTATATGGCAATGGTCTTATGGCAGAGTTGCAAGAAGGAAGCCTCTTTTGAAGACAATTCACTGAAAAGGGCATCTTGAATTCATCAAACTACATCTGAACTACAATTGGAACCATGTCTTGTGGCCGAATCAAGCTTTTTGGACATGCACATCAGCGTTATGTTTGCCGTCCAAAGAATGCAGGTAATGTTGAAAAGCACCTCATGCCTACGGTGAAACATGATGGTGGGTCTTTAATGCTTTGGGGTTGTTTTGGATCCACAGGCCCTGGGGCCCTTATTGAAATAGATGGAACCATGAACTCCAACATTTACCAAGGCATTTTGTCAAAAACCTTGTTCCCAAAACCTAGCTACACCTTGGCCGCAGATGGACCTTCCAGCAAGACAGCAATCCCAAACATGCCTCCAAAGAAACAAAGAAATGGTTGACAGAGTACAAGATCAATGTCCTGACGTGGTCATCTCAGTCTCCAGACCTGAATCCAATTGAACATTTATGGGTTGAATGAAAAAAACAGTCCACAAACGTCAACCCAAGAATCTGAACGAACTAGAACAATTCTGCATGGAGGAATGGTTGGGGATCCCCCCCAAGAAGTTCCATAACCTCCAATGACACTACAGAAGGTGACTACTTGCTGTTATAATGGCCAAGGGAGGAACCACAAAGTACTGATAACAGCGGTGTGAATATTTGTGATTCTTCATTTTCTGGGAAAAAAGGATCATTTCTGAACCGTTCGATTGTGCAGCGTTCTGCGGTACTCTTGCCTAATCATGGACGAGGAGGTGGAACCACCATGGCCATACCTATCGTCATACATGAAACGAATTTTAAAAAAAGAGAAAGTATACACTTTTCAGTGCATTCTGCGCCAACCAAAGCAGAAGTTGCTCAACGCATGGAAGACACCAGACTTGAACTTGAGAACACATATTCAGGTAAGTAGCTAGCTAGCTAACATTAGGTTGCTAATTTAGCTGGTGTTTTACCATGCAACTCTGGCTAACTATGTTAGCTAAAGGGATGGCTAAGTTGAATGTTGAATTTGGGTTTCGGGATTTCTGTCCTCAAAACAGAGTTTGTGGCTTTTGTTCATTCGTTAAACATCAACGAGCAAATGTCCTAGCAGGGCTGTCAAGTGCCAACTTTGAGCACTCGTTCAGATTCCATCTGTATGCAGTGAGGCCAGTGCTATTTTCTCTTGGTGGGGCGCATATAAAAATATAGTGTACCTAGCTGTTTAGTTTAGTTTAGTTAGTTAGTTTCCACTGAAATGAGTGGAGATCAAAGCATCTTTCCCTAGCCATGCTTCTCAGTGTGAACAGCTGCACAGGGCAGCCGGTTCATAGATATAAAAACATAGATACCGCACTGGCTGCTGTTGTATGTTGCAGCTGGTTCCTCCTATTTGTACAGCCATATGCTGCACAACTTTGTGGCATTTTTGCATAGGCTAATTCCTCTTTGTACAGTGTTCACACCCAGGTTCTGCAGAAAATCGTTTAGAAAACTCAACAATTGTGAAGTTTGGAAATCACGGAACCTGCATAAATCTCTCACGTTCATAACAAGCCAAATTTCACAAAACTTGGTTGAGAATTAAGCGAGTTACAGTAGATTTGATCGGGGGAAGTCTCAATACACATGCATTTGTTTAGACGCAAATCTTGCCTGCGCCAATATGGCGTACGTGCAGCTGCATCTGAACAGGGTGAATGAGGCATCTACGTTTTTATATCCATGAGCAGGTTGGCCTAGATCAGTGTTTCCCAACCAGGGGTATGTGGGCAGTCTCCAAAGGTACATGGGAAGATATAAATAATGTGGGAAGAAAATTGGGAAAATATTACACAATAAAAATCACAACTGTTGGCACACTGTGATTGACAAAACTTATGAATGAGACTCCGGCTGAATTGTCTCATTAGAGGTGAAATTAACTGGTGAGTCGGACTCACTTTTTTCATTCTCATAAACAATGATAATTATCATTGTGATAAATTGAATGGCATATGAAACATTGAACAGGCATCTAATCTCACACTGGCTAGAAGATTCTTATTGTATGACATTAAAGTGTTTACAGTGTTAAAAGTGTTTATTTTTATTTTTTTAAACATTTTAATTGTGTACAACATTATAATTTGCATTGACAGATCAGAGTTCCCTTAAAATAGTTTGTCTTCATTGTCAGAGGGAGGTACATACTGTATTTTCAGTTTTGAAAATTACGAAATTGGATTACACTTTCTTTTACAGTGTGTTAATTACCAGGTATATACTGTATATACTCAGTGCTTTGTAGTTGTCTGCACTTAAAGGTAATTCATTTAGAATATAATATAGGGGACTTTAGAAGAGATGAAATAAAAGTAAGCAAAGCAATGGCCATTTATGCACACTTTCTTTTCCATAACGTAACTTCAATGTAGTTGGCTACTTTTTAAAAGTAGTTTTAGTGTCGCTTACTACTTTTCTCACCATGGTAGCTTTGCTGTAGCTTAACTACTTCCAGTGTAGACTAATTGGTAACCTTTTTCAGAGTAACTTCCCCAACACCGGTTGTCATTTCGTAAGTTTACTGTTGTCACTGACTCGTCACTCAGTTGGTGTAGTTCCTGTTCCGTTAGCAGAGTTTCAGCAGCACAGACAAAAAACCAGAGAGGGACATGTTTTGTTTTGGCGACTGCTACAGTAGCTGCCCACTGCAGTACAGGACCCAAGCTCGATGGGGTTAAGGTGTAGCCTCCTCCTAAGCCTCCAAGGCCTCTCTATACTTCCACCTCAGTGCAGACGGGTCGCATCGGCACTTTCGTTTTTGTGATTGGGTGCCGTGCGCCTTAACTACAGTTTTCTTTCCACTCTTCCAAATCCCCATTGGCACCAGAACTTAAACCCCACATCATTGTTAAAAACATAACATTTCTTTCAAAACATGTCAAAAGCCTTCCGTGTCAAGCGGGTTGTGAATCTGGCTCTCTTCTGCCATGCTGGGCTCTCTTTGCATTTTTAACAATGGAAGAAAAAAGCAATTGCCATCCAGCCCACAGTTGACTTACTCTTCAGCGAGGAATTAATTGGCGGTTCAAGAGCAACTTGCTTTCTTTCCCAGTCTTGGAAGATTAAACTCTTGATGAAGCCCAAAGCCATAATTCGATTGCTTCCTCCGTAAGACTTAATTCTCCGGCCCCCTTCAAGACTGCCATGGCCTTTGTGGGCTTTGTTTCCGGGTGACCGCGCCTTACGCGGTCTTGGTCTCGGCCTCAGCCTATCGCTGTGACTGCACATCTCCCCTAATAAGGTCTAAATTAGTTATTTATGTCAGATCAAAAGCAGAGGGGATTAGGGGATTAGAAGTAATTCTGGGTAGAATGTAAAATTGAGGGAAAAAGTGGCATGGATACAGTTGACTGTTGGTCCCTCTGCGAGCGTGCACATTTCATTCATCTTTGTGTCCTCCCTTCCGTTCCGTCCTCGTACACGTCCAGTGGAGGCACACAAGAGTAATTGGACTGGTCAGTCCAGCCTTTGTCGGAACCAGTGCCAGTGACCTCTCTCAGGACTAATGTCTTCCAAAAAAGGAAGGGTGCTGGCTTTGTCAATGCGTTGGCAGTCTCTCAAAGGCAGGAGGGGTTTTGTGTTCACGTTCTGTCTCGCTGTACCTTTGCAACCGTAGTGATCTCGCCGTTTCTATGTATGTTTATCCTGTTTAATGAGCTGACAGCTAGGATGATAAAGGTTGACTGGCGCCAGCTGTAATTGAACCAGGCGTGGTCGGAAGGTGATTTTTTTTTCCCCTTGAAATTTAAGGCAGCACACGTGACACTCAACCCAACATGTACGCAGAACTTGGCTGGGGTGAAGGGGAGCGGTGACGGGAACCAGTTTATCGTCCTTTACTGGCAGCACTTCTCCTCGACCTGATGTCTCCAAAAGAGGCTGTAATTTTAAATAATGAATGCATTCAATAAAACAACATTTATGAATGGATACATTTGATTATATGCATATGTAAATACCATGAAATATTCATAATTACATAAATGCATGATGAATTTAGTTCTGCCACCAAGTTAGCAAGTGAACACGTTGAAGTGGATCTGGGGAAGCAATCTCTTGAATGGTCAGATTGCATCATTTGCCTGTGTCAATAAGGAAGCAATTCTATTTCACAGTGATCATTTGTGGTTTGTGGGATTTACACCTTTTCCTTAAGGAGATCTTATTTATTGTAAGTCCCTGGCCTTGTGAATTCATGAAAAAAACAACACAAAAAAAACTTCCTCTGGGTCTTTGAAAAAGCCTTTGTCATCCTTTGTAAGCAGGATTACCCTTATTTGCCTCTAAAACTATGTGGTCACTCTGAAGCGTGGCCCCGTAGCGGAGCTTATGAAAGTGCTTTCTCATTTCCTGTTCCATCAATCCTATCTGCATCACAAGCACATCAAACTCACTCCACCTTTACTGGTGTGTTACAGCATCAATAGCAATTGTTGTTGGGGCCTGGAACAGACCGTTATTATGAATGTTCGCACAGGGCCAGGCTATCAATATTCTTATCTGCGCCCAGCCATTTTATACGAGCTGTTACAACATACTTTTTGGCACAGGTGTCAAACTCATTCCATCAAGGGCTGAGTGCATGCAGGTTTCTGTTGCAACCCCCTGACACTTTCATAGTGTACATATGACTGTTCCACCATTGTCTCTGGGTATGAATGTAGTGTACACGCAAGACTCCACTGAAAAGAATGGAGGGGTTTAGTATGCATCAAAGATTAACATTGATTGCACTTAAGAGTGCAATCCATGTAAAAATGAGAAGGCCGTGTAAAATTCATTTTCATTTATGCAGTAGGTGTTTATGACGATCATCATCCATTGGTTCCAATCTTAGGTATTTAATAGCTTCTTTTGACAGAATTAAAAGACATGGCACAGCAGCTCAGCTGTGTGAGGATGGCAGTGGCGAGATGAGGCTTCGGAGCAGAGGGCGTCACTAGCTTGTTCCCAAGTAGGACATGGCAGAAGAGTCATTTTAAAAGATTTGAGAACATTCCCTCATAACTGCACAGAACATATAACACTCTGTGCAACTCCCTGTTGTCTGTGACTCTGTCTGTGTGCGTGTGTGTGTGTGTGTGTGTGTGTGCGTGTGTGTGTGTGTGTGTGCGTGTGTGTGTGTGTGTGTGTGTGTTGCGGGTGTCTTTCCCTCCCTAGTATTTGGGTTAAAGGTAAAGGTGTCAGAGAACAGCCTTTCAATACTGAACACATGTTCTTTCTAGTCAGACCTCAGGCATGTGCCCCCTCCCCTCCTTCCCTCCCTCCCTCTTTTCTCAACAGGGGCCTCCTGACGTATGCCATGCGCATTATAAGCACAGTTCTGTGTACTTATACACTGTTGTCTGAGTTGTGATCCAAGTGACAGGATGTGGGTTTTTTTTCTGAAATAAAAAGGAAGATTACTGTCATAGTGACTTTGAGCTTTAGAGGACCAGATTTTTCCAGTTCATGCCAGAAAATGGCAGACCAATTCATCTGAACGTGTCTGCGTTTTACAGGAATAAAATGTGCTTTTACTAAATCCTAGTGATTTCAGTAGTGCATATCGAGGCTGCGTACGGTGCAAGGCGCCTTTAAGGGCCCTGCCCACGGGCTTAAAAACCCGGCATGCTTTGACATCCTGTTATGGAGCTGGTTAGACAACCCAGCCGTGGACTCAACGACCTCGCACCGCGGAGCCCTGATTGGCTGGTCCGGTTGGGGGAGCGGACAGAGGCGGGGCTTCAGCTACAGTTAACTGTACAGAACCACGCTGGTGGAGGTCTTAATAAGTCAGTCACATTGTGTGTGTGCGCTGAAATGGGCTGTTTCCAAATGCTCTTTGCAAACCCTGACTCCTGCCTTAAGCCTACAGGGAGGCTCGAATTCTGTGCTCTCCTGCATGGAAAATATGGACGTTACAGAGTCTGCTCGTGTTTCAAAAGTTAGAGGAGGATCACTGAGTGCGGCCCTGCCACTCAGAGCCTGTTGTAAGGTAGTCAAAAGGCAGACAGCTGTGCTTTATATTTGTATATATCCAAAGCTAACTTCAGTTTAGTTTAGTTCTACTTTTCATAAACAACAGATTTGCTCTGAAACGAAGATCTGGACATGCGCTGCGTTTATTTCATTCTGCTTTTGGAAGCACACATTTGGTTTTGATACTCACTGAATTTTGGCATGCACAGACACACACACGCACACACACACACATTGTCGGAATTACATTGTCACAATGCCAGACAACACACAATGATGTACTAGTTGTTAAATGATGACATGCTTTTCTACAATAATGAGAGTAACCCTTTCAGTAACAATGCCCAGACTGGGCATGGTGCGGTCTCCACATGGTCCTTACGCCCACCTTGCACTGGGTATCCCCTACACTTGAGGCAGGGAATGATTGATCTTTTCCATTTTTGTTTACTTGTAAGGGATCGTGTGAAATATTGAACATAATTAAGCATACTCCCATGCTTAATGTAATCCCACATTGCAGACACTAATTTCAACACACAACGCACACACAGCCACATTTACTCTACCTAACCCCACACACACACACACACACACACACACACACACACAACCCCCCTACGGGTGCACTCAACCCGACATCGCTTGCACAAGCCCCCTCCCAAGCTGAGCACTCTATTATTTATGTGCGTGAGATGGAGAGAGCCCGTTTGTTTTCTAAGGCTTCCCCGCATCTCCTCTGTTGCTATAGCACCCTGCTTGCTCCCAAACCAACTTTGAGTTTACACAAGCCGCCGCCGCTGGGACTTACACAAGCAGCGTCTTTGCCCAGCTTCGGCATTTCTGTCCGGACGCCACTTGGTCGAGCGCGGCTGTTCGAGGACAGAGCAGCGATCGCTTCTCCTTATTGACAGGCACGCGGTACGTCTGTGGCAGAGCGGTCGAGGGGAACATAAAGCAAATGACCCCACCTGCCACAACTCACCATTAAATATTACAACTGGCCATAAGTATGTTGGTCTTGAAAGCCAGACATATACAGTTTCCTGTGCTTCATAGATAAAATGGCACCACCCTTGTACATAATGCGAATTTGGTGAACAGTGGAATGCGCGTTAAAGTGGCTGCCAAGCCTGGTAGTGTAGGTTACGCTGTAAACAGTGTCAGGAATAACCTAGAGATCTAGATCAAACACTAAGAAAAATTTTGCCTTAAATCAAATCCACCCTCCTGTTCCGTGACGCTCGCAATCCCGCCCTCGAAAGCTCACGCCCGGCTCGAAGTTTGGGTGATAAAAAACGTTTAACTCCTGTTTGAAAGGAGGAACGTGGAGGATCTTGGAATGTGGAGGCTTTTGCTGTCCCAAATTTTATTGTTGTCTAGGGTCCCTCCAAGGCCCTCTAAATCGGTGCTGAATCTGGCCGATCGTATAATAATAATAATATATGTCATTTAGTATCAGAAATAAAGAGCATGGCATCAGGTCTATGAAGAATGCCCACTGCCTGTGCACCACTTCATACACCACTAATAAGAATAGTCTCCTGGAACCACAGAAAGTCCTTTTTTGGGGGGGACACCTTTTCCTGCCATTGCTGATGGCATATGCGAGCTGGCTGGCTGTTGCAATAGTGGATTACTTGTAATTTTTCGGACCTGGTTGCCTCAGAGCATGGTAGCAGTGGTTCCTTTAGAACAGGGGTGTCCGAACTTATCCGAGAAGGGCCAGTGTGGGTGCAGGCTTTTGTTCTAGCCCAGCACTAAACAACTGATTAAACTAATCAAGGTCTTGATTGTAGACCATGATTGGTGAATTAGTTGAATCAGGTGTTTTAGTGCAGGGCTAGAACAAAAGCCTGCACCCACACCGGCCCTTCTCGGATAAGACACCCCTGCTTTAGAATTAAGTCGGCGTGACGATTATGCTGCGTCTGTGTTGTTACGGGGTTGGTCAG
Organism: Aldrovandia affinis; assembly: GCA_029706075.1. NCBI lineage: Eukaryota > Metazoa > Chordata > Actinopteri > Notacanthiformes > Halosauridae > Aldrovandia > Aldrovandia affinis. Next base: position 1,144,327 of record JAINUG010000161.1, on the reverse strand, counting down.
CACGTCTGGCCTCGATTCCATTTGTAAATAGGCGGGTAGTCCTGTCCGTCGTCGGGTGAAAGCCGCTGCCAAGTTTTGGCCGCTAATGGTTTTCTTATGTTCCTCATTTCGGCTGCCTGCTGCAAGCAGTACCCGTTGAACATAACCAGTCGCATCCAGTCATATCAGCCTTCACAGGGTTTATGGTCAGCCTCCCCTTAAAGGCAGACTGCAGAGAGATTTTTTTTTAAAGTTGTACTGTGAGGCCAGATTTAAAAAGCGAAAGCGTTCGATCAGTCTAAAAGTTTCTCAATTGTAAAAGGTGTTCAGTTGTCCAGCTCAAGGCAGGTATATCACCCTTACAGGATTGACTTAATAAGGTCTTGGCATTAACCAGGATGTTCCTATGGTTTTATTCATTCATTTGTCAGAAAACGTTAAGGACAGGGGCGTAGTGGACGCGGGGGATATGCCCCATGGACTTCTACTATCTGTCCCCTGCACTGTATTCCACAATCCAAGGCTAATTTTGTTACACATTGTTGCAGTTAGTCCTGTTGCTAGATAGTTGTAATAACCCGAAAGAAGGCATCACGCGGTCTGGCACACCAGCGCCAACTCCTCAGCCAAGCACGAAGAGTGGACGGATTGTTGCCAATTACCTGGTCTAACGTTGAAACGAATCCCCTTTAGCCAACTGGCTAACTATAGCTGGCAAACAAGAATGTTTGATAGCTTTATGTTAGCAGATTGCCAGTTAGCCATCGTTAGCTAGCTAGCTAGCTTCTGTGACGAGGTCAATTTGTATTTGAGTTTCCATCAACTTATTGCGTGTTGTTCAGTCTCCTAGCAGCCACAGCACTGTAAAGGGACGTCACGTTCACAGTTAACTTTTGAGAGAAACTAATCAGAGAATGGAAACGGGGGACGATTCATTTTCTATTCGTTAAATTAATATAATCGGCATTCTTATGTAGAAAGCATGTAAATGACACAGTCTCGGCTCAACAATGGTGCTGTGTGTAATATCCACAAAGATCAACTGGACACAGCACAGTATAAACGACCTAAATAGGAGAACGATTGCTCAGCAATTCATTGCGGCTAAGGAGAGGCGCAGAAACACTTGGGTGCTTCACTTAGGCTAGATTATGGCCATGAATAACGTGTTAAGCTCAACAAATAATTTGTTGTATGAATGAGATCAGAGAATAGCGAAGAAGATTGGATTGTCCACACACAGAGAAGCTACTGATGCAAAAAGAGATGTATTTATTTACATGTGGTCAAAGAAAGAGTTAAATCATTTTCTTTTTGTTTTTCACAATGTTTTTTTTTCTTTTTTACAACGTCAGTTATGGTTTTGAAAAGCAGTCCTTACGGATGGGCAGTGTGCTTTTTTGCAACTTTGTTACCCCACCGTAATTCCAATTTGTTTACATTTGGATTGGTGATTGTGCCTTTAAAGGTTTGCTCCATGTTGTTTGAGCGTTTGCTCCATTAACAAAACAAACAAAAAAAACTTCTGTCTGTATTCTCATTCCTAGCTCAACAAATATTCCCTGAAAATTACTGGTACATGAGCTGTTCAGATTGTTTGCTAAATTATTTTATTGTATTAGATATGGTATTATATAGCACAGCTGAAAAATAAACTAGGCTACATAAGTGAGTGAGGTGCAACATCTCAAAAGGATGCACCACCATGAAAATAAGCCTGTTTGTGTACATACTATGCTGTGATGAATAGGCCTGTAGTATCGTGGATTATCTGAAACTTGTTGATTTACGTTTATGTAAAAATCTATTGAGATAGGATCATTCCATAAAGCTGGTGAAAAATGGTCTTACTCCTGAACATTCCATCCCCCTCACTTCTGAAATGATGGCTACGCCCCTGGTCAAGGATGTAAGTCAACACCACCAACAAATTAAACTAAAACGTTTCTCTTTTTTCACCCTTTCAGAAAGTGACATTTCAGCTGATGATGTCAGTGAGCGTGGCGGTGATTGGGTCGCTGCAGTTCGGCTACAACACGGGAGTCATCAACGCGCCCCAAAAGGTGAGTCAGTGGAGGGGGGTGTGAGGGGCTATATTTATGCCGCTGGACCCTGATCAGTCCACCCTGACGCACTCTGCCGAATGCCATGTGCCCCTCAGCCAGCTGAGATGTTCCATGATATGGGTGAGAAGGACCAGCTAATTATAGTGCGCGCGTGTCTGGGTACGCAAGTGTGCGCGCGCACTGCTTGGCACAGCCTCGGGCGTAATGGAAAGATACTGATCTTAGTCAAATGTGTGCACGTGCACATACAAGTCACGCACATTCACACACCCACACCCACATACAAATCCATATACACACATTCACGCACCTGCACACACCCACCCACATGTATGTACTTTCTCATACGCATGCAGATCCACTTGTGAGCGAGCGCGTGCACACACAAACACTTACACATACACACACACACACCCACACACGCATACCCGCACACACTGGAATGCAGCACACAAATATCTAGCTCTGGTGCGTGTGTATGTGTGTCAGCTGTGTGTCAGGCGCAAGGGTCGGGGGGGTTGATAAGAGCTAGGGTGACTCTGCGTGTCTGGGAAGCCGTGAGGACAGCTGACGTACACCACCACTGTAAACAGCAGCACACTGATTAGATTACCACTCTCTCAAGGGCTCAGCAACGGGCCCATCCCGTTTGTGCCCATAGCCGGCCAGAGACTGGATACTCTGTTACCGACAGAGGCCCGGCTGGCAGCGAGGCACCAAGGTCGGCCCGAGATTAAGCCGTACGCCAACCACTCTCACCCCCCAGCCCTTTGTCCAGTGCAAGGCTTTTTATCAGCCACCTGCCGTTCACCACGAAATGGACGGACAGTGTTTCTCTATTGTCGCCAGCAGCCTTCCCGAACACACTCCCCCCAATCACACGCAGAAAAGCGAAATGATCAGGGAACAGCGAAGTGAAACAAAATCTAAAGGATTCATGTAAGATTACAACTTGAAGGTTGTCCAGTTTCCCCTGGGGCATTGAAGGTGAATACGATGAAAGCTCTGCTGGACATGTACTGAAGGCTTAGCTTCCGGGAAATATGTTTACCCTCGAAAATAATGAGGATTTTTGTAGACTCTGCAGCTTTTTAAATGGAATTGCTTGACATTTAGATATTAAAAGCATTTGAATTCTCTGCGGCTCTGTGTAGAATACATTGGGTTGCTGTATTAAGCAGATTGTCACATTCAGTAATAACAGGTACCTGTTTGTAAGCAGAATACAGTAAAACAGGCTGGGATGTATATAGAAGTATCAAGCACATTCACTGGTCCTATTTAATGAGCTCACTAACCTAATTTGCTGTAAAGAGCTTTGCATCACACTGAAATATGCCAAGCACATGACTAAAGCTATCGCTGATATTTTGATGGATGACAGGAAGACTTATGTGGGGGGATCTGGATGGAAAGACATGTGAGTTATCATTGAGGGAGGGGGGGGGTCTTAGTGTAAAGAGAGCACATTTCTTAACGGGCACTTGGGAGGGGGGAACCTAAGTCGTTTCCATGGCAGTGACGTGTGTTTGTCAACACTGCTGAGTCATGGGGTGGTGGGGATAAGACACTCTCCCGGTGAGTCAACTGACTGCTCTCCTTGCGTGACCTCTGCTGCCATCTGGCGGCCAAGCACGCAAGGGTTTTCGATTTACCGCCTCGTGCTTCAAAAACAATAAGCGCTTTGTTTCTCCTAAAGGTGACCTTTTAGAATCAATTAAGGGAGCATTTGAGCAATGTACATTTGAGATTTCTAAAAAGCTTTCCTCTAGTTGTCTGAGGGTTTTTCCTGTGTCTCCCCTTTGGTAGATCATTGAAACGTTCTACAATGAGACCTGGATCGAGCGCTACAACGAACCCATCCCCGACACATCCCTAACCACGCTGTGGTCCCTCTCTGTGTCCATCTTCTCAATTGGTGGCATCTTTGGATCTTTCTCGGTGGGGCTTTTCGTCAATCGCTTTGGAAGGTAAGACAATGAAAGCCTTGCGGTCTTTGACCTCGCGTCTGTGCATGTGCTTGTCGCACGGGTGCCGTTATACGCGCAAGACATGCATTTTGGCTTTGAGCGTGTATCTGTGTGCATCTTTTGTTCGTGTGTGTGTGCGTGTATTCCATTTGAGAAGTTTATTTCTCAGTGCGCGCACGCGTCGTGTGCGTGCGAGCGTTTTGTGCGTGTCTGTGTTTGACAGGTTTGCGTTTCATTGTGTGGGTGTGTGTGCCGACTCGGTCTCCCTCTCCTCTCTGCAGGAAGAACTCGATGCTCATGGTTAACGTTCTGGCCTTCATTGCCGCCGCTCTCATGGGCTTCTCCAAAATGGCCGCCTCCTGGGAGATGCTGATCCTGGGCCGCTTCGTGGTGGGGCTCTACTCCGGCCTGTCCACCGGCTTCGTGCCCATGTACGTGGGAGAGATCTCCCCCACCGCCCTGCGAGGAGCCCTGGGCACCCTCCACCAGCTCGGCATTGTCCTCGGCATCTTGATGGCGCAGGTAACCGGAAGGAGGAGGGGCATTCGTCACTTTGTCTGCAATTGTTCCGGTTATTCCGGCCGTCTTGCCTTCCACAGTGGAGTACGGAAGACACAGAAATAAGTCCCTGACTTTTTTTTTTGTGTGATCCTCCGATTTTTAACGCTTGTAGTTTTACGTCGATGACAGGTGCGTTAATGGTACATCGTGCATCGTTAATGATCAAACAAAACCTGCCCCAAAAAAAGAAGCACCCTTCTCCAGTGACCGCTGCGCCTCGCATAGTGATCGGAAGCTGTCCTCAGCTGTGTGAGGGATCTGTGGTAGTGTGGGGGTCCTAACGTTTGTTTGCTCTCTCTCTCTCTCTCTCTCTCTCTCTCTCCCTCTCCCTCTCTGCAGATATTTGGGATGGAGACCATCATGGGGACCCCGACTCATTGGCCCATGCTTTTGGCGTTCACCTTCATCCCAGCCGTGGTGCAGTGCGCCATGCTGCCCTTCTGCCCGGAGAGCCCCCGCTTCCTGCTCATTAACCGCAACGAGGAGAACAAGGCCAAGAGTGGTGAGCAACAAATTATTGAATTGTTCTGCAAACCAAACGATACTTCCCTGTTCCCCCGCCCACTCTGCCGATCGGCGCGAACCCACTCCTATGCTCCACCAGTCACGTCAGTCGCTGTCCTGCACCGCTGCGCTGATCTCTTGTGAGCTTTTGGCACTTCACCTGTCAAGCGCACTCACACTCGTCAGCCTCGTGCTCTGAAAAGGTCCCGGGTGATTAATGCGGAGTGACCCCTCCAGGAATGTTCCAGCAGGTTTCCCGGTTCAATGTAAAGTGCTAATGAACTCGGTTAGGGGAGGCTTTGAGGCCGCGCCGGTTCGATTGAAACGACGGCGAGCTGGATCAAGTGGTTAAGCGCGTGACCGGAGGGGGCCCTGTGGGGCGTGGGGGGGGGTGGACGAGTACAGGGGCGAACGCTGACCGTGACCGTGACCGCGTTCCTTCCCAGTGCTGAAGAAGCTGCGGGGTACCACGGACGTGAGCGCCGACATGCAGGAGATGAAGGAGGAGAGCAGGCAGATGATGAGGGAGAAGAAGGTGACCATTCCCGAGCTGTTCCGCTCGCCACTCTACCGCCAGCCCATGATCATCGCCATCATGCTGCAGCTGTCCCAGCAGCTGTCCGGCATTAATGCTGTGAGTCCCCCTCCTCCTCCCCCTCACACACATATACTGAGACTACTCTGAATGACCTACGTAAAGAATGAAAATACACACACACACACAACACTGAACCTGTACAAGACTCTTTCGTGTGCACACGCACACACACATACACACACATTCACTAGAATATCAACTTATACACACAATTATTCACACATATAGTTCCATGTAAGCATTCGGTCCGAAATATAAGCACACGGGAACACCGATAAACGTGCATACATTCACGCAACCTTACTGTACACACATGCATAAACACATACTGCAACAAACACCTGCACAAACCTGTAATTACCGACCATAATACTCCCTGTTGCTCCCGTTTGGCAGGTCTTCTACTATTCCACAAGTATTTTCAAGAAGGCGGGCGTGGCCCAGCCCGTCTATGCCACCATCGGCACTGGTGTGGTCAACACTGCATTCACTGTGGTGTCTGTAAGTATTCATATTCGTTTTGTTCCACATTTATTCGATTCACATAATTCACTTAATGGCGGCAGCGATCGATCGCTCATGTCGCAGTCCTCATGCCGGTTTGCACGAAGCCTAACCACTTCCTCTTCTCCGCAAACGAGTTCAGCTGAGTACGCCTTCAGCTGAACAGCATTTAATGCACGTTCATCACTTTCATTGATTTATCGCCACCTGAGATCAGAGATGTGATCCCAAAGGAAATGACAGGTGGCACGGTAGTTTTCAACGCTTCCAGGTTCTTCGTTGTCAGGCTGTTTGTGTGGAAATGGTCAATGCTTTCTCCAGGTGTGCTGCCATTTAATAATAAGAACATAATTTACAATACATTTTAATTGATAATCGTGACTATATTCATACAGCGCTTTTCATACAATGGTTTGCAACCCAAAGCGCTTCACGTATGAGCATTTACATTGGCAAAGCCCATATGAGTGCGGACTGCCATTAGTAGCATCGCAGTATTGGTAACCTCTCTCCCTCCTCTCTCCCTCCTCTCTCCCTCCTCTCTCCCTCCTCTCTCCCTCCTCTCTCCCTCCTCTCTCCCTCGATCCAGCTCTTTGTGGTGGAGCGTGCCGGCCGCAGATCCCTGCACCTCATCGGCCTGCTGGGAATGGCCGGCTCGGCCGTGCTGATAACGATCGCGCTCGCTCTGCTGGTACGTGTCTCGGCGCCGCTTTGTCTCGCTTTGTCCGCCTCCGCCGCCCGACGCGTTTCACCTGGGCAGGAAGTGCCCTGAGCCGTCCATCGTTCACGCGCAGGGAAAGGAAAGGTGATTTACAATGGAGATCGCTATCCGTGAACATGGCAAGAGTAGGCCACACTTCAAAAGTGGCCGTTTTCTTCTGTGTTCCATCGATGACGATTAGGCAAACGAGCGAACGAACGGGAGATGATTTTCCGTTTTCAGTGAGGAGAGGGTTGGGTCGCGGTCTCTGGTTGGCCGGGAGGGTGAGAACGAGCGTGCCGCGGGGTTTGAAACGGCTCTTCCCCTGCTCCCACAGGACAAGGTGACCGAGATGTCGTACGTGTGCATCGTGGGGATCTTCGCCTTCGTGGCGTTCTTCGAGATCGGCCCGGGCCCCATCCCCTGGTTCATCGTGGCCGAGCTGTTCAGCCAGGGCCCGCGGCCGTCCGCCTTCGCCGTGGCCGGCTTCTCCAACTGGACCGCCAACTTCATCGTGGGCATGGGCTTCCAATACGTGGAGGTGAGCGCGACGCCTTGAGCTTTGGGCCACTGCTGTGGGCCCTTCTCCCACCCCCTCCCCGGGTGAAGACCTTAACATCTTAGGGGGATCAAACTGGAACGTGCTTGTAATTGAGGCACGCTCACTTTCCAAATTGTCAGTCGCCAGATAGCGGGCCTGTGAGAAGTCAGTCAGACAATGGCCAGAAGTGTGTTCAGTTGTATAATTAGAGGGGAATGAAAGAAAACAGGGTGAAAGGGTGGGGGGATAATGAGTCGAGATAAGGAGCCTGATGGGAAACAAAGGATTATTGAAGCGATGATTAAGGCAACCTGTCCTATAGCTGGTGATCAGATCTCAATTCCAAATTAACCTTTTCAGTTCATAAACCATGCAAAATGGTGCACGTAGGTGGTGCGCGTGAACATGCTGTAGTGGTGCATGCAAGTGTATTGATTTTTCTACCTGCTGTGTTCTTTGAAAGAGTTGAGGTATGTATACTGTTGTGGCTATGCATGTAACTGCAATGTGATCATTCTGTGTGGCTCTGTTGGTAGAGCACAGCGTTGGCAACGCTTAGTTTGTGGGTTCAATTCCCACTGGAACTGAGAAGAAAAAAAAAATATTTAAATAAGGATTTATTCACTACTGTAAGTCGCTTAAGCGTCTGCTAAATGGCATATATATATATATATGTATATGTAAATATTCTTTGCTGCTAACCTTATACAGAAAAATGAAATGGGGGGGGATGGGCTATGAATATATGGAATATATTCTGGAGATTATCATTTCTTACCGTATTGTAGATATACACAAACGTATGCATAGAGATGAATATTTATCAGGGTTCCATTTGTACTGTTAACCCAGAAGAGTCTATTTTGTAAATTAAAAAAATATACACATATAAAAAACTGTGTGCTTTTGTAAATAGTGTGTTAATGTAGCGAGTGAGCTCTGGTACGTGAGCGTCCGCTACAGAATGTGACGTCAATAAGAGTGTGATTAGTTCCCGGAGTTAGGGACTTGAGTCTTTAGCTCAGTGGGCTAAATCGCTCTCTTGCTGTGTCGGGATCGTTGGTTCGAAACTCGCTGCGGGCAGAACCAACTCAGTTACATTAACACCATTTGGTGTATTAACTGTGGGGTTGCAATGTTTGTGTGATGACACTGAGCAATTCCAATGATTGTACTTCGAGTACAAATGGAACCCTGATAAATGTTCCTCTCTATGCATACGTTTGTGTATATCTACAATTGTATTTGCCTAGATGGTCCGTATTTTCTGAAGCATGCAAATGTGCGCTTCATTTGACCGAGCGTGCATCGCTGCGCTACAGTGCATGCGCCCATTGCCCCCGAGCCACTGTACACCGCTCTCACCGCACGTCCTCTTCTTCTTCCTCTGCCTCAGCAATTGTGCGGCGCCTACGTCTTCATCATCTTCACCCTGCTGCTGCTCGGCTTCTTCGTCTTCACCTTCTTCATGGTGCCGGAGACCAAGGGCCGGACGTTCGACGAGATCTCCGCCGGCTTCCGCCAGATGGCGGGCGTCGGGGAGGGGAAGCCCTCACCGGAGGAGATGAGCAGCCTGGGCGCCGACTCCCAGCTGTGAACCCCCCTGCGCCCGCCACGCCCCGGCCCCCACAGACTGAAAGAGCACGCTGACGGAACTCCCAACGCAAACGCGTGTTTGCACTACTGATAGACTGGCACACTGGCCTGTCGACACATTTCCCCAAAATCTGTGCTGGGCAGGGGCAGACCCCTGTGCAAGTATTCTTCTCAGCCTCCCTCTTTGCTGTGAAAACGACAACAGAAAAAGAAAAAAAAAACTTGACAGGGACCAGGGTAAAGGTCGGGAGGAGGTGCTTATCGATCGAGCTGTTTTATACAAATGTAAACATGTTTTTTAGCTTCTCTATCACTTCTGTCTATTACTTTTCGTCATACTGACGAACCGACGAACCGACGAACCCCCCCCGTCGTTGTCTTCTGCAAACCTGACACTGTTACATGACAAATTTGGAGCTCATGCCGCTATTCTCAAATTGTCAAGGCTTCTAATTTGGGGATTACTGACTCCCGAGAAGTGAGTCTCTCCCTCTCCCCTAATTATAGTTTGTCACTTTGTGACAAATGACGGGAATTTTTCCATCGCTGCTGGTGGGGCTGGGCTTAGCAGCAGAGAGAACTGTGAGAATGCACGGTTGTGCAGACGTGCGAGACGATCATATCAAGCGGCATTGCAGTGACTTTCCACAAGGGGGCAATGTTTCAAATAGGTGAGCTGACCCGGTCTCTGCCTTTCACATTTCCCTGTTACCCCCGTTAGAGGGAGCTCGTGCACAAGACTGTTTTATCGCAGTGAAATCATACCCACCCTCCTGGCATGTGTGAATCTTCATTAATATGTGATGTCGCGATAGTCTGTTTATTTGTTGGCGCGTTACTGTATTGCTGTGATAATTACTATTGAATGCTGGATCAGGATACGCAAGGAACCTTAAGTCCCATGCGCAGTTGACTGCTACGGTTACGTATGTACCAAGTCAGGGAGTGACAGAAGCTTTGCGAAGCCTTGTGCCTTTACATTTTTGCTTCTATGTAATGAATACATACACATTGTTTAATGATGATATGCACATTCTGTAATAGTATCGCATCTGGTCAGCAGTGTCATTCTGGACAAGGGTTTCCCTAGAGGCTGAATTATGAGACTGATGTGTAGATTAAGACATTAGCTGATCTATTTGCTCGTCACAATTTCGGTGGTTTTAACTGAAGCTGCCAAACGGTTGGAAGACTTGAATCGCTCACACTCATTAGCCACAGCCACAGGCGACCTGAAGGGAGGCGCTCTTAGATCAGGGGAATGGGCGAGTCGGCTTCTACAGGCTGATCAATGCACACATATTACCCAAAGAAAGGTTATCGCTCCACAGAGTGAACGATGTACAAATAATTCACATTGTTCTCTCCCACTCCACAGCTTCTCTCCAAAAAGCGCCACATTTCCAGATAGGCAACTAGACTATCTGTCAAATGTTTAAAGACCTCAGGCACTGCGAATGGGGACTCCACTGCATATGTATGCATGCATGTATGTATGTATGTATGTATGTACATCACACGTTCCACCTTAGTCCGTGGAAAGTGATGTTTTCTGAAGAGGGACCAAACTGAATGTGGCTTCCGGCATCCCAATGAGCCTTTTTTAGTTATTCTGCAAGTGCTTTAAAGAAAGTCAAATAAAATAAACACAGGGTCTGATTCCTGCGCCGTTCAGTGAAGCGGATCCCTGATCAGTGCTTTGCACATCCAGCTCAGCCATTACCCAACTACTGATCTGAGGTCAGTGCTCTGGAGAGTAGTATGCAGCGAGGGGAGGCTTTCGAGCAGAACCTACAAATGACTCGCTTACAACCCCTCACTGTAGAAACCGTTTTGTTCTGTATTAGGCCTGAGTAGTTTCTATCCCGTACCAATGCTTGCAAAAAATATCCGCTCATACATTGAAAATGAATCCTTCTGTAACTGCTGTTCACTGAAATATTTTTTCCCTGCACTTTAATACCCACAATTCCACTGTTACCATTGAGTCTACTGTTTTCTTTTTTTGTAACTCGTGAACATTAAGTCCGTTTTGAATTTGGCAAAGCAATGTAGGCAAATTGTTTTAACCTTGTTACGGTTGATTTTTTTCTTTCTTTAAAATGACTGAATGTTTGCTGTTGGACTACTTGATATTTTTCTTGTGTTACTGAAATGACGTTGCCTAATCATCCATCCGACAATCCACAATTCAGGGTATTTTTCTCGTCTCAAGCAAGGGAAGCAGGAGCAAAGTGTTGAAACCTTGAGTCTATTCTATGCTCAGTCTAAGTGCATCGGTTGGAGATGAATGCTGTTTTTTGTGCACTGTATTGGGGCTTCTTTTTTCTACACAGGTCACTACCGTGTTTCCTGTTTCACTGCCCTCACACATTACCTTACATTACATTACAAATACTGGATTCCGAACAACAACCCAGCTCTACTCTCGGCCGACCGCTGACATCAGGATCAATTCAATGGCACCAAAGATTTAGTGAGGCCTCTTGCGTACGTCGCCTTGGCAACAATTTGCAGACCGAGAAGTGCCCTTTTTTGTGTTTAGCAATACATTCTGAGAGATTTTTGAAAAGCTTAAACGCAAGCAACAAGAAATGTATGTACACAAAATTGATATGACATGCCTAAGTGGGGGCAGTCTCCCCTTAACTGATTGCTGTAAATTGTATAAATAATAGAGCATTCATAATTGTTTTATAAGTGAATTACAATGATGGCTACTTCGTAAGTAAAAGGTAAATATGAATACTTTTGTACAGCACTGTTTTTTACATAACACTTCACGTCTCTGCCTTGCTTTGCCTTGACGCAGTCTGACAGTTGGCAAACCTATATTAAGTGAATCAAGCTTATGCTAGTACTGGTACCACTGAAGTATATATTCTATTTATTAGCTGTCTAATTTATTAGTGTATTAAAACATTTTAAGTATGTGTAAAATAACAAAAACATTTGAAAATAAAAACATCTGTGTATGGGTTGAAGGGAGGATCTTTTGAAAATGTGCCAAGACTTGACTGTTCTTGACAGTTTGGTCATTTTGTAACAAAGTATGCTAGTTGGGTTGGTTGAATCAATAAAAACAAATGGCAAAAATTCTATGTTCTTGTATTTATTTTCAGCATTTGCTTCCCTTTTTACCACAATTTGGTTAGAACAGACGAAATATGGAACGACCATTCGTTAATTTAATTGACTATTTTGTGGGGGGTATTTTCTGTATCTGCCATAGCGAGTTGTCTATCATATTTTCCATATCCAGTGCAGGTTTCTGGTGCTGACCGTCTCATCCGTCGGACTTACACTTATACTGAGGTGTTGATTCGCGCTAGACATTAAAGATTCCATGGAACTTTTTGAGAGTACGGGGTGTTAATTGGTCAAATTCCCACAAACTGGCTCTCTACGTCTGGCCAGCTAATCATGCGCTCTGTGTCCTTTACCAAACACCACTATTCAGTTCAGATATTCAATCTGACAGTCCTCAAAACGGCTAGCTAACAATCATGTACTGTCTATGTGATGTAATAGTTAAGCTAATGTTCATTCAGAGCTAGCAATCAGAGCTGTACAGAGGAATTGGACTCCGGTAACTTATTTAATATGAGAACATAAATGGGCCGTTCAGTCCATCTAGGCTCATCATGTCCTAATCTAAAGAGTATCTAGTACTGTATCTAGCCTGGGCTAGAATAGCCCAAGTGTTCCTGCCTCTACTGGTGCTGGCTTATCAAGCAGCAAGAGGAACTGCTCCCCCTTACCTCCAGACACTCATCACACCGACACCCCAGCCAGACCCCTCCGCTCCGCCTCATCTGGCAAACTGACCGTCCCATCCCTCTGGGCGCCCGGCAGTCACACCTCGCAGTCTCGCCTCTTCTCTGTCCTGACCCCTCGGTGGTGGAATGATCTTCTGCAATTGGTCAGGACCGCGGAATCACTTGTGATCTTCCGCAAGAGACTCAAAACCCACCTTTTCAGACTCCACTACCACTGAATTCTGTACATCTAGCCAATTGTCATCACCACTCCCTACTTGTTCAATACTTTTTGTATATGTATACTTGTTTACTTCTCAAAAAACCTTTTCCTTCCCAGTGTTACAGGTATGGTATGCAGCTATGTCTATCGCTGTATTGCTGCACTGATCTCTTGCGCGAACCATGATTGTTCTTACCATGTATTAATGCACATCTTGTAAATCGCTCTGGATAAGAGTGTCTGCTAAATGTAAATGTAAAATGTTAATCCCATTTAGGAATTTAAAAACCTCAATCAAATCCCCCTTGAGTCTTCATTTGCTAAGCTTAAATGGATTGAGTGCCTTAAGTCTATCCTCGTAACTTTTACCTTTCATACCAGGTACCAGTTTAGTTTCCCTTCTTTGAACTTTTTTAACAGCTTCTATATCTTTCTTGTAGTGTGGTGCCCAGAACTGCACACAGTATTCTAAGTGAGGTCTGACAAAGGCATTATATAACGTTAATATAACCTCCTTTGATTTATACGAAATACTTTTTTCTACACTAGGCTCCATTTTTATTCATACCCTTGATAAAGATTAACAAAAGAGATTGTATAAAATAAACTATATAAGTAATGAGGTATATTTTATGCTCAAAAAATTCGAAAATTATATTCTTTAGTTTCTTTGGACGTATATGTTTGGGATCGTTGTCTAGTTGGAAGGTCCATCTGCGGCCAAGGTGTAGCTTCCTGGCGGAGGAAACAAGGTTTTTGGACAAAATGTCTTGGTACATGCTGGAGTTCATGATTCCATCTATTTTAATAAGGGCCCCAGGGCCTGTGGATGCAAAACAACCCCACAGCATTAAAGATCCACCACCACGTTTCACCATAGGCATGAGGTGCTTTTCAACATTACTTGCATTCTTTGGACGCCAAACATAACGCTGATGTGCATGTCCAAAAAGCTAGATTCGGCCACAAGACATGGTTCTAATTGTAGTTCAGATGTAGTTTGACGAATTCAAGATGCCTTTTTTGGTGAATTGTCTTCCTTCTTGCAACTCTGCCATAAGGCCATTGTCATGTAGGCGTCGTCGAATGGTAGCTTTAGACACCTTGTAACCCCAAAATGCCAGGTTGTTTTGGAAATCATGAACTGTGCTTGGACTTCTTTTTGCCTCTCAAACCATCCGTCTCACTACACGTGGGGGCCAAGATAGACTTGCGTCCTCTACCTGCCAGGTTAGCCACTGTTCCAGTGACCTTAAACTTCCTAATAATTGACACAACAATGGAAAGCGGTATCTTTTAACTTTTTAGTGATTTTTCTGTAGCCATCTCCTGATCTGTATAGGTCAATAACCTTTTGTCTGATGCTTTCAGGGAGTTCTTTGCCTTTCACCATGATGATGGCTGATCACAGTATTTCAAACGTGTGTTCCCTCCTTTTTATACCCAAGGGCAACAGGATACCATTGTAGGCCACTATATAGTTCCATAACCTTCCAATGAACTTCAAATAAGTCGCCAAAATACGGAACATTACCTTGCCGTCTGAATCCATGGTGGCTGGCGTATGTCCTCTACGTTGTCTTTTTAAACAGGTAAAGTATACTTTAAAACTCCACAGTGCGCCGCGTAGATGCTTTTCTATTTTCGAATTTCTAATTACCTCGCCGGCTTTAAGTCTATTGTAGAATTAAATATTTCAGTTTCAAGCTGCTCGGAAAATGTGCTCCTGGAGGAAACACGCCGGTGAATATATTTTGCTCGGGTTGTCAGCTGTGATTGGCTGGAGAGAGAATTGGGTGCCGTCCTCCTCGGAGGTGTGTAAGGAGGCCTGCTTCCATCCCAATGCAATCATTGGCTGTAAGCATCGCACGTATGCCCACCCTCACCAGAATGACGCAACGAGGCTTACTTTACCGTAATGTTACTTCACTGGAAGTAAAAAAACAAACAACAACAAAAAAACAAGGCGGAGTAACATTTCTCTACATTAAACTTTCATTCATCAGTATTTTCAGCAAGAGAATAGGACAGACTTGCGAAAAAAGTACGGACGTTAAAGGACAAATTCGTTTCTACTGCTGCAACGATTGATTCAGCAAGGGGGCACCCAATTACCCAACTACTGATATTTATGTATATTTCCCCAAATGTAATTTTACTCAATTTCAATTCACATCCCACTGTTGTACGACTCACTTTCATCTGCAGACAATTGGGGGCCAATTAATAAACATATGAATAACAATAGATCATTTAAGTCTTTTGGTAGTGTCTACAAAATATTCCCTACACTTTCAGTAGTTTGAGAAGGATAGACCATTGTACATCTACAGCTAAATACTTCCAAAGCCTTTATTTCATAGGAGAAAGATTTCAATAGATGAATCCAAACGTTAAAATTGAAAGTGATTTTGAAATGTAGTAGCTGTTGAGTAAAAAGTTTAGTTAATATGAAAAAAGGAAAATATATTTGGAGCCACAGACATGCACTGTTAAAACCTGCTCTATGGCTTCACTCAGGGACAGATTTACAAAAAAAATTTGTTTGTTTGTTTGTACCTTTGTTCATCTTTATCAAGGGTACAAATAAAAACAAAGCCCACTGTATGTATCCCAGCATCTTGTTGGCCTTTTTTTGGTTTAAATCATCTTGGATTACTCTAGTCGATTCCAAACTGTTTGCTAAACCCCCACGTTTAGTATCATCTGCAAATGTAACTATTTTGCTACTAACATCCCCATCAAGATCATTTATGTAAATAAAGAATTACGTAATAGATCTAGTAGTTGGCGCGCCCTCATCTGCAATAAAAATGTGAATTTAAGCAATCGGATGGTTGTTCCCTGAAGCACGACGCAGTGACCGTCCTCGTTGGAAACTGTGAGTTGGCAAATAAAAATTGCGGATACATGCTACTGCAAAACAAATTAGTTTTTTTGGTGGTTGCGGTTTTTAGCAATCAGTAATTGAATTGTCATTACTCATAGTTAGTGATAACCAGCTACTCCGAGGTTTTGCTAATTCCAAATGTTGGCGTTGTAGAAAGCAAAGTTAGTCAGCCAGTTGTTTTGCCACTTTACTTGGCTGCCTAGCCTAGGTGGTAATAAACCTAGCGTTTGTGTGCCAATGGACTACCGAGCAAAAGCAAGCGAATACTCAGTGAGACAATCAACTCAACTACTCCACAACCAGGGCCGCGTTAAGCCTCCCCGGGGCCCAGGGCTAACACACCTCCCGGGGCCCTATGTCCACGATTTTCAACTGGAAAAGTAAAAGTACATTGACGCGACCAGGCCTGGCAATGATAAAGACATGCCGCAAATTCAACAAATAGGCCTATGACAAAGGATATCAGAAGTAGATAGTGAATATGTTACAGAATGAGACCTCCAATTGAAAACTTTGAACGTTGTAATGTATTAAAAGCCGCCAAAGAGTACCGACTCTTATATTACAGTGCTCACGTCTGTTACCCGAACGCATGAGTTCAAGTTCAAGTCATGACCAACCTTGCCCGCATGGCAGGATAATGAAAGGGAGTAGTAGCCTAGTGTACAAAGTAGGCCTACAAACCAGAAATTTTACCACAAATGACAATGCACAAAACAATACACTTCCCGTTCAACCACTAGCACCAACAAAACAAGCATTGATATAAATGATTTAATGTTACTCACCTATAGGACAACGTATCATACTTTGTGCAAGTTAATTGAGCTACCGTTTTAATTTCAACACGTAGCATTAACACCTGCATCCAATTATACAACAAATGCGAATGTATACAGCAAACTTGACATCATTTAAGTTTATACTGGCTTTTAAAAAATACTTTTGTCCAAACATTGCTACAAATTACAGGCCAACTTGCTAGAGAACATTAGGCTATTAAATTGCGTTGTTGTTGTTCAGCTAGCTAACGTTACTTACTTAGCAACACAACTAAGCTATTCGGTCATGCAAAATTAGCCCACTTCGTTTTCTTCAGTCGAACTAGAATTAAGATGAATTTATCGGAAATAGTTTGTTGACAGTTATAAAATGGTGGTTGCTTGGGGGGGAAATAGGCTACAACATAGTTTTTTGCAGCAAACCCCGTTATAAATAGTAATTTATTACTTTCTGGTTGGACATCTCAGGTTATAGCTCTAGCTAAGTGTGTTTCTCTCGCCAATTTCAGCAACTAAAGTATCAAAATGTTGACATAGGTCATTTTCTAATTTCACTAAAGCAGAACGACAGCGCGCATACATGTAGCGACGTGATTGCGCCGCGCGACAGGTATACCTCTGCTCGTGACGCTACAGCAACAGATGAAAGTCCTCCGACACACCGAGTTGGACCGACGGCGATTTCCACTTGTAGAATCGAGCTCCCGAGACAAAGCCGTCCTTACGCAAAAGGGAACAGGGAACAGACTACAAACACACTCTCACTGACACTGATTGTTGCGACAATACAATGTGGACTACTACAGGTGGGAAAGTGGACCAAACAGTCAAAACACCATAAACCCGCATTCAAAAAGTCAATGTAGGTCTACAGCAGCGGTTCTCAAACTATGGGTCGCGACCCCACTTGGGGTCGCCAAAGGGTCATGGTGGGGTCGCCAAAAAAATTAAAAATTAAAATAAATTGCATTTTTTTTTAACCATAAGCATTTCTTTACTTTTTTTAAATGAAAAACAAATTGCCTGTTTTTTCGTAAAATCTGACTTTTCTGACCGATTATTTTTAATCTACCGACATGCATGAATTAAAAATACAAATAAAACAAAAAGGAATAAAATAAGTTATGACCCGAAATTCCTCACCTATGGCTTTACATGGACAGAACATGAGGAGGACCCAAGACCACAATGTGTCGTGTGTGGGGAAGTTCTAGCTAACGAGAGCTTTAAGCCATGTAAAATGCAACGCCACTTGCAAACTAAACACAGCGCATTACAAGCAAAGCCGCTAGGACTGAAAATCGTGCTTAAAACTGCAACAGCAGCAAACGAACGGGGCTACAGGCTTCATTTGTCGTCGCAAGTAAGTCTGTTTTATTTGTTTTTCATAAAGATATAGCCTGTGAATGCATTTGCTACTATTTTGGAAATAGACCACCAATATATGTTTCTGGACTAAAGTTTTTCAGCGTTGTAATTGCACTATCATTTATGTATGGGGTCGCGATTTTTTACCACCCATGAAATGGGGTCGTGGAGTAAAAAAGTTTGAGAAACCCTGGTCTACAGTAACCTGCTATTCCCGGGCCCCCCTAGTGGCCGGGGCCCTGGGCTGCAGCCCGTGTTGCCCAATAGGTTAACGCGGGCCAGTTCACAACGTGTAACTTTAATTATTGGCTAGCCAAGCACTCAGTGCTAGCTGGATGGCTAGCTTTTCGCATAAGGAAGGGAAAAAAAAGTAAATTGTGTTGTAACGACCATAGAGCGTACAGTGTAACAGTTTTCATAATGTTAAAAATAACGAAAAACGAAAAATCGTTCCACATTCTCTGTATACCTCTACATCTGATTGGCATGGCTGCACAATACCTTGCTTTCGCTACCTTTTATTTCCCAGGTCATTGCTGCAAATAGGAATTAGTGCAACTGCATTGATGGCCACGAGAGGGCAGTATTTGATCTTTCAAACTGACATGTAGCCTACGTATTTCTCCAACAAACCGGAGAGGAGAATTTAAATGAAAAATGTTGGATTGTATCGTTAAGGCAAAATATCAGGGTTTCATTTGAGATTGTCTGTGTAATTATATAGTGTCATAATTGTTTGAAAGCATTTTTTAAGCATTCATGTTGATATTCTGAAACGGAATTTTTGGCAAGAATACTGACACTGTCTAATTTGTTGGTCTTGCTGCCAGTTGTACCACATGAAATGTCTTAGGTTTTCAGACAATTCGTATTTTGTAGTAATACGTTTCTCAGTAGATTAGTTAGGTTTGCTTTACAGGATATGGGGTGCATGTTGCACTTGGGCTTCAGGGTCAAGGGTGTTTGTTGCTCAGTGCTTGTGGAAAGTTTTTTCCAGCCCCATTGATGCGGGCTTTATAAAAATCCCTCACAAGTCCCAAAGCACTTATGTTCCTGCCTTCGTCATTTATGTTGTTTCAATCCAGGGGGTTCTGATAAAAATGACTATGAAATGAAGAACCTTAAATAAATAGTTCTACCTTAAATACAATATATAGATTAAATACAGTATATTCCCAGGCAGCAATAACACGCCAGTTCAAACATTTATTTACTTTGGACAGGACATTAGAAAGACCTTAATGTCTCCTGGTCACCATGGCAACCCTGAACATGTTCAGGTCAGAGTGAACAACCAGCAGCATATGGCGGCCGATGAATGATGCATGCTACAATTGGCGTAATGTTACAGGTGTGCGGCGTGTAGAGTTGGGGGTGGGGAGAAATTGTGGCCAATGGTGTTAATGGGCCCGTGTTGTGTCCAGTGTCCTCTGGGAAGATGTGCACCGTGCATGGGCCGTGCGCACCGTGACCCTGCCCGGAATGTTACTCTCTGCCCCGGGCGACTGCAGATGGTGAGAATAAGCAATCTGATTCCTTGTGAGGGTTAAAGAGGAGGTGTGTCACAGTGCAAGAGAAATACTTATGCTTGCACAACCCGGGCTTTTCAGCTGCTACAGAGACAAATTATACTTCGTGTTGTGCTGGCAGTGTATGTATTGTATTCAGTTTTTTCGTTACATTTAATATTCCCTTTGGGGATAGGGAAGAATTGCTGTGTAATATATCACGCACATTGAAGCAATGGGAGCCAGTGGATTGCAATCAACTATAATGGTCTATAATGGTCTCTTTTTCAAATGTCGACGTTTGCTTTTAATTCAGTAGACGTGGATGCAGTGGTCACAGACCACCGGCACGTTTTTCCAAAGCTCTGAGCGTCTTTCAAAACGTATTGATACCCACTGCTTAAGTAATTTCTCCCCCTACCCTCAGCCTGAGCAATGTGTGAGTGCCATGTCACTTCACATGCACACGTTGTCATTTTGTAGGCACGGGGGCATTTCTCTGTCGTCGTTCTGCGTGCGCTGGTTGTCTGCTCTGTCTGCAAAGATTGCCAGGGATCTCCACAAGAACTTTAGTCCGCTGTCTGTGCAGAACGACCGCTGTGTGTACACATAGTCTATGGAGAGCGTCTATTGTCTGTGCACAGGAGAGTGACTGCTCTCTGTGCCTGTGCACAGGATCTATTGAGAGCGTCTGTTGCCCGTGCACAATTACTGTCATCTGGGCGACTGCTGTCAGTGCACGGAATCTATGGAGGGTGTATGGTGCCTGCGCTGTTGTCTGTGCAGGGTGCCTGGGCAAGGCTGAGCCCCGTCCTGATGGTCTGCTGTGCTGAGTGCGGGGTTGAGGCAGAGTCACCGGGCCAGCCGTCACCAAATGCGGGGGCGGGGGAGGGGGCAGGGGATGGAAACTCTCCTCCAGCTGTGGCCCAGTGACGTACTCGACCAGCTTAGGCCGCAGACGCCTCTCCGCTTCCGAATGCTCGCATCGTTTAACTTCTTGATGTGCCGCTATCTCGGGAGTTTATCCGTCTCCAAGGAGCTCTCTGTGAATGACGGCAACTGTCAACCCGCTGCAATGTTTGTACCTGACGAATGAAATATGAAACAGCAGTCCTGGTAGCTGACTGTCATCCAGCCTCTGGCTCAAAGTATTCTTTAGAGTCAATGTTGCGTCAGACTTTTTAAATCCCTTTGTTATCAAATTTGATTTTGAGTCTGAGGGGAGGAATGTTTTTGTTTTCATTTTTTGCTTTGCGTTGTTCATTTGCTTTGCTGGCGTCCTAATTCGGGTCAGCTCACATAACTTGAACTTCGCATTTTGTGAATCTGTACAGTTTGTTTACAGAGGCAATTCAGATTAAGCACCTGCGGTAACTCAAGGGTACATTCTCTCCTCTCTTGAACACCAGGAGCGTGTGAGGTCGAACATTTTACGTCATCTTTCTAAATAAAGATGGATTTATGTGATGGCTGAGATATAATAATAATAACCTTTATTTTATATAGCGCGATTCATATCAGATATCTCGAGGCGCTTAATACAGTAGATACAGAATCAAAGTTATGGAAACAGCCACAATAAATAAAAACATAAGGAGAGATCAAATAAAAATTCCAAGCATCATGAGGCACATAGCAAAAAAGACCATCAGGACATGAGTACACCACTCAGGGTCAGTAGTACCACAGTCAAAAATAAGGATACATTCAAGACATGAATGTAGTGTGTGTCTGTGAGTGTGAGGCTGTTGTTGAAGGCCATGATGTAAAGGTGTGTTTTAAGCCTTTTTTTAAACACCTCCACGCTCTCTGTCTGTCGGAAGATCACTCCAGAGTCGGGGGACGACATTTGAGAAGGCTTTGTCACCAAAGGCACAATGCCTGGTGCGTGGGATGGTCAGGAGGCCCGGGACTGAGATTTCAACTCGTTGAGTGTGGTGTCAAAAGTTCAGAGATATATGGAGGGGCCAGGTTGTTCAAAGCTTTGAATGTTGGCAGCAGAGTTTTGAATTGGATTCTGTAGGGTATTGGGAGCCAGTGTAAGTCTGCCAGTGTGACCGGTGTCTTTCTGCGTTGTGTATTTTTAATTATTTGTCCAAGGAGGAGGCGGACAACGTCTTTCTTTGGTCTCTGACCGTTTATTCTTGCGGTATTGGGAGCTAGCTAGTTGATCCGCAGCTCCAGCTCTTTCCACATTTGACATCCCGGAAAGAGGCAGAGGGGGGGGAAACCCCAAAGTTATAAGGGGCAACATCACAGGAAATGGGGTCACAGAAGGAGGGGCTACGAATTTCCCGGTGAATATACAGTAGCCCATTACAGTAAATTAATAAAACGCATGTAAATAAGAAAAGAACAAATAAAAGAATACAGATTCTGTGTAATTATAACACCCCAAAACAGCAATGTTACACCAGCACAGGTGAGATGTGGTCATGCCTCCTTGCCCTGGTTAATATTGTGGCTGCCGAATTTTGAAAGTGTTGGGAGTTTACTCAGAACCGAAATTGGTAGCTCCAGTGAACAATGCATTGCAGTAGTTGGTCCACAAAAGCATCGATGAGCTTTTCTACATCTGCTTGTGAAAGGCCAGAACGGGTCCTTGCGATGTTGCGTAGATGAAAGAAAGAAATGCACTGAGGCCTTCTGGAGCAAGGTTGTACGGCACGTCGGTCGAACAGAAAGCACAGCATCCAGCATCTCACTGCTGACCCTACGCATCCAGGAAAAGGACTCAGTGCCCCCGTTCCACACCCTCCGGCCCAACAAGTGCCATTCATTTTCGACATCGGTCAGTTGCATGTGGAAGCACAGCATGTTGACAATCACAAGGTCTGACATGGCCAAGCTTCGCCAAGAATTCACACTCTCATGTGGACGGGTTTGGCCAGGAGGTCCTGAGGGCTGAGATCTAACGACAAAGAGGACGAAAGCTATTTTTTCATTCGTTGAAAGAAAAAAAAGAAACCATTTGAGATACTAACAAGTGAGGGTGAACATGGAGCCTGAGCGACAGAACCGCCCGGAGACGTTGGCCCCAGCTGTACGAGTGGGGACAGCGTTAGCGTAGGCTAATTTCAGAAAACTCACACACTCCAAACCTCTTCCACTGTCCAGCCATTTTGCTGTGACCTCTCTTGAGAGCCTCCTGGAATTGGTTTGTCTGTCCCCCCCCCCCCCCAAGGCAGGGAGGAAGGGGGATACAGTCCATGTACCTGCTGCATGAAGTGGAGATGGATCACTGGATCTATAACACACTGTGATAACAGGCTCCCCGACAGGCGATGTGATTATTATGTTTCGTCTGGAGATTGGGATGGAAGGAGATGAAGTGTAAGCTGTGGGTGAGTGTCCTGAGACGGGGAGTGAGGCTGTCACTTCCTCTCCACCGAGCTACAGACAGATTCCCGCTACTGTTCCAAGAGTTCTCTCACAAGGGCTACTGTACACCCACCCTGACAAGAACTTGCAGTAAACGCTCAGGGATTGGAACGCTGCACAATTTCCCAGGCTACATCCCGCGGGTATGGAGGAATGGTGAAGGAGCTGGACTTATTACCAGAAGGTTGTAGGTGCAATTTCTTGCCTAGAAACTGTTCTTGTACTCTTGGAGCAATGAGTACGAAACCCATATTGTTTCACTATAAATCCAGTTGCATAAATCGATAATATGCAAGGCGTGAGCTATGCAAGTTGCCCTCAATAACAGCGTCCGCTAAGCAAATATATAGCAGTGATTAAGGCCACCGATCTCCTGTTTGTGGCTCACCAGCTGTCACCGACTCCGATGCATGGTCACTCCCGAGTCCCATGCCTGGCCCCTCTGTGTGGTCTCCTGGCAGTGTATCCTGGCAACTTGGCCACTCTCCAGTGAGCGCTTCCCCTGTCTGTGTCTCTGCCTCTCAATGTCAGATTGTTTTATTGGCACGACATACAATACACACTCTTATGTTGCCCAATCCTATACATGGGAAACAAAAGAAGCAATAACTATATGGAGTAATAACTATAATATCACGATATCATATAATATCAAATAGCATAATATCTCTTTCACAAATGTATTTGTTTGAAAATGTTGTGCAGATTTTAAATGTTAGCGGACGATGGGTAAAGTAAAGACAAAAGTTTTTATTGGCTTTTTTTTTCTTCTTAGTTTCTGGCTTCCATTTTCTTTGACTTTAACAGTTAAATAATCTCTTTCTCATGTGCCTCGTTTCTCTCCCTCCCTCCTTCATAGCAGCTCAATAGAGGCTATTTGCCTGGCTCGTTCTGACGCTCAAGCTGCATTCACTTCACCTCAAAGTAGCGGTCACTCTGCCTTTACACAAATCCTCAGCGCAAGGTTACGGAGACCTCTCCGAACACGCAATTTATGAGAGCATCTAAAGCTAATCTTTCAAAAGGGAAGAAGCTGTGGCTCTCAAGATGCACCTGTCAAAAGTACACAATCAACGGCGCACGTTATCATGGCTTTGAATCTTGTGCGAGAGAGATACTTACAGAAATGTGGGGGAAACATCGGTCTTCGAGAAAAATCATCACCCTTTACAACATTGTGAGGTACAGAGAAGTTGCTCTTTATTAAAAAAAAAACATTCTGAAGAAAGTTCTGGATGAAAGAATAACTTGTGCAAGAGAAAGAAAAATGTAAGAAGAGATTGAATTTGTGTGATTGTGGAAAGAAAAAGAAAAACGGAAAAAAACACTTTCACCCTTCCGGTCTCTTCTATTGAAGCCTTGTTCACGAAGCTGTCTCTGCACTGTGAAATATGGAAGTCATGTCTCCTCGAGTGATGTGGACGACCTTTCTGACTGCCCTGCGCCTCCTGCGTCCGATGGCATTGTTCCCAAGGGCACTTCTGCACTCTGCCTTTGGAGAGTTGATGTGGAGAAAAAGTCCTCAATAGAAACCGATGTAACAATGACAATAATACCTTTATTTATGAAGTGCTTTTCATGCATTATGTTCAAAGCACTTTCCACACAAAATAACAAAGTAACAATAAAACAAAAGAAAGATGGAATAATACAAATAATAAAATAAAAGATATACAAATTTGAATACGTAAAAATGGAGCCTACATTATTTAATCTAACATTTAACAATGTTAAATGTGTAGTAATTAACTCTAGGTACGTGTCAAATAAGATTCTGCAGTCATTTTAGCTCTATAAACAATCGCATTGAGGTGTTTCCAAATAACTTTTTCTTGGGATAATTTGTTTTGTGATTTGAGCAAGCAACTCAATTAAGAACAGTTAATTGCTACAATTCAGGCGGTTATGGTTGAATTATGGTTATTCAATTCAGTTACGGTTGAAACAGAAATCGGCATACGCGGCGGGAGGGGGGGCATGACCTAGTTCGGGGGAGCCCTGTGGAACTCTCACTCTCCACACACGCTGGCAGCTTTCACAGATTCCCGCAAATCACTCTGCTACTCTATGTGCTCTCTTCAAAATAAAAGCCCCACTGAATTTTATTACAGCGGCCTGCACGGGACTCGTCCTGGGTGGGCTTTTATTGCAGTGGCATAAAGTCAGTTCTCTTTTACTCGCTTTATCTTTTGTCTATTTATTTTCGGATGTAATAAAGCCACAGAGTGGCCATAGCCTTTGTTGCTCGCTGTTTAAAGAGTTTGAGTCAGACAGTGTAACGGAGCAACGCTGCCCGATCCAAAGGTTATTTTTAGACCTTACCGCAGTACATCTGACTCATAACTATGAAACTAAAGCAGAACAGTAGAGAAGTTGTTCTCTTCCCCGGGAGAACCTCGTCGGCTGAGGCTGTTAAATACACAGCGGATAAATTAATTGTTTTTCCTTGTACTGAAGTGATTTACAGTTTGTTTAATCATTTTTAATTAGATGGCAATGTCCCACCAATGTAAGTTGAGAATTCAAAGTGTTGTGACTATGAAATCAATATTTATAATAGCTGAGTTGCCTGGGGCCTCATGTCTGCTGTAATGTAATGTAGTGCTCATGGGCCGAAAACCAAGGACAACTAACTGACTGATTAACCCTGAACACCCTAGTACTTTCTTTAAAAAACATTTTTACAGGAAATTGAAATTGCCAGTGTGAGCATCCACATTACATTGACATTTTAAGCATTTTGCAGACGCTCTTATCCAGAGCGACTTACAAGATGTGCATTAATACATGGTAGGAACAATCGTAGTTCGTGCACAAGATCAGTGCAGTAATACAGCGATAGACATCTTTGCAGGCAGCTGCGTACCATACCTGTAATCCAAGGTATGGTACATCCAAACTGGGTCTCCATATGTGTTGCATTTATATTGGTTTTATTTGAGTATGCTATCCCCCTTTGGTGGGGGATTTTTCATATGGTGGACTTATTGGGCCACCGGTCATCAAACCTGGCATCCGGTGTGGAGAACCCTGATGACCCTGCAGAGTGACAGAAAAAGGGGGATTTATCCAGCGCCTCTCAGCAGGGGAAGGGTATTTAGAGGGTGTATAGAAGACAGCGGATCCTCCTCAGAGCAATGCTAATGTGAGGTTTTTTTACAAGTAAGAAGAGCATTACATAATTTATTTGCTTATCTGATGCCCTTGTCTAGGCTGACTCATACAGCTCATGTTCTACTCTCTACTCGCTTTTATAGCTGGATATTTACTGTACAATAAAAATGACCCGAGTGGGATTCAAACCCGCAAACTCCTGGCCACTTCCATACCTCACCGCTTCAGTCTTTGGTGAAAGACAAACTCTACATTGCACCGTAAGGCATCCGTTTGGGCATGACAGCATGGGCGGGTGTCTGTCTGACAGTCCCAGGGAAGTGATTTGTGTGTGCGCGCGTGTGCGTGTGCGTGCGTGCAGTCTTACAGAGTCTCTCATACATGTGCAGCCCTCATCCCATTGTTTGTTTTTTCCAATCGTGTTCCTGTATGCGTGTGTCTATATCTGTATATGTCTGTGTGCTACAAAGGCAAAGGGATCACCCTATTCCTCATATGATACAGGTGTGCTCCGTCATGGCATTGGAATAATCCACGCAGTGCTACCGCAGGCTGTCCGGGGGGGTGGGGGGGGTCTCATCTTTTAATCTTTTATTCATGGGGAGTGTATGGAACGCTGCTCAGTGAACTCGTGCATCTGTGACATCTAAGGGCCCTGACCCCTCCCATTATTCCGCCCGCTGTCTCTCTTCCCCTCATAAAACGGCGGCGCTCGCAGCCCGCTGGAGCCGCGGAGGCTGATTTGTAGCGCTTGCCGCTTTTTCGCCCACGCTCGCGGAGCCACCTTTCAAAACATCTTCAGTTTTATCCCCCCTGCTGCATCGGTTGCAGATGATTCCTGGAGATCTTGAGCCTTTTCCCCCTTAGGGCTCTCAGCATCTTTCAAGGTCGCGTAAACCATATGCTAATTCGCGAGACTTGGCCGACGCCCAGTGTGAGATGCTGCTTTGTTTCATCTCACCTCTGTCCTCTGCCGGCACTTGGCACGGAAGACGTGCACAAAACCATCCAGGTGGAGAAATGCGTAGTGAATTTCTGGAGGTCCAATGGCTTCCGACAAATGCATTAGAGGGAGAGAGAGCCATAATGTGGATGTAGATTAGCACACTCAAAGGCCATTCTACCATTAAGCGCAGTGGAGGTAGACAACCTGTGGTCAGTTTCTGTAAAGAAGACTGCTGTGTAATCTAAACAAGCAGATTATGCAAATCTAAAGCAGACTGTCGCCTGAGGACAGCGGAGAATACGTCCCTCGTGGAACTTCAGGTTGGAAAGGCATTTTTGCAGCAGTAACAGTGACTGAAGATCAGAAAACCACAGGGCTCAAAAAGATAGCTGGCGCATAAAAATCATGGACGCTGAACTAAGAACTGGGAAAGGTTTTGTTATCATTACATATCACAATCATTATATGTCATTTGTAAGTAAAAATAGGTCCTGCTCCTATACTAATATACTATACTTGAGCAGCTCCCAAAACCAACAGCAGTACCGTAATGTTACCAATAGATGGCAGAAAAGGTACTAATATTTGTATCTGCTACAGTAGTAAGTCACTAATTTTTTTTAATGTTCCATTTTGAAACATATTTCAGAAAAGTGGAGATGATTTGTTAGTGTGTGTGTAAGTGTAAACGTTTTATGACGTACTTTAATATTCACGACACGCAGCGGGTAACAGCGTGGTCTACATGACGGATTTGAAGAGGCATGGTAAGGCTGGGTAATTCCATAAGGCAGAGCAATTCCAGCTGCCTCTGTGGTGTGAATATTTCTACGCTTGGGCGTCACAAGAGAGAAACATGAAGCTGCAGCTGCTTCTTTTTTTTTTTTTCAAAGCCGGTTCTAGCAGACAGGCAGTGAAAAGTGTGACCTGCCAGCTGTATCGGCTACGCTTTGCGTATTCGATCGCATTCACATTGATGCGTCGCATTTCCATTTATCTGCTGAAATCTGAAGGGGAACAGTGAGGTTCTTCCCCACTCATTTCTAGCCTCTATAGCAGTGTTCTGGCCTGCTGGAGCATAGCAAATGGCCACCTGAGTACAGGTGTAGGCCTTCTTCTATACGAGATATTCTCTATACGTTCTTGGTGCTGAAAAAAACCAACCCCATTTTAAGCTATGCCTTTTTATATTGTCTGTGCATGGCCACAGATACAGGGTAAAAGGTCACTCTCTCGCTCTTCGGTTGCCTTTGGTCTTGTTTTATCTGAACCGCTGGCTTTTTTTCATCCATCTTCAAAGATTACTCTGACTCCTTGTGCACAGTATACGGTACCTTCAGAGAGGCCATGCTTGTCCAGTGGGGTATAGAAATAGAATTCGTAATTATGGAAGACCGCAAAGGTCACAGCGAGAATGAACTCACAGTGAAAAGCTCCACTACCAACACACACAGAAACACACACATATGTACACTACCGGTCAAAAGTTTTAGAACACCTCCCATTTTCCTGTTTTTACTGAAACATTTAAGCAGTTCAAGTCCAGTGAATAACCTGAAATGGTACAAAGGTAAGCGGTAAACTGCCAGAGGTTAAATACAAAAGTTTAGGTTACCAAAAACTGAAAAATAATGTAATTTTTTTTGGCAGTGAGTAGCCAGTGAGTAACCATTTCAGGTTATTCACTGGACTTGGACTGCTTAAATTTCAGTAAAAACTGTAAAATGGGGGTGTTCTAAAACTTTTGACCGGTAGTGTATGTATGCTTACAGACACACACAAGTGGGATTGAACCACATGTACACACACACACACACACACACACGTATGCATGCATACAGGTACACACAGTAAGTGGGTCAGAACGGCACACACACTCTATAAGAGCTACAGTGGCAGTCCCCATCACATTTGCATGTGGTGTGTTCATTAGCCCATGGCCCATGGCATTATTACCCCTATGCTTCTTCGGGAAGTCTCACAGAGCTCTCCCCTCTGACACGATGCCTGGAAAACCGTTTCTCTGGAGTATTTCTCAGACTCACGGGCATGGCAATTCACGGCAGTAAGAACCTCGCACTATAAACAACGCTGAGCCATGTAGGTGTGTGAAAGCTATATGCGGCCATTTTGGTTATCTTTAGAGATGTACATATGAATTATATTCCAGTGGGCTCGTAAAGTGTTTCAGTGTCGCTGTGTTGGCACTGAGCATACGGAACGGTGTTATTTAGAGGAGACCGCAGAAGACGCAGTCACCGACCTGCACAGCCCTTTCCACGTGTGTCCTTCCTTTGCAACATCCATCCCTGTTTCCAGCAGCTGCAGCAGGAAATGAACCATGGACACGGGGGCACTTAAATGCCTTATGTCCTTAAACCGTTTATGTCATTGCACGTTGTGCTTTGTTTTGACAGAGTAAATAGGAATTGGAATGCTTCGTCCTGCCACGAATGTCATACGATAAAAAAAGGTCAGGTCCTGCAAATGGCTATCACAGTTTGACAGGATTGACCATTTTATTGGACCATGCACCAAAGGTGGTGTAACGGTAAAGGCACTCGCCCGGAGTGCAGGTTGCCCACTGCGGCCAGGGTTTGATCCACGGCTGCGCCAGCCCGGCTCTGGCTGGGAGCCCTGTTCGGGGGCGGCGATTTGCTGTCCGCCCCAGGGGGAGGGAGAGCCGGCACGAGCTCGCAGAGAAGCGCATCCCTGTAAACACAGGTGGGTGAGTTCCATCTCGGAAGATTGATAAAAAAAAAAAAAAAGAGAATGGCTTTGTATTTATTGGTGTTTACCTTGCCCCCTAAGGAGTTGAGTGGACCTAAACCAAACCAGGAAAAGGAACCCCACACCATAATAGAGCTCTGCCAGAACCCTTAATTTACTCAAGTGTTTCCTTTATTTTGTTAGTTACCTGTACCTGCTGACAGAAACTTATATTCCACTCTGTTTGTTTGTTTCTCTCTCTTACTCTCTCTCTCTCTCTCTCTCTCTCTCAAATAGCTTTATTTTTGCCTTGATGACATCAAATGATGTTTGGGTTTTTTGTTCTTCTTTTTGGTCACCTGAAAGCGATCCCTAAGCTTTGAACTGCAGCTGCTGACCTGATCCTCAGAGCTGTTTGAAGTTGAGGAGCGAGCACTTTGGAGGGGGGGGGGCGTCTTCTGGAAACCTCTACCTGTCAGTCATCAGGTGGGTTTGTATGTGAGTCTAAAAGGTTCCCCGCATATACTTAATCTGGCATTTTGTCACAAAGGGGATTTTTTGTAAATATTCTGATAACAATGCTAAGCATATTCCTGGAGATGGCAAATGGGGGGGGTCATCATCATCTTCCCATGAACACATTAAGGAAACAAGATTCTGAGGCCCAGGAAACGTCTTGGAAACAGGTCATGTGAATAGAGATGATCCGGGTAGAGGTCTGCAAGATTCAGCGTGGCAGCGTCTGCTTGTGGAACACTTCAAGATGGATAGAGAAGAGTCAGATGTTATTCAAGAAGCAATGGCTATAGCCAACAAGAAGGGAAAGGGTCACTTTTCCTGTGCTGTACTGTACTGAGCATGCTCACAACCCATGTTCATCTAATACTCCTGATGATCTGGTAAAAAATAATAATAAGGTGAGCAGCAAAACTTTACACTTTTAAATGTATCTATCTGCAAAATTTAGCAGGCTTCACAGTCACAATGCCAGATAATTATAATTATTCATAAATCAATCTGTATTCAGGGTGCATAGACCAGCCATATAGACCAGACCAGATATTTTGTATTGAACGAGTATCCTTGTTTATACCTACGGTTTGATTGATAGCTTTATCACAGGATGGCCATTTCAAATAAGACATGCACCGATAAACACAAACATTCAGCTTCTGTCATGCTTTGACTAAATGAGGAGTTAAAATGACGGCCTTTGGGATAGTCATTAACTGTAAGGGAATGGGTTTTTCTCACACTGAAGATCAATGCAAGGCTATTGGTGTGTTGTCATTTTCTCCAACCCAGCATTTTATATTACTATCATAGACAAACCTTTATTTTTTCCCCAAACCCTACAAACAAACCACTGCCCCCCCATTTCAAATATTTCAAATATGTAAATATTTTAAATGCAAAAAATATTTTAAAATATTTGACAAATAATTACAAATTTGAATATTTTTTAAATATTGGTTTAAAATGTAAAAATATAGATTAATATATGTTTAACTTTATACAAAATATATAAATAATACAGTAATGTAATATTTTGTTTTTGTGGTATATTATTTATAGTATATATTGTAAATCTAGCAAAAACAAAGCCAAAAAATTCAGTTTGCATCTGTTGTATTTTATCCCTGTGCCATTAGTCACTGAATTTTAAGCCTTTTTTATTACATTCAAAGGACACAAGACACACATAGGCAGATACATTTGGTGCTGCATCAACTTCCTACCAGGCATCTAAAAAACCTCATTTTTACTCTGGGTAAATCCACAACTGTGTAATGAGTTTCATTTCTACAGAAGGGCGGCTAAGGAGAACACAGGTGTGGAAAGTTATTGATATTTTAAAATGGATTACTGGCAGAAGGTCGATGTTACTGCTGAAGTGACTCTCTATATCTGTGAGTATGCATGTCTCAGACAGCACAAAATCTTTTTCAGAACATCTTACAGTTTCAGAGCATTTGATTCATAACACAACAATCGAAAAAAGGTATTGGCACAACCCAAGTCAACAACATAATGCAGGTATATCTCTATACACAAGTTGATAGCTGTATTTAAGGAGTCCTTAATCTAGCTATCTAACTGTCAATTGTATGTAGGACTACTTAAGAATGTCACCCAACCATTTAGCCAAATGAGAGTTTCTACTGAACCCCTGTCTGAACATTGTCTATGACCATGGCATGTTGGTGAAACACCAGAGTCAGCATTTTTCTCCGTTTGTCATTGGACACAAAGGCGATCCAAAAACAACAGAAAAAATCGTTGTCTTTGTCTTGACCGGCATGACCTTTTCCTTCAAACATGTCATGATATCTAGCTGGTGGTGACAAGTGCGTGGAAATCAATACTGCGGGACAACAGGAAGTAGGGCTCAGGGGCAGGGCGAAATTAGAAACAAGAGGTGGCTAACCAGCTAACTGACCTCTGGTCAATGTTAGCAAAAAGTTGCTGGAACCAATTAGATTACAGCATTTATAGCGGAAATCAATCTCACAAACTGTAGCTTCCCCAGCTTCTAGACACTGAAGCGATAGAGCGTCTGGGTTATGACTAACTTCAGTATTTCCAGTTCATCACCACTATATATTTAGGATATCTGGGTTATCAATTTAGTCTCAGGAAATCATCCAGCATCACCAAGTGATTATACTGAATTGCCAATAGCTAATCATCTTTCAAACAATAATTTGTCATATTTTGTAGGAATTGTACATTCATTGCAAAAAAAGTAACATGCATACTTTTAACTGCTGTGAATAGACTTATCTCTTTCTTAAACAAGGGGTCAACTTACATCACATAGTCCTGATTCTCCAGCCTTTAAATGAGGAGTAAACCTGTGATATTCCCTATAAGGAATAGCATGATGATTGAATTCCATGGCAGACATTCAATTCCTCCCTTTTTTGTAGTTAAGAAAAAAATTCTAAATTCATTTGGGAGTGGAACAGCTTGCCAAGTCGTAAAGTAGAAGAAGAAAAAAAATCTGGTGTAGTGTATCTATTTGTGTGCTGAGTGTGTGAGTGACTGGAGAATGAGAAGGTGATGCATGCCCCTGACAATGCAGTCAAGTGGTGAGAAAACGTGAAGAAGAATGGAGTAAGCTCAGGAATTTGTGACATTAGTCGGGCTGGTAAGTGTACATGCGCTGGCCTGGATTTAATAACAATTTTATAACAACTCAATCAAAAGCAAGTGTTACATTTTTACACACAAACAAAACTATCACTTAATTTAAGGGGGAAAAAAATGTTTTATTGCATTTACCTGAGCATCAAATTTAAGGACAAGTGTTGACTGAATCCAAGCCCGTGTCTTTGTATGCACAGGACTAGAAAGACAAACAGCTTGAATGCCTTTCTTTGAAACAGCGTGTAAGTCTGCAAATACAGTAGGCACTGGTTCTGTCGTGTCTTGGCATCCAGTACCAGGGCAGGTAACCCCTTGAATCTGGAAAGGAAGTCAGAGGCATGGTTCAAAGACGTGGTTCTACGTTGAACACCAAACATCACAGTCAAACCAATGAAGAAACGCATGATTGTTCCTTGTCGTGGTCAGAAGAACAGTGAACACTTGGTGATGCATGCAGACAATAAAGCTGCATACGGTACCCCATTTAGTCCGTTCCTCAGATGCATTCAGGTGCTTCCACCTCCTTAATGGGGGTATTTTGGGTCATCTGGAAACCTACGTGAGGCAGAAGTAATGATTTGTTCAGGACCAGCCATCGAGGCCTCTGTAGGAACAGCTCCAAGTCCATCATCTGAAAAACATCTGTGGAAACAAACAGTGCTTCAAATGTATTCTTGCGCAGAAGTGCTCTCAGGGGCTCTGCAGTAGTGGCCCAGTTGGACAGAAACATGCTACACCAGGCCTTTAGTCCAAGGAAAGGACGCTGGCTACCGGTGTGTGTAGGTGAGGGACGACTGAGTGACTGAGGAAACTGGCATTTGACAATGTTGAGCTTCAAATCCCAATTTCTGAATCCTTGATAGGACATAGGAGTGTAGACCTTCCTCATTTTTTTCTGATGTACGCCGTTGCATCACCCAGGGAATGCCAGGCTCCTTGTAGACCCTAAGGAATATAATCATAAACGTCTTGACAATCTGCAGAGTTGGAGGAGCTCAGTCCATACAGAACCTGGCAAGACCTGTACATCCCTTCACATGATAAAGGCTCTCCAGTCACTGCTTTCCTCATACTGTGTTACCTGTTCGTAGGTCATTGTTGAGGTAAATTGTTGGAATATTACATTGTTATAGCTTTGTGTCAGAAGTAAAGGACGGCTGCCCACTACAATCGCCATTTTTGGTTCTTGCAAATCTTTCTTCCAGTTGCCTTCTGGGTCGCAACAGTTGGAAATACTCATACAAATGGAACCGCTTCCTGAATGATGGGTAACCATCTCAGCGTTTTGTGGTAGAGGTTTTACTTCTGTGTGTGCCTTTACTGTGTGTACACATCCTTTTGGAAACCCTCATCCTGCCGGCATGCTGTTGTCTTTTTTTGTTTCTGTAGACATAACATTAGCAATCTGATACAGCGCTTAGGCATTTGAAGCCCCTGAAAGTAGATATGGAAGTGTAGAGCAGTCAGAAGTTCCAATCCCAGGAGTGTATTGATGCACTTTTGCTGTGACATGTTACAGTGGCAGACAAATATCCAGCAGCCTTTCCTCCTCGCACAGTGTACTCATACACTGTACATAGTGATATACAGTACATTGATGGCACAGAAGCATTTTACCCAAATGTGCATCACGGCATCCATGTCCATTGGGAGTACTAAGCACTGGGTGCAGGTGGTTTTAGTTTCAGAGTAGAGTGTTCAGTGTAACCTTTAAGGCTAAAAACCTTAAAGCAAGATAACTGTCACTCCACACCTGAGGTGAATGAGAAAACGAGGTCACTTCTGTCAACTCTGCTGCGAATAATACGTTTGCCAGGCATGTCGTCATTCGCATTAAAAGAATACATAAAGTGGCAATCATTCAGATCAATCATGTTTGACAGTTTGGGTAGATGAAGACGGAGAGACAGACTAGACTGTCAGGTATAATAGTTCTGACTGTATGTTCAGGTCAAATGCTCCCTGAAGCTCAATGTTCTTTCTCCTCTATCCTTAGGTCAAAGCTGTCTTTTGACAGCGGGGGATGAGAAGAATTCAAGATTGCTGGTGGTATGTATGTGTGTGTGTGTGTGTGTGTGTGTATGTATGTATGTATGTATGTATTTGGGTATGCACGTGTGTGCGTGTCTCTGGCTGTCCTCTGACAGCCCTTGTAGGGGGCAGAATGATGTCCGTAAACAAGGGCTGATTTTACTGTCGTTCTCCCACATGGACGTTCCATCGTGCTTTCCTGCCTGTTGATGGGAGTGGATTCTCACGCGCCAGGATTTTGATTGTGGTTGTAGGCTCGTCCCATTGCTGCAGTGTCATCCATGAATTTGGGAAGGGTGGCACGTGCATCCTCTGAAAGGATACGCTGCTGCTTTTCACTCAGAAATCCACCAGCTCGGCCGCAAAACGACTGCACCGCTTGGCGCAGCTGGTGCAGACAGATGACAGGCTTCTGGTAGGTGGGGAATACCCTGCCAAACGTAACCCTCCCTCCCCAAGTGACGCCACGTCCAACACTTTGGCCAGTCGGCACCGGCACGGCCAGGATTGAACGGAGGGCACGCGGATGCACACGCCAGAGGCTTAAAGGGCCTGTGGTTTCAGGAGCCAGTCGTTTACGACCGGGTGTAAATCCGTTGTTTTGGTGCAATGAGGGGAGGGGAGAGGAACGCCTGGCAGAATCACAATACCACCTCAATCCCAGAGACTTCGGCAGGGAAAGTATGCATTATTCAGCAAGCGTGGCTTACGTCTCCTATCCTGTCCTGTGCGTTGCACAAATGAGCATCGCTGAGTTTGGGAAGCTGCACCCCCTTCCCCCCTCCCCCAAGCAGCACCACATATCCAATCATTTTCAACAACAGAATCAGCGTGTAACGCTCACAGATGATGCCCCCCCAGGACATGATGAAGAGAGCTATAAAAAGGCATTCAATCACAATCACCCCTCAGGATTCTCCCAGTCTGGAGTGCTGGCAGGAGCGGAGTTTTGACAGGCATGACTTGGGGTGACTCTTAATTAATCTTTAATGCCCCTGCCCTAACATAGACACACACGCACGCACGCTTCACTGGATGTCATGTAATACCTCCCCGCCTTTCATTGCTAGGATACTAGCAAGTGGGGCAAACTGAAAGCTTATTCAATAAAGAACCATCACAGGCTTCAACGTGAACCAGGGTTCAAGGCTGGCAGCATCCCTCTGGACACACCTCTTCCTCCCCCGAGGGTTCAAGATTTCAATTACAATCTCTTTTTTTTTTATACCGTTCTCTGTCCGTCACTCTGGGATCGATGCCTCTGCCTTCCTCTGCAAAAGATGGATGGTTTCAGAGGCTTGTAGAGTCCGGATGAAGGCCTGAGCATTGTGAGTGTGATGTTTCCGCTCATGAGGCATCACAGGTCGAGTACAGCCTGTATATTAAATCTGAGGGTCGCTGTAGGGGGGTGGACAAAATCATTATCTTCAAACTGAGAGCTAATGCTCAAAGGTGACATTTCTAGCTAATGATAACAACACACACACACACACACACACACACACACACACACACACACACACACACGGTCTATAGTAAGAAGAGATACAGGTAACTGCCAAAGTTAAGGAAGCACTTGAGTAAATGAAGGGTTCTCATGGTTCTGTTATGGTGTGGGGTGCATTTTGCTGGCATAGTTTAGATCCACTCAACCCCTCAGAAGGCAAGATAAATGCCAATAAATACATCCCCATCCATAGGGCATGAGTGTTCACTGAGTGGTTTGATGAGCATGAAAACTATGTAAACCATATGCCATGGCTGTCTCAGTTTCCAGAACTCAACCCAATTGAACATAATATAATATAATATATGCCATTTAGCAGACGCTTTTATCCAAAGCGACTTACAGTAGTGAATGCATACATTTTTCAGTATATGTGGTCCCAGTGGGAATTGAACCCACAACCTAAGCGTTGCCAACGCCATGCTCTACCAACTGAGCCACAGAGAACCACACTTATGGGAGATTCTGGACAACTTATTTGTTGCACTTGAGTTAGCTCTAGAGCTAATATGCATCTGCAGTTCCTGGGCAGGGAACATAACAACACACGTATCATTCTTAGAGGACAAAATTCAAAATTCATTGCCAAGGCATGAATCCAATGGGTGATCAATCCAGAGCACCAATGCAGTGGGTGATGGCACACCCATTAATTCCACTCATTTTCACACTTCCACCAGTGTTTGTTAGGGCTGCTCAGGTGCTGCAATAATGACCGTGCTAAATAACCACCACCCTTATGTTCCAGCACTTTACCACAGGGTCTGGCTGCCCGCTCCATCTGCTGCTCCTTGCACCGCTTGCTTCTGTTCTCACGCCCCAGAGACCACGCAGTATGCTCCATACGAACAAGCGTCTACTGCAGTATGTTTTACGGTCTGTCTCCTTCTCTTCTCGCAACGACAAAAAAACCAAACATTTTTACAATCAATAATATCACACAAGCTATGAATTATCGGCCCACAGAGATATGGATATCCCCCCCCACCCCCACTACCCATAGGAATTCTCAATTGAGCAGTAAACCTGAATTCAATTAATGCGGCGAGAGGAACATAGTCCACGCTGAACAGAACCCTATTCATTTAGGATGCATGCGTTTTCCTCACCGTCTTATGTAAATTCGGATACATAAAAGCCATAAAAATAGAAATAGGTTTATGTATTGATCAAATACGAAAGCCAAGCCTATATATCGCCTGCAGGTTCCCTCACGGCGCTTTGCTGTAGGGTTATTATTTCACACATAAACAAAGACAAATATTCGATCAATTTCAATTTTGGAATTCACAAAAATCCGCTCCCTGCTTGCACCAATCCTCCTTCCTTACCCATGGGATGTTGTTTGTGCTTGTTTGACGTTTGAGCTGTGGTTTTGGCCCCACCTCTTGCCCAAGCTCCCCCAATAGTCTAATTCCGGCTCCACCCCTAGCCCTGGGGTCCCCAACTCCAGCTTCAGAGCAGAGTTATACCTCTGCAACAGTTCTCTGAAGGCTGACGCCTGACATCTGAAGACTGAGGCCCCCCACGACTCAAACTGAATAACCTCACACTGACTCACTAAAGAGCTCATCGAAAAGGAGAAGAATAAAAAAAATCTATTAACACTAGGCTGCACATGGATGAGACTTAATGTGTCACGTTGTGCGAGTGGCAAAGTGCAGGGACGTGACTCATGCACAGATCACCGTGTTAGAGGCAAAGGCCCTCTCTCTCATTATGTCCTTCTCTCCCTTGGAACAGTTTTGCTCTGAATTAGGTTACTACAAAAGAGGCTAAATAACTTAATTACACACCCTTATGGTCAAAAGTATGAAAAGGTATGGCTATTAATGTCAGCGGGCATTCGTTCATTTCATTATTCCATTAAGATGAATCTCAGAGCTGTTTATTAATACCATTGAACCACTGACATGAATTATAAAATGATGTACCAGAGCGCACTGTACACACCCGGGGTTATTTTTCTCCGCGGCGACGATTCAAGGTGAAAACCCATTCATAACACATTTACAAGGTGAGAAGAAATGAGAGCTATTACTATAAAAGAGTTTTCCACTATACTCCTCTTATGCTTCGCACTGGGGCCGCCGCATATACTGAAAAACGCATGCATTCACTGCTGTGAGTCGCCTTGGATAAAAGCGTCTGCTAAATGGCACGCATTATATTATTACTGTCATTGCTGTTACTCAGCGTAATTAAGAGCCCTTTCTTGTG
Organism: Aldrovandia affinis; assembly: GCA_029706075.1. Lineage (NCBI taxonomy): Eukaryota > Metazoa > Chordata > Actinopteri > Notacanthiformes > Halosauridae > Aldrovandia > Aldrovandia affinis. Next base: position 1,105,721 of record JAINUG010000161.1, on the reverse strand, counting down.
ATGTGACCCTGAATCTAGACTTTCACATGCACCAAATTTGAACGAAGGTTCTCAGCTAGATCGCGCTTCATTTGTGAAACAACAATGTACTGCAATTACTGAGGGAGGAGGAGGACGAAAAAGGAAAAAAACATCTTCCAGTTGTTTGGGGGAATAAGTAAATGTTCAGTATATGTACAGCAGGAGGCATAAAAGTGAACTAAAGTCAGGGTCCGATCTTTGTTTACAGGAGCGTAACAATGAGAGCTGCTGGCCACTCTTGGTGCTTGCGCAAACTTTCCAGTTGGATTTACAAGTGGCAGATGGAAGGCGAAGGAGGCCGGATGAATCTGACATCGCTCAGCAGAAGCTGTCTGCTTTCGTCACCAGGGTTACCCTCCAGGCGCGGAGGCCCCTCGAGGGCTGCAGTTCAGCAAGCTTTCTGTCACCCCTGATCAATTTTGCAATTAATTACTACCATTATTGAACCCATCAAACCCTTCGCCCCCGTCTTTGGCATCATTTTAAAGAACAGCTGATTGGGGACCCATAACATGTATTATTATTATTATTATTATTATTATTATTGTATACAGTACATATATAAATGAAAACTGTATTGTATGGAATGGAGTATGGAATGAAAACTGGTGGAAACCCCCCCCGCTCCCCAACCTACCGCACACAGACTCGGGGAAGGGGTGTCGAGGGCTCACTGTGTCATGAAATACAAATGAAAGAAGCTGCCTTTTCTCCGCTTTCTTTGTTTCAGTGCCAGGGCATTTCACAGAGGACACCGCACGAGCGATCTGGCAGGAGGGTGAATTTCTTTCCTGCAAATGAATTCGCCAAGGAGCACGGTTTCGAATAATGAATTGCCAACCGAGGGGCAGCCTTGATCCACTTTTCATGACAGGTGGGATTGTGAGTTCTTTGCTTCTCCCGAAGGTTGCCTCCACTCACGTCCCCTTTGCAGAACCATGTCACACTAACCGAGCATGGTATGGGTCACCGTTTGCCAGTCCTAGGCCCCAGCCGCGGATTTGGGATATAAATGAGATGAAATGTTACCTCTGCTGAAGCAAATCATATTTTTCAAAGCCAGATGTCATTATGTGATGATCCTATGCATCGCAAATCCGCCATGTGGCGATTGCCTGTCGGAACATATTCGTACACAAGGTTTTCAGAGTGGGAACACAGCAGTGCTGCTGGGAAAAAGGAAACGCATCTGTCAATATCGGGACATATCACAGGCGGAAAAAAAAAGTGAATGCTTGAAAGGCAGAAACAGAAGGTGACGCGAAACCTACAGGAAGGAAGCAGAACCGGGGGCAGAGTAATTATTGCTTGTAACGACTGATAACCCACAATGCAGTCCGCCTCGAGTTCCAGCGAGGTTATTCATTTAGAGGACTGGTACAGGACTGATGTTGAAAGAGGACGTCGGTAATTAAAGTGGACACATAATAAGACTCTCTGGAAGGCTGGAATTTTTCAGAAATGCCTGCCCTCACAAGCATCTCACGGGGGTGTCTGCACTGCAGCTGCAGGGGCCTCACTCTGACCGCAGCGCTAGTGTTCGGCTTTGTTCCCGTTGCGGACGCTACGACGTGTTTGACAGGTGACACAGTGGCCTCGTGCGTCTTGTTGGGGTGGGCGCACTTACACCAGAGGGAGCAAGGACCATCCAGCCCCCCGCTTTTGGTAGTAAACGGTTTATTTCTTTATACAAAATAAGATACCATAATGTACATGTGGCAGCAACCAAGCTGAATTGAAAATACATTTTACATAGGTATAATGTAGAAAATAACTTAGAAGAAGAAAAAAATCATCATCTAAAACGTAATGATTTTTCTGCAGGCTTGTATAGGACGAACTGGACAGAACAGTCAAAGCAAAGCAACCCACAAGTGTCTCTGGGAATTGCTACAGGAGAGCTGGAAAGACATGTCGGGTGATTTCCTGCTGAAACCTATTAACTGAATGGCCTGTGTTTGTGAGGCTGTTATCACGGAAAAAGGATGGCTATTTTGAGGAATCCAAGGTTACATTTTCAATTCAATTTTCTTGAATATTGCTTTGATGTTCCTTCTGTTTATTGTTACATGTGTTTTTTGTCATTTTCAAGTAACAGAAACTTATACGATGTAAAACACGGTCAATTATGAGATAAACCTAGTTTCTAGCAGGTGTACTCAAACGTTTGACTGGTACTGTACATCCTGGGTGTGCTACAGGATGTTTCCATACTGCATATCTTCTGGTATACCCAGTCTGATGAGGCACCCCAGCTGCAGGCCTCAGTTCAAAGTCCCTTAGTCGAGGGTTGGCATGACAACACGCCACGCTTAAAATGTTTTTCACCAAGTCATTTAGGCACTCAGGCCAGGTACTTCATGCAGAACAATTAGAAACTTCAGTGTACAGCACTTGGCACTGTACTTATCACCAATACCCATGGTATATACCCATTCCTTTCCACCTAGCTAAGTGCCAACTCAGTCATAGTTAAAAGTTTCACAGGAGGCACTTATATTATTTTATTTGGCTTATCTGACTGATGGCATGTGTGCATGGTGTGCTACCCAAGTTGTGTACAGTGTTCTGTTGTACCCCTTGCACAGGGACAGGGAAGAGCAGTGATCTGACAGGAACACATACAGCAGCAGGAAATGACAATAGTGTAGATCTCTTGTTTTATTCCACTGTCGCTGGAAAAGAGAATGAATCCTTTTCTGTGGTTTGCGATCGATATCAACCAGCAGTCAAATTTCTTAATGAGTGAGACTGGTATGAGGTCAGCCAAGTCCAATGCCTTATCCTTGGGAAAGACAAAGAGCAAGGCTGCTTGGTTACTGATGGATGAGAGAAGGTTCAATAAAGCCTCACTCATCCAATCTAAACTAACTCTAGGAATCGGCTGAAGACACCATTGGATTTAAAGTGAAGTAGATGATCCAGTAATGTTCAAGGTTTGAAGATACTGAGGCATGTGCCACTATTTAATAAAGATAGTGGGATGTTGCCTAAGCGAACAGTATTTGAGACACAGCGCATGTAGCCAGTACACTGGGCTGTCATACATGTTTAAAGCACATATGATACTGCTTCATACAATTTGTCAAGGAAAACAAATTAGGTATAAATAGAAGTATATGAGATTCAAATAAGAAAAAAATGTGCATATATATATATATACATACAGTATATATAGTATCGTGGCTGTATGCATTTTTAAAAATTAATTTTCCAAATGTGTGATCCTCTTCCATATAAATTGGATTTAATCACATTTATATATTTATTTTCCCACATGACATTTGCTACAATAAAATTCCAAAGTACTCTTTGACATTCAATATCAGCTTCCAATCTTTAATATTTCATTTTCACATGAAATTGTGCCCCCACATTTGCCCCCCTTCCCCCCCACTCGTTATGACTATGGTTTATACAGTAGGTGAGCAAGCCGAAGGTACCTGTTTACGTGTTCAAAACACAATTTGAATAAGGTTATTTTTGACATGTGCAAAGATATCTCTCGTTTCCGACACGACAAAAAAGACATCAAAATGTATCGTTTACGGTGCACGACATTTGTTTTTACGATCTTTCTGATAATTAGACAACGCCAAAACGTAACAATTCTACTACACCTGTTGAACAACGAGACCTTGAAACACAAGCTTGCGACAATGCTACCTCCCTATGATCCATCCTTATGCCTCTACCTCCTCCCATCACCAGGAACCAATGGATAAAAGTTTGCGGTAAAGATGGGTGGGATAGAGTTGTGCTCCAGGAGTTTGCCGATGTTGCGTGGAAGGCGAACTTCCACATGACTGGGTAAAAATGCATCCGTAAATTGTGCAAGTTAATGGAAAGTTTACTTTCACCCGAGGACGTGACTTTACGCGCGCATATCGTCTTGATGATGCGTGTGGCTATAGTTGTATACTCTCTCAGAAGCTGTGCTAAATACCGCCTGATTGCCAACCAGTCGGTATTCCGTAGCGGCATGTGCACAAGTAATAGGCATTCCGATTGAGCAAGTAATCGGAAAAAGCGTTTACATGCCATTATATTAGCTAATATCCTACTACAAAGGTACACACAAAGTCTTCCTTGCGGAAAGAAATGTAATTCCGAATCAGCTCGTTTGGTTTACTCTATTCTGATTGAGGCGTTTAGGTTGTATGAGGCTATTTATTCCAAATGAGTGTTCATTTGGTTCATTAGGCTTCATGTAAATAGAGTCAGTGTTCCTAGGGAGTAGACTCAGTTACTTGGTTTACATGGCGAATGTTTGAGCTGTAGGAAGGAATTCATTTCAAAAGAACCGTTGACCAAGTTAGGTGAGCTATTGAGGTTTGTCCAAATCACATAATCTGAATAAAACTGTTTTCGTCTCTTATTGAGTAGTGCCAACACCGCAAAAAAGGGAAAAATTGCATTGTTTGCATCGCACAAATATTTTGTTGCTTCTGTTATTTTGAAGAATTAGACAAGCTCAACAAGATATTATCATGCTACAAGTGCTTAACCGTAGACGCGATGCAGTAAGTGTTCCTGGGGAATACATTCCCTCCAGCTCCACCTCCCATCACCATTACCTAGCCCCACATCTTCACTCTCCCCCCTGGCCACTCTACCCCCTGCCTCAGACCTAGCTGTAAAAATTGGTAACTCCCCTCAATGGGACCAGAAAGACAAGACGGGAGGACCTTGAGTATTAGCGCAGGCAGGTTAACTCGGAAGGGCCTGAATGCACAGAGTGAGATTGGGGCGGCAGTAGGGAGCAGCAGGCGGGACTCATGGTCAGAGGCTAAAATAAAGGACAGCTCCTGTACCCGTGGCAAAGGACTCCGCTCTCAATCTTTGGATGGCCGGATAGCAGTATGAAAGGCTTTTACGTGACCTCGTACTTTTTAGGAAGAAAACCTTTTGCTGATAATGATTAACTGAAAAATCTATCTTTCTGACACCCTATTGACTTTTTTGTGATTGTGCCTTGTGCCCCGTGGTCCTTTTGCCATAATCTGCCACTAGAAGAGAGCTATGAAAAGGGGGGAAAGAGCGTGTGGAGTTTAGCACAGGGTTTTTGACCACAGGGATCCAAAATAATTTTCTGCAAGCGGTGGATCTTCTGCAAATCCAGACCTTTTTCTCAAATGGAAAAAAAACAAGAAGAAGAAAAAAAAGATTAACTCCAAAGCTGCCGTTCACTACTTTAGGATTATATTAAATGAAAGAGCACTGACATAGTGAAATGGATATGACACAGTCTGGTCTGTGTGAATGGATTTTGGAGCCTTACAGGACTTTCAGACAGAACTGGAATGCAAAAAAAGGCTTTGTGAAAGCATGCACTTCAATACAGTGACTGTAAAGTAAACGGCACCAGCTACAGTAGTATCAAAAAAGAGTCGCTCCATGCCCCTTCAGTGACAACAGCAGAAGCATGCTGATGGAAGCAGAGTGTGTAATTAGTTTTTCCCTTATGTTGCCCATAAACTACACACTGATTGATGCCACAACATGAGCAGGGCTGCTTTATATTTCAGAGGATTTCCCGCATGCTTTTTTATGGATCAAGAAACAAACCCACTGGGAATTTGTCTCACAAAATAGCTCTTTAATTACTCTTAAAAACGCAAAAGCAGTCTGGAACGACCTCCATTACAAAGGCCACGTTTCATTGCTTAAAGCATAGGTTTGCTGTAATGCAATTGAACGATTCAAGAAACAATTAAAAGGTATACTAAGGGGGTTGACGTCACTGCACGAGAAGTATCGCTAGTAAACACATGACAACAGAAGCCCCTGTAGTTATTTGGACCAGTCTCCCGTTGCCAGTTCGATTATTTTACAGAAAGGTAATTCATGCATATACATTTGATTCTAGATTTCTTATTCCAACTCAAACTAGGTGATGGGCAGGAACAACTGGCGTCGGAGGCAGGTGTGCCTAAAGGCCGGAGTGTAGGCTACTTTGTATGGGTTCCAACGCGTTTGTTTAGGAAGTCGTTACGCCACTGAGCGATGACGTCAAATCGCTTAGAATACCTTTAACATAGCGACCTGTAACGGAGGGGAGCAGTGATAGCAAAAGAAAGCAAAAGAGAATACAACAGCCTGATTAAGATAAAACCTCTAACGTTCGTGATAATGATTATTATTGATCGCCCATTATACTAGATGGTAATGATATTGATTTTGCGGCTCAAAGAATGATCAATTCCTCATGGAGACTGCGCTGGAGCGGGTGGCAATAATGTTATTATTATTTTGTTATTATCTAACAAGACACATGCATGCATACAACTACTGATACGAGGTAACTTTTTTACTCACACATACAAGTAATTGGGGGAAAAAACCCGATATCTGGATTTTTATAGAAAGGTCTCTAGATTACAAAGTGCATGGTAGACCTATAAACGCGACAAGAATTTAATCATATCTACAGCCTTTAAATTAAAAACGAATTTCATTTGAAAGACCATTTTATTTCCAGAACCCTGGCCAACCGTATTGGGATCATGCTTGTACTACAAGTTGTAGTTTTACTTTTTTTGCTTAGCGGGGCAAGACGAGCTACGGGAAAAAATAAATTTATGATAATCAACAAACTGAACGTCGCCGCGCTGTGCAGGGTTATACAAATACGTCACGTTACACAAACACAGAACAAAGAATGGCACATCTTGCCATAATGCCACACAACACAACAGGAGACGAAGAAGGGAGCCTCACACACACGCGGCCACTGCCGTAACGAGAGCAGCCGGAGACGTTTACAGCAAGTATTTAAGTGTCTGAAAAAAGCCTAATATTCCCGAATGCACGAGTTATGCGTTGAGCAAACGTTACTCCCTCTAAGTTTAGTGGTAAGCAGAAGGAAGATTCTTGATTCAACGGCAATTAACCTTAAAAAAAGCTGCTTACTAACGTTAAGTGTTTGCCTTGTTTAACGCATCTATCTATGCAGGGTAAAACTATAGCCTATCTGGGGGAGCTCGTCAGAACGGTTTGCCTTACAGTCGCTTAAATGTGGATTATTGATCATATTTACACATATTTTACACACATAAAATCAAACACGATATATTTATTATTTTGCCTTTATTCAAGATTGATTGAAACTCGTACACCCCCTACTCCAAACCTGTGGCTCGCGAGCAGGTGTCGGCGCGGTGGGAATCAGTCTGCAGTGCACATGATCAGTGGCAATACCAAAACGCACATTCATGACTTCATTTAAAGCTTTGACGTAAGGGTTTCTTGGGCGGATATGCTACAGGAGGTTACTCAGCGCGTTCCTACATTGCAACAAACCTTAATTATGGAACGTAACATGTTATTGACTAATGGGAGGGAAGTTCTAAGTTCGTTAGTTCTCTTTATACAGACTATTTTAGTAGCCAATAGACGACCAATCATTTAATTTTGAAATATTCACTGCCGAGAAAGAAGAGCCCATTACTTATATTTTAGCATTGTCCTGTTGTTCAACAAGATAGTTAGCCTTATCCTATCGATAGCCGTTTCCGTTTCACGAATGTGTGATTAGTCCATCCACAGCTAAAATAGTGTATTTGATGTGCAATAGCTTAAGTTAGCTACTTACAGATAAAATTGAGATATTGATGATGCAGTAGCCTACTTAAATACTTCCCCTTTCTGCCATACCTGTCTTGTTCTTTGGCTAGGCTACGTTGTAGACGTGTTTGGATGGCTGAGTACTGTTCTGCTCGTTCGAACTCAGTGAAGCGTCCTTGGCTATGGGTCACGTGACGAAGGCGAGGCTTTTTCTCTCTCTCTCTCTCTCTCACACACACACACACACACATCCAAAGAAAAGAAGAGCGAGATAGCAGCCTGTGACCAGATGCGCTGCTGAAAAGCACGCTGAAGACCTTTCTCCCCCTTGCATATTACTTTGGTTTGTCTTAAGGTTTCGTCCTCCTTTTAATTAAGCACTGCCTGTGCGTGGTAGCATTTTATGAACAGACCAACTGCCAGTCCCGAGTGAGGTTGGTCACCGGGTGAGTTTACCTGTACCGTTGCTTAGAGCACTGCAAGCTTCCCGGGAATTTCGGAAACAGCCTACGATTCAAGACCGCTATTACATTACAGGTAAGATGCCTGCTTTTTGACGACACTTATCGTCTTCTTTTACCAACAATGTTTAAATGCGTAGCCGTTACACGCAGGTAATCCGACGTGCTTAAATTGGGTGTTTTTATCCGATTATTTTACTGCTTCAGTTAATTTGATCAAGTGTCGCCAAGGTGTACCGAGATTAAAAACTGAAAATCAAAATACCGACGATGATAAAACCGAATTCTGTGTGTTTATGTTTCTGCTATCCACTTTTTGTCGATTTAGTTCACATTCTCGGGGAATGCTTAGTCAGCTAACAATTAAGGATGTGATCATTTATTTCCCCCATTTGCACGTTCCGTAGTATTTTTAAATACCTCATCTCTGCGGGGGTGTAACCGGTCGTGGTCGAGCGACTTTGAAGTAATCCCGCAGTTTACTCCATTGGACCAATGATACAGATATTTGATATAGCTACAGACTATGATACAGGCTTGATATAGCGTTGGAAATTGGACTAAACTGAAAACCAGACTTGGTGCCTAGCTGTTGTATCAAATTCAGTCTCAACATTCTCCTATGTCTCCTCATTATATTGATTTCTCCTAAAACCACTCTGCTTGCTTGTTGTAAAGTGAAGGGAATCACTGCCATTAACCGAATAAGTTGCACTCAGCTGCAGTTCCCTGGAACATTTTCTTCAGTGAAACGTGTACGTGGAGTGAGATTGCAATCAATCAAGGATTACTAAATGCCTGCTACACTACAGTGTGATTGAATCGCAACGATTGTGTACCCGATGGGATTTCCCTGAAAAAGATAACTTTATATAGAGCAGGCCACACTTGTTCAACCAGTCTGTGGATTCTGTATATTTCCCGGTTGGTATTTTTGTTATGCTTGCATCCATAAAGAAGCCCTTTAAATTCACAGCGCCCATGTGATGTATGATTTATTTTCCCCCTTGTCATGATGCTTTGGTTATCTTTTCAAGGTCTGAGTAATGTCATGAAATGCCGGCGCTTCTCAGAATTCTCAACAGCCAGTCCCTTTTTGTGCTCCTTTTCTCTGAGTTGTTGTGACAGCATCTGTCATCCTTGCCATGCGCCCATGAAACTACCTGTAAGCTGTGATGGAAGAGCACACCTTGGTGGGGGTGCTGTTTTTCCATGCACTGTAGCTATAAGCTTTTTTCATTGCTGACAATATAGTATGAAAGGCATCAGAATGGCGTTTATCGTCTTTTAACGTACTAGTTGCAGTACGATTTATACGTGATTTATCGTCAATTTGGTTAAAAATATAGGCTAATTGTATCAAAATCCGTCTTGGAGGTTAAAGCAACACTGTGGGATGACCAGGTAGTCACTGAAGTGCAACGCCCGCATAATATGAGTGTGGAGTGTAGGCTGTATCTTTATTTAGCGTGAAGTGCAGTAACCCAGTTTATTTCCCAGCTTCTGGGGGTACCACATCTTCAAATGTAAGTGAATGCTGGAGGCATCTGCAACTCGCTATTAACTTTCATTGAATTGCACCGGGGTGACGGCAAATCAAACCATTCACTGGTGTACTTGAAATGGCCATAGCGCTGTCTCCTGTCACTGTCAGCGATTGGTCACCTGTGGACCACCCCCCCAACATCCATACACGCACCCACCCACCCACCCACGCACGCACACACACATCACTGATTGGTTTATGGGTAATGTCAGCAAGGCAGGAAGTGCACTACTTTATTTAGTGGCGAATTAATAAGTTAAGCTTCATCGCATTGCTCTCCTTAGTCCATTTCCTGTTTCAGTGGAATGTCTCCTTTATTTATTTGTTTGTTTGTTTATTTATTTATATTTGTTTGTCTTGCCAGATATGCCTTGCCTGAAACCTAGTGTCTTTTTCTTTCTGCCTCCATCTGTGAGAGGAAATGGGCAGCTGGTTGAGTGCCGTAGAGTCCCAGGGTCCTGAAGCTATGTATACTTCCAGACACACTTTCCACTGGCAGTAGCGGGTTTCCAGATTTCTACAAAGCCGATTTGATCAGTTACTGACCGCTGATCTCACAATAACCAAAGATCCTTAAGGTCCAGTTATCTGTAACATTGTTGGGCTGAGTAAATACAGTGACAGTTGAGTTCAGGGCCCGTATGTGTAAAATATCTCAAGAATTACACTTAACACACCTCCCAAGAGCTTACGTTGGAGTGAAATCATTCCTCGCTTAAAGTGGTCGGTAAAACACAGTTATCACACTTTCTCATACGTAGGTCCTTAAATATTCACAAGAGTAACGCTTAAGTGTTTTTTTGACAATCACGGGTGCCGCAAATGAAAAGATGAGGTAGTCAATCACTGAAATTGCAAAGAGGAAGAACCAATCTTCTTTTGGAAAATCTATATTCTTTGATGGTCAACACAAGTTTCCAATAAAGTTCAACAGACCTTCATTACAAAAGCTGCCTTGTTGGCTAATGTTTAGGCTAAGCAAAATTGATGTAAAAAGAAAACCGAATTGGACTGTGGAGGAAACGGTGATGTTGGTAGGTAGATGCGAAAATGGAAACAATTAAGGGAAAACTTTGCCCCACATTTACAAGTCGTCATAAAAAAGAGGCATTGAGGCAGATCGTAGAAAACATTAATGCAAGCTTTGCCTACGCCATTCGGAGCCCAGAGGAAAGCGAAAAAAACTATCCTAACGCACGTTAGGAAAATTAACGCTTTCAAGAAGGCAACATCTGGCACTGGTTCGTAGTCTTCATTATTTATTTATGAGACACATTTCTTTGATATTGCAATATTGCTGATGAACAACAACAGTTATTAAAATTATTTTGAGTATTGAGCTACAATTCTTGTATTGTAGTTATACTTCATATTCGGGTGGAGGTACTGCGCCTAAACCTTTAAGCGCAGTGGCAGAGGTAGTGCTCCGCATCCTCAACCTCTGAGAAAATAGTGCCACAATCAGTGGTGGGAGACTGTCACGATGCTGGACTACTCAAACTGCAGATCGTATTAAGGTTGGTGCTCAATTATGAACGTATTGTTGCTCAATACTCAAAATAATTTGTGCATAAAACATGTACACTCAGTGGCCAGTTTATTAGGTACACCTGCTCGTTAATGCAATTATCGAATCAGCCAATCATGTGACAGCAACTCAATGCATATAAGCATGCAGACATGGTCAAGACCAAAAACGCCTTGTTAATGAGAGAGGTCAGAAGAGAATGGCCAGACGTGTTCAAGCTGACAGGAAGGCGACAGTAACTCAAATAACCACGCGTTACGACAGTGGTATGCAGAAGAGCATCTCTGAACGCACAACACGTCGAACCTTGAAGAGGATGGGCTACAGCAGCAGAAGACCAGACCGGGTTCCACTCCTGTCAGCTAAGAACAGGAAAGTGAGGCTACAGTGGGCACAGGCTCACCAAAACTGGACAGTTGAAGATTGGAAAAACGTCACCTGGTCTGACGAATCTGGATTTCTGCTGCGACATGCAGATGGTAGGGTCAGCATTTGGCGTAAACAACATGAATTCATGCATTCATCCTGCCTTGTGTCAACGGTTCAGGCTGGTGGTGGTCGTGTAATGGTCTGGGGAATGTTTTCTTGGCACACATTAGGCCCCTTAATACCAATTAAGCATTGTTTAAATGCCACAGCCTACCCGAGTCTTGTTGCTGTCCATGTGCATCCCTTTATGGCCACAGTCTACCCATCTTTTAATGGCTACTTCCAGCAGGATAATGCGCCATGTCACAAAGCACACGTCATCTCAAGCTGGTTCCACGAACATGACAATGACTTCAGTGTACTCCAATGGCCTCCACAGTCACCAGATCTCAAATCACAAATCACAAATCTGCAGCAACTGCGTGATGCTATCATGTCAACATGGACCAGAATCTCTGAGGAATGTTTCGAGCACCTTGTTGAATCCATGCCACGAAGAATTCAGGCTGTTCTGGGGGCAAAGGGGGGTCCTACCTAGTACTAGAAAGGTGTACCTAATAAAGTGGCCATTGAGTGTATATAACTACATAATACATAGGCTATACACACATGTCAGGTGCTACAAGGGCTGTCACAGTATTTGCCCTGCTGATGGTGGATTGTAATGGTCCCAAACAACAACATTACATAATTGTATTTTCCCGGTGGCTAGGAACCGGTACATCTCTGCCGTAACTGCGATACTTCTCAAAGTTGCTTGCGATATTACATCCCGCACAAGATCAGTGATAAAGATGATTCCCCGATGATCAAAGCGATAACGTTTGATTAACTGTGCATCATCATACATTTCTAAAACATTCTTCCTGTCTTGGAAGGTGCGCGCACGTCTCCGTCTTCGCAACTGTGCAGTCTTGCCTACTCCTAGTCGAGTTAAGAGAGCTCCAGAGGTCTCTTAAATACCTGACAGGTTAAGAGTATTTTTCAGTTGAGAGAAATTTGATAAATCACCTTTATTCTTACATTTGAGTGTAGGAGTAAAAGTCACTAATTACGAAGTTACACTTGAGACCATTTTTTTTACTTTGAGTGGCTTGATACATACGGCCCCAGGTGAAAAAAGAAAAAAGACAGATTCTCTATTAGTAGTTCATAATGAAATTTGAATATACATGTCAACATGTTAAGACCAAGGACCACAACGGAAATAAGTCCATGACTTTTTGTGCTATCCTGGACATTGTTTTGATGCATGACTTGCACTGACATGTATTTTAAATTGATATGTCGAATAAACTAAACTAAACTAAACTAAACTAAACTAAACTTTTGTGATGAATGTTTTTAAAAAAAAATTAATTTTTAATTTTTTTTTATGTCATATGATGTCAAAGTGGTTTATTCTGAATTATGCAGTGCCTTAGAAAACATGGCCACTCCCTTTCCCTGGGCACCGCTGTGCTATTAAGGTCACACAGATCTCTTTAGAAGTGTTGGAATATTTAGGGACACTTTCTAGCACAATATAGTTAACAAAATGCAATACGCAGTAAAACATGTAAATAGTGTGTAAATAGTAAAACATGTTATGGCACACTTTCAGTGTGTGGATGGGCCCCACGGTCTGCTATCTAATCGGGACTGTGCTAGTGCCAGCAGTGGCTGTCAGCCCCGCAGGGCAGTGCGTAATTGGCCGTATTGTCACCTGGGTAGGGAAGCTACGGCCTATTTTGCACCAGCACCCCCCTCTGGTCAATACGGCGCCTACAGTTTGCCTGCACAAGCTACACAGGAAATGTCGTCCTCCGCCTCAATGTGTGCAAGCCTAACTGGTGGACTGCAAAGTGAAATGAGGCAGCAGCTTGAAATGCGTTTCAGAGAAAAGCGCATGCTTGCCTGTGCTCTGTTGAATTGATGGAGGAGGTTGCAGTGATGGGCGTGAATGCACACAAATTGGGCATGGGTAAGATTCTTTCTATAAAAAATGTGAATGGGGCAGAAGAGGGTCAGGCTAACATCTCCGACGACTTCCTTTAAACAGTCCAATTGCGTGGCTTTAATGTTGACTTAACGACCCACCTGACAATGTATCCTTTCTTCTGCCGCATATCCGTAGGGCCCTCTGTCATAGAATATGCTTTGCATTGAAGCCCTGTTTGTCACATGGTAAATTATTTATGCTGAGTGCTTTATTGCAGTCATCGTATTGTGTGGTAAATTATTACGTCAGTTGCTTTCCGAATGAACTTCTATTGAACTGTGTGTAATTATAACCTCAATGGAACTCCAGCCTCCTATAACTAAACAAATGAAAGAGCTTAAAACACACATGCACGCGTTTGCGCTCGCGCACACACACACACGGACACGCGCACGCACACTGAAATCCAATAAACTCGCACGCTAGAAGTTTCCCTCGAAGTGACAACTCAGTCAACCGAGGACGTTTTGAAGACCGTTACCTTCGGAAAGCTCTAATGCTTTCGGACAAGGACAAATCGGTGTGCTCCAGACTTAAGTCTTGGGACTTTTCAGGGCAGGCTGCTTCTGGGGAAGAGGTGCTTGTGTTGAATGCCTTGGTGTGGCAGCAGAAAGAAGACATCTGGCCAGCATCAGAGTTCACGGTGTTGCCTGAGGCCGAGGCCTCACCCATAAAATGTTGTCAAGGTCCAGAAACCATCACTAATTGCATATGGCTTCTGGGGGCTTTGAGCATTATATTTGACCAGCATACAGGTATAGAAGGACAGTGAAATGTACTCTATATGCTCGTCAGGTGCACAGTCTCTTAAGGCTACAGTCGGAAGTTAAAGCAAGGGGTTCTTGCTCAGGGCTCCCAACTACAAGGATTGAATTTCGATTAAAGAAATTCAATTTACGAGAGTTCAGCTGTGGTACTGTGTTTTTTTATATAGATGTTAAAAAATGTAATTATAGGATACCTGAATATATTTGATTGAAAAAAAAAAAAAAAAAAAAAAGATTTTTAAAGAGGAACCAAAAAGGAACTGCACACCACACCTTTTCTTAAGAGGAGCCATGCACCGCGTTGTCTTGTGAGGCCAAACAACGGTCGTAGCCCATGCATTTCTCATCCTCTTTACATGGCTTATACAATGCTTATCATGAAAATAAAGTCCAAATGTTTCAGAAAGCGCACAACATTACGATTATATTTCAGCTGTAAATAATCTATTATTATTGTGATTTCTCTAGTCTGCTTCCAAAGTAATTACGATTTGATTATGTTCAGATAAAGGATTTGCCATGGAAATTGAAAATGGTGGATAAACCATGCAGTAATAGGTTTCCCCCCTTGGGCAAAGCTTCCAAGCCAAGATATTGTAGGTGTGATGGTGTTAAATAACGCAACTGTGGTTGACATTGAGGCTGCCTTTTAGCCATTGAATACAAGCTGAAAGGAGTGTGCCATTGGAGACCTCCCCCTTTTGTCTGAGTTGCTTTACCACTGCAGACAAGAACACCCCCCCCTCTCTCTTCTGACACGGCTATTATGCTCTTACTGACTACTGTGTTCATATCTGAAGATGTGTAACGTGCCCCTGGATACGCGTGTTCGAAACATGCGTGGGCAGGAAGGAAGAAGTAGATTGGGGACAAATGTAATCAAGTTTACTTTGCGTCCTCCAGAATGTTCACATTTACAATAAATCAAAGAATGAAGATTGTGGGAGCTGAAGTGTGAACACAAAAACGAAAACGAAGCATTCGAGATGACAAATCAGGGTGTGCACCAGTGCATGTGCTTGGTTTCATTACACGATTGAATGGTAACATTTTTCTGCATCATTTTTTCCAATGGACACAAGTAGATGATGAAAAAAAAATCTAAACGTGATAAAAGGCGGCTAAACCAGGTCTTTGCTTAAGAAGCCAAACCGTTCTCTGTGTTTGAGAGAATTTCACTGACCGTAAACATGACTCATTAACCAGTCTTGAGATAAAAACTGTTTAAAAAAAAAAAAAAAAAACCCCATTGATTTCTCATTGGTTAAATGTTAACAGGTGTTTGCTCTGCTGGTGCCTCTCCCACTGGTACTGAAGGTGTGAGATGGAAGATCCTGTCTCCTGTCCATACGCACAAAAATATCCTTTTGGTTGGAAGGGTTGCTCTTCCCAGACAGGTGTGTGTGAGAGCTGAGGAGAGCTGCCCACTGCGTTTGGTGGTCATGGGAGTTGAAAGATCACACAGACAAGCCTTGTGAAAGATTGGCCTTAAAGAATTTAAGCCTCACGATAAGTACAATGAACTGCCTTATGATGCATTGTTAGGCGTAGAAATATGAATCTTACGGGTCTTGGTGGATGCCACAGTCTTCAAACATTCAGCTTAATCCTGCTCTGTGAGCTGTGTTGGCATTTTTCCAGCGTTGATGTTTACATGCTTGGTAATATCAGGTTATTGGACAAATTTTGAGTATATCAAAACCGCATGTTAAGCTTTTTTGGAATTGTGTTTTCTGTGGTGGTTAGGAGAGGGTGGTGCTGTGCTTCCTACAGATAGCTACAGTCACCTGTGGGAATAAGCTGCAAGTAAAAGGTAAATGAGCTGTAAAATGAAAGGTAGTATCAAATAAATAAGCTGTGCTAATGCCATTATTCAGAGCACCGGGGTGCTTTCTTCTCAAAATGGATTATGTCACCAGCTGTCTGACCCTGTCAATGCAGATCACCCTGTATCTCACTCTTCCTCTCCCTTGCTCTTTCTCCGAAACAGATATATAAACTAAACATTTATCAAGTAAAAGTCCGTTTTTTTTTTTTTTTTTTTTTTTCATTGGTATGGGGAAAAGAGACCATCCCCATAAATACTGTCTGGAAAGCACCAGCCTTAACCAGCAGAGTTATTAATTTGTGATTTTAATAACATCAGATTTGTCAGAATTTGATTATTCTGTTAAGTGTGAAAGTACTTATCCAGAGTTTTATCATTGTCATGTATATTCACAAAATAAAACCTAAGAACCCGGCTTAAAAATAAGGTGATCTGCTGCTATTGTTAAAATTCCTACCTGAAATTGTGAGTGAAAGCATATCTGCAGTAAGTCATTATTTACCAGGAAGGAACTGGAGTCTCAGGCTGTTCTGGGCAGGGGGAGGTGAAACGGGGATTGATTATTCGTGTGTATTACCTTGAGGAACATGAAATATTTCAATACTGAATACATTGAAATGCATATCGCTATTTTTTTGGCTTCTCTGAATACTTGAATAAGAGCATGTGTATTTCTTTCTGAAATCCACTGAAGTCTGAACACACTGTAGTTTAATCAGAGACGCATTTCATCTTTTTTTGTGATTGGTAGACCATATTAATTGTATTCAAAGATGGACCATATTCAAAGCCAATTGCTATTCTACATATTTTCACCTCATAATCTCATCTCATACAGAATGCTGTGCCAATTTGTTTTGGCCGTATTGCAGCTACAGTGTAGTCTAGTGTAAGATGGAACGTTATTCAGTACGTTAAATGTTTATTCAAGAAATTATCCATGAGACGACTGATAAAAATGCTTGTATGCTTTACTGTAAATCCATAAACAGGCTTAAATGTATCAGGGGAAATTAAACCCCCAGTCACAAAGCAGATGTAAAACCATGAAGTCATCTTTGAGTAGATTAATGCTTTACAGCAATGATTGGTTTCAATGCAAGATGAAAATAAATATTTATGCTGAGACTTTGGAAATACTGTATGCTATTTTATTAGAGAAACATATCCTCATATAATGAAACCATGCTTCATCTACAAAGACCCTGTCTGAAACACAGATTGGAGGAATTGTTTTTTAGTTTACATCAGATTAACTCAAAGCCTGATTTGTAACTCTTATAATGGGCACATGTGGGTTGCAAATTGGTTTGTTCAATTATTCTTGAAACCGTTGTCACGGGCTGCTGGGTGGCTTATCCTGTTAAGGCCCTGTTCTAGTGCATGGATGAGCCCCACGGTCTGGTATCGAATCCAGACTGTCATTGCCGACGCATAACTCGCAGTAGCGTCAGCCAGAGGGAGAGGGATTCAGTCAGCGTGCAAGAAACCCCCGCTGGTCAATGTGGTGCCTGCGGTTTGCTTGTCTAAAGCTGTGCATGAAGGGTCTACCTACGACTCGTATCTGTGCAAGTTTAATTTGTGAACTGCGAGGTGAAAAGAAGTGGCAGCTGACATCACGCTTCGACGCCGTGTTTGTCTACGCTCTCCCTCTTTGACAGGGGTTGCAGCGGGGTTTGCAAAGAGTGCGGCTAAAGAGCACAGGCATCCCAAATTGGCGGGAAAAGGGAAAACGCATTAAAACCAATTGCAACAGTTCTTGACTTGCTTGCATCACGTTGAAAGAACACACAGCAGAAGCTACTTGGGTTTCTGATGAGAAGGGTCTGCCTGCAGCACTTCCACCACCAGAACACTTCTGCCGTCAGGCCAGGAAATGATGTAATCCCATTGGAGGTTTCCCCAGTAAACAGTAACTCGCATAGTATCCTCTTTGGTTGTATTTTACCTAGCTACGCTCTTGGAAAAATATTAGTTTCAAACAGAGCACTTTAAACCAACTAAGTTACCAGATGAACATTTAAAAAAAACATGGTAAATAATGCAACTTTGCAACTTCAAAAGAAGTGTAACTTGGAATATAAGCTGCTAACATTAGCAAACTAGTAGTAGCACTGTAAAGCTATCCATCTATATAGCTATGAATAAATTCATTCGTTTTGGGTGATCAATATTGAGTATTTTAAAATTAAGTTGTTTGAAGAATGGGAGTTCTTGAAACTTAACACTGGAATGTAATGTAGCTCATGTTTTGACTGCAAAGAACATTTTCAGGATTTCACAATTTTTACTTTACAAATTTCAGTGTTCACACAGCACAAGCTTTGCTATGTATGGCCACGGTGTGAAATCTCCTTAAACCATTTGAATGGTGTTCAAAGTAGGAACAGAACTCGGCAACTGCTCTACAGTTTATCACATAAAATCATGTTGGATGTTAATGATTGGAACCGTGGGTACTATGTGGAAATGATTGCACCTATTTAATCCCACCAGTCACATTTGTGAGTGACAAAAGGCTACCTCCACTTATCTATACATTAATGGGGGTTATAGTATGCTTTTAAAGTTAATGGGTACGATCATGGGGAGTGATAAGGACATGTTTTTTGGCTATTTTCCTTTTATGTGAAACTGTCAACTTCTATAGCTTTTTCTGGGATACCCAGCTCAGTCAAAACTGAGGAAGATTTTGGATAGTTGTATTGTTAGTCTTTTTATTGGTATATACCAGTGTTGCCACCCACACTGCAATAGCCAGGCGATTGATCAAATTAGGACGTAACAAATAAATATTCCTCTTGAGTCTACAAATACTATTAAAAATACAGGATCTTTATTTACCACATTCAAACAAAACACAGTGAACATACAGACAAAAACGACGAAGGAATAACGAAACTAAAGAAAAAAAGTCTGTCTACCCCTAGCACTAGAAATAAAAGATTTCTCACCTCCTGGTGCAAATCAAAATGTGGGTTTTCTTCCACGACTGGCTATCCCTACTCTACACATTCCTAACTCTCCAGAAAGTGCTAAATAAGATGATTACAGAAAATGGACGAAGGAGCAGGTTCAAAAAGCATTTACTAAAAAAGGATTTCAGAAGTTTGACTGGCCGGCTCCGCTCCTTTTATTCTCCAGACGGGGGCGGGGCCAGACGAGGTCATGGAGAAGGCAACTTAAAAACCCAGGATGGTGTCAATTGGCAATCAAACACCTGCCGTTTATCAATCATTCAGGGGTCAAATTTTGGCCAACTGTAACAACCAGTAATGTATAAGTTCTCTGTACACAGTCAAAGCAAAAAAACAATTGAATTCTGTGAATTGTTTTTGATATAGTATCTCTCATCGTAAGTGGATCTGTCAACAATGGTGGCTGGTGGGGACACAAACCTTCTAAGCAGGTGAAACCAGCAGGCTGTTGCTGTCGTTGATGTCCTCCTCCCCAGGGTACAAAAGTGAACGGTGCACCCATCTCTTCTGGTTGCCTTGGTGTGCGTTATCTGCATCCACCAGCTGTTTTATAGGTTTTTAGAGATGAGCCCAAGATGAGCACTTTATTGGCGAGTATGTTTGTTTTCCCTTTTGTAGCCCATTGCTTCTTTGTTCACCTCAAATTTCACAAAACAAATGCAATGCAATGCCACTCCGGTGCTATTTGAATGCATTGCATTATCCATAAGACAACACGGAGAGTAAAATATAATGAAATCTGAGATTGAGCTAGTGCAGCTGTTCAGCTCAGTGGCTGGTCGGGAGGGGTGTGGTCCTGGCTCAGTTGCCCAGTCTGCCTTCATGTCCCAGCATGCATCACTGCCTGCCCCATCTCTGATGCAGATATTGTCCATTTTATTAGTATTCATTGGTGTCTGAGTGACTGGCTGCTTTTTAGATGTATCCCATAAGGACTCATTTTGGGAGCTGAATCTGAACTGCACCCAGCATTGAGAGATGTTCTAATCCATATCCATTGATGTGAGGTGGCTCAGAATCAGTGCTTGACTAAGCCCTCCACAAAGGGCAAAGCGATGGTGAGTTTGAGAACTCGGATCAAGGTTCCACTGAGCGGATGACAACCTGTTGCCTGATTTCCATTCCAATCTGCTGTACAAATAAAAAAAGAAACTTGTAATTGAATTATTCTTCACACCCTTGATAAAGACAAACAAAAAAGATTGTATAAAATGAACTGTTTAAGTAATGAGGTATATTTCATGCTCAAAGAAATTCAGAACATTCCAAACCTACATTACTAATACAATTGTTCAGAAAAACAAACAAAAAATTTTGTTTTAATGTTTTTTTCCAGAAAACATCTTGATCTGGAATTATTCACCCCCCCTAACTATTCTTTTAAATTTAATTCAACAAAAACAAATCTTCACAAATATACAACTTATTTGAAGTTCATTGGAAGGGAGGGAAGGAGAGAACACACGTTTGAAATACTATGGTCAGCTATCATCATGGTGAAATGCACAGAACTCCCTGAAAGCATCAGACAAAAGGTTATTGACCTCTACAGATCAGGAGATGGCTACAGAAAAATCACTAAAATGTTAAAGAAACCGCTTTCCACTGTTGTGTCAATTATTAGGAAGTTCGAGGCCACTGAAACAGTGGTTAACCTGCCAGGTAGAGGACGCAAGTCTATCTTGCC
Source organism: Aldrovandia affinis (assembly GCA_029706075.1). Lineage (NCBI taxonomy): Eukaryota > Metazoa > Chordata > Actinopteri > Notacanthiformes > Halosauridae > Aldrovandia > Aldrovandia affinis. The sequence continues at coordinate 1,084,929 of JAINUG010000161.1, read as the reverse complement.
CCCACGTGTAGTGAGACAGATGGTTCGAGAGGCAAAAAGAAGTCCAAGGGGCACAGTTCATGATCTCCAAAATATAACCTGGCATCTTGGGGTTACAAGGTGTCTAAAGCTACCATTCGACAACACCTGCATGACAATGGCCTTTATGGCTATTGCAGGTTATGGAGTTGCAAGAAGGAAGCCTCTTTTGAAGACAATTAACCAAAAAAGGCATCTTGAATTCGTCAAACTACATCTGAACTACAATTGGAACCGTGTCCTATGGTCAGATGAAACAAAAATAGAGCTTTTTGGACATGCACATCAGCGTTATGTTTGGCGTCTAAAGAATGCAAGTAATGTTGAAAAGCACCTCATGCCTACGGTGAAACATGGTGGTGGATATTTAATGCTTTGGGGTTGTTTTGCATCCACAGGCCCTGGGGCCCTTATTAAAATAGATGGAACCATGTACTCCAGCATGTACCAAGGCATTTTGTCCAAAAACCTTCTTCCCTCTGCCAGGAAGCTACACCCTGGCTGCAGATGGACCTTCCAATAAGACAACGATTCCAAACATGCATCCAAAGTAACTAAGAAATGGTTCTGACGTGGATCAATGTCCTGACGTGGCCATCTCAGTCTCCAGACCTGAACCCAATTGAACATTTGTGGTTTGAACTAAAAAAAGCAGCCCCCAAACGTCAAGCCAAGAATCTGAAGGAACTAGAACAATTCTGCATGGAAAGGTTGAAGATTCCCCCCCAAGAAGTTCCATAACCTCGTACGACACTACAAAAGGTGACTACTTGCTGTTATAATGGCCAAGGGAGGAACCACAAGCCTACTGTTTCACACCATACCGCTCATGCATTGCTGACCGAACATCTACAGAACATTTTTAGGCTGCTGTGTCCAGACAATTAGGATGCAACTATATATTGATTATTGCCAAGACTACAGTACTGAAATGTCACATTAGGAACATCATTTAGTCACGCTATCCTCCAGTAAAGGTGAATGGAATGGAATGAGTTTTATAGCTCCTTGGCCCCTGACTCACAAGCCCTGGAATATACAGTATGCTTGATGATGTCATATGGTGATGTCACATTGAGTGTTCACTCAGTGAAGAAATTGGCCTAATGCATTACATTCACCCACTCATAGCCCAGCTTTAGGTCCCCTTTTACTCCATTTACTTTCAGATAAAAATGTCTGTCCCATCATTGTTTTTCCCTGCGTCTCTGCACCGGTTCATATAATAACTTTAGGGACCACAACAACATGAAATGTCTTCTGCTTAAAAAAAGGAAAAAGGGAATTTGATCAAGATGAATTATTTAAAGTATGACTTTTTCCCTCATGAGAGCAGTCTTGTCATAGCCGTTGTTCAATGATAAGACCGCTTGTGTTTTAACCAGCCTGGGGTCAAGAGATGTACGTAACTGCATACAAAGGATGTTCTGCTCCATTTAGTTGTGTGTACTATAATTATTCCCTTTTATGATAACATATACAACTGTTATTCTTATGCATATGAACAAGCTTGTTGTGATATGTAACATTTGTACTGCGTGTAATGAAGGTTTAATAGAAGTTTGCTTATAAAACTGACGAATATTGTCGACAATTTATATTATCAATGATTTAAGAACTCGGTGTAAGAACTTCCCGCTAACTGTTTTCTTTTGGCCGTGTTTTCAAGGAAAGTGCAACACTTAGTCTTCGAGTTCATCTCAAACACAAAAGGGGCCCGGATGCAGTGCCACTCACCTGGCATGTCCTCTTAGGAAGACCTTCAAGGGATGTTCCTCAGACGTGTTTTATTTGAGAGCCATTTGAGGGTATTGACCGGGGGGGTTGCTGGAACAAGAAAGCAGTGATTCATCTGTTTAAAGGCTTTCGCCCGGAACCACAGGGGCCTGCTCCCAACCTTCATTGCACACATTTAACTCCGCATTCAGGCTATGTGGATCACACCCCAGGGGCCCCCCCACTTGCTCCTGTTCTCCGTGGTGCTGGTGCTTGTTGTTGTTGTTGCAGCGCTCGGCGGAATCGAAATACTTTACCCGTCTTTGGCCGAAATTCATTCTGCCGTGCGGTCTTTTCAAAACTGATTGTTTCTCCTTGCGTTTCAGTTGCTTTTTTTAATGCTTGTTTTTTTCCCCTCCCGTTTTTCAGACCTCTCCTGTTCATATTTGTGCGATTGTTCACCTACGTGTTGTGACTGTGAAATAACTCACGTTTCTGGATAATACATATTGATACATGTATATATTGAGTACATGTTTGTAGGCACAAAGTGTTCTATGTAGTGCGTGATGGCACAGGTGTTTAGTTTAGTTCATATGCCATAACGGAGTTGAAAGAGGCTTGAGGCATTCAGCCAATGTTTTCCTGTTAATGTGATATGGGCATTGAAAATAGGATCCCAAAATGTGTTGGATGTTCTTCTTTATTTGGTGTGCAAGCACCTAATCCAAAACAATTGACATGGCTTGCATGTTATCGGTTTCTCCAGCAGGAATATTTTACTAAAGCAATTCAGGTTAAGGACCTCGCTCAAGGTGAAAACGGCACCGCCCTACCGGGCAAATGAACAGGCAAGCGTCCGTTCCAAAATATTCATTAGCCAGTTTGTCCTCTGCACAGCGGCTGGGGTTTATTCCTCTTTACGACACACGTCTGAGTGGGAGTAGAGAAAACGGGGCAGCTGAGGTCAGTTTTCAGTTTCGTCGAATGCGCAACAGACCGGATCAATAGCTGTGGCGCGGTCCCGTTTCCTGCTGAACACATGCCTGGGGTAAGGCCAGCTTTATTGTTCAGCAAGGTCCCGTGGCCACCACGGTGGGCCACGAGTTTTCCGCTAAAGCCCGGCAACAGAGCTCTGGCCTTAATTAACTTAACATAACATGACATGATTGTCGTAATTAACATAATTAATTGGACCGGCTGGCGGTCACGGTTCTGATGCTTCAAATGTGGTTATTCTCATTAGTCATCGTGAGCTCCTGCCTGCATACCAATGTTAATGAGTCATGATGTCGGCTTTTTTTGCAGAAGCTCTCGCATATGGATGCTATTCACGTGGGGTTTGAGACGTCGGCGCGGCTTCAAATGAAAACGAGGATACAAACGGTCCGAGGCGGCAGCTCACCATTTCTGACCGATCTTGGTCGACGTGTGTGGTCGACCCGTGTGCAGCTCGTTAGAATACTGTGCGTAAAACGTATGGAGCCCGCCAGAATTCATTAATACGGACGCCAAAATAAGCGATATGGAATTTTTCCCATGGAATCGTGCGTTCGTCTACCTCTCCGTAGTTCTCTTTACACAAAGGCACCATCTGAGGAATGGAATCCTGCGTGAAATATGTGGCAGTGCTACAGAATGATAGGATCCTGGGATTAGGGGCGAACGAGATGATCATTGCGGCCTGTGTCCAAATCGCCTCCTTTTGGGAAACCATCTGGCTGCTATCATTACGGCAGTCTTATTGGAATGTTTAAAGATTCTGGCTCCCCTTTGTCTTTCCTAATGATCTTCTTTTCTTAGGAGTTCCGCCCTGCTTTATCGATGCACCTGTAGAGGGCTGTTTCTTTAATTAAAGTCCCCTTTCTCGAGCGCATTTCGAGTGTCCTGTCCTCTCAGGACAGGGGCGGGAGGAACAGGAGGCAGCGGTCCTGATTTAATCGAGAAACCGCGCGCGCGCGTACGTAGCCTCTTAATGGATGTGTCTGAGTGTAGCGTCCGCTTCTGTCGAGCGAGGTATAAACAGGGCAGAATCTGGACTGCTTCTCATTGTGCGGGGATACGCCAGGCCCATGGGCGGTAAACACAGATCTTCCACAGCATGTATCTGACCGCAGGGGCCCTATTATTTTCAAGATTAAGGGTTGTCATTTGATTTTGACGCTGACAGGTGGGCCACTGCTTAGGCACGAGAGGTGAGGCTTCGTGGACCCTGTAATAGATCAGCTAGGTGCAGTCAGTCACACACTTTCATAAACCAATCAAACGCCTTTTCACTCCACAGCGCACCAGCATGACCGGGGCGGGTCTGATTCACCGATGACACACGATGGCACCGCATACTTTGAGCTTCATGAAACCTTGCCTCTCCCATACAGGATGTTCTGGAGCCTGTGCGAAAGTGACTGAATAGAGAATTTCAAAACGACGTGTTTTTTAACCATGATTTTTCTTTGTAAAAATGTCGTATTCGTAGGCCGAGCTCATCGCTGCAGCATCCTCCGTCGGTTTGGGAGGACGCCGCCGCTCGTTTTCACTACGCAGTCCACGAGCTGAGCCGCTCCGCTGCCGCGTCAGGCAGACCATTCGACGATGGGAGGTCACAGCTGCAGGACACAGACAATCCTGCGGACCTAACCCTCCCCCCACTAGCTATTGTGGCTGTACTGCACCTCCTCGTAGTGACTCCTCACATAGTGAGCCTGTCAACTGTCATGTCCCGTAATTTAGATCAACAAACCAAACCATGACTTTAGTGACGTGCGTCTTTTTCTCAGTGGCAGAGTGGCGGCGGGGGAGCTGAGCGGCCAGTAATGGGAACGCTGAGTAACATGCTGTACGTGACAATAATGACATAAAAATAAAATAATGTATACATAACAACAAATAACAATGCATAACAGCAACAATAATAATAGCGGTTAAAATACGAGTAATCTTGCTCACTGTTCATCAGTTCATGTCAAAGTTTGATTACAGAAACATAATTAGAATGGGCAAAAAAACAAAAACTAACACCGGTCAATCAATCATTTACTATTTTCCAATTATAAATTCAGTTCGGTTGGTCCTTGTAATTGAGTCATTGAGTAGTTCTGGCGAGAGCAGTCTGACCGTAATCAAGCTGACAAAAACGGGTCAGGAACTGTGAAATTAATTCCAAACGCAAATTTTGTTTCCACTTTCCAATTAAGCCGTATAGAAGCAGTGCTTGAGCAAGCGAGATGAATGTAAATGAGAAACTGCTGACGTGAACATCTGGATACGGGGACCCGTTAGTGTAACGTATGCTTACCTGTCTGAGTCCTCTCATGCTGCTTAACGCCGATTACTCCTCTTTTGAAATGCAGCGTTGGTATCTTCGCTCGGCGCTGCACGAGGAACGCCGCTTCGGTTGAAACGCATCGCTTCGGCCCGACTCCGAGCGCAAGTACTGCAGTGTATACGTTCCGCTCGTCGCATTTGAGCGTGATGGAGTGCTTTTGAACTTTCGACACTACATTACACGCTCACTCTTTGCAATCAAGATGATGAGGGTGATGAAGGTTCCACTTATCAAGCGTTCACTCGGTGTTTCGCACAGTCCAGCCCTGCCGTGTATGTGCGTGCGCTGTGCGTGTGCTGTGCGTGAGGTGGATAAGGCCCTGAGTCAAAGGAGACACTTTTTGAAGGACACCATTACAAGGATGGGTAAGCGCACATACAGGAAGAAAAAGTGACTCAATTTTTGCTATAACAATGGCACTTGATTTTTTTTGTCTCCTCCCGCAATTATGCTATGACAATGGCACTTTTCCTCCCTCCCACAATTCCCCACCATTCCGTCTCGCACATCACCCCTCGGTTGGTACCATAGTCAAGTATTCTGCCAAGGGATTTACAGCTCAGCACTGCACCTGGAGAGACATGTTCAACACTGGGTCCACAGGGGAGTCAGATATCATCAGTGTAGGCAGCGTTCCCTCGACAATAAAACCCCAGGTCCTCATTGGATAGAAATGGAATACAGGGGGCAGAAGAGACTTTAGAGAACCTGGCCACTTATACCTGAAGGTATTGTTTGAACCCAAACTTGGACCTCTGTGCCCTTGAGCAAACTACCTCACCTCCTAACTGCTCAACTAAGATGGCAGCTGTGTCGGGTGTGAAGCTTGTGTAAGCCGACAGTAAAGGCATCCGCAGAGCAAATGAACTGGCGTATCACGTCTTTCGGGAGATGGACAATAAAGGCAGCGTTTAAATTCTGCCGTTTAGCGCTGAGGTTTTATTAAGATGCACGCTTGTTGCTCGCTCATTTGACAAGGCTATCAGAAATGTTTTAAATGCTTCAGTTAAAGACGTGCATGTCCCAGGGTGTGCTTTGAACTATAACCACCACTGAACGGTTAGTCTCTCATTACAATAACCTCCTCTCTCTGGAGACATTCGGCCCCCGGAAAAAACTCGCAGTGTCATTCACTCACACAGCGCTCTGGTACACCTCTGAGCTGCGCCTCATGAAATCCCCTGGGCGTCGCTCAGAGCGTCTCTCGAAGAGAGCAGGGCTTGTTTCTCATGCCCAGGCCTACTCCGAATACATCAGCGATTATAAATGTACCCTCTCGGTTTCCAGATCCTCGCATTATGCCAACATAATCTTCTCCAGTAAAGGCAGCACCAAAGCCCTTTTTTCTACTGTCAACAAGCACTTACAGCCCCCTGATAACTTTCCCTTATCGCCACTGACCTCTGGAAGTTTCTGATTTTCTTTCAGTCTAAGGTTGAGGCCATTCACAAAGTGCTGCTGCGGAGGAGCCCACTACACTTTCTCTGGAAGACTTCTCGGGTAGCTTGACAAACTTCCTCATGGTAAATGAGAATACTATATCTGACCTCATCCATAATTCAAGGGCCTCTACGTGCCAGCTTGACCCCATATCCACTTCACTAGTCAAAGCCTGCCTCCCCTCTCTTTCCTCTCTGCTGGTCAAGATCGTAAACTCATCTCTTAATTCTGGCCTTGCACCTCACAGCGTGAAAGTGACAGCATTTTTCCATTTTCATTTTAGGCATTTAGTAGACGCTCTTATCCAGAGCGACTTACACCGTTTACATTTCTTAACATGCAATCATTTATACAGCTGGATATTTTTCTGAAGCAATTCAGGTTAAGTAATATATATATATATATATATATATATATATATGTATATGCCATTTAGCAGACGCTTTTATCCAAAGCGACTTATAGTAGTGAATGCAATCATTTTTCAGTATATGTGGTCCCAGTGGGAATCGAACCCACGACCTAAGTGTTGCAAACGCCGTGCTCTACCAACTGAGCTACACAGAACCACTGTACCACAGCAGTCACTATTCTCAAAAAACAGGCGCTGACCCAGAAAACGTCCAACAACTTCCAGCCCATTTCAAATCTTCCCTTCCTGGCTAAAGTGCTTGAGCAGGTGGTTGCCTCCCACCTTCAGGACTACCTCACCTCCAACAACTTATATGAACCCTTTCAGTCTGGTTTCCGTACGAAACACAGTGCAGTTGTTCTCCACAAGCTCCACAGGCTCCCAGTTAAATTCCGAATCCGATTCGAAATCCTCCTGCTTACATACAAAGCTCTCCATGGCCCAGCACCCACCTATCTCTGTGACCTTCTCCTAGACTACTCACCCTCCTGCTCACTGCACTCCTCCTCTGCCAGCCTGCTCACCATCCCCTCCTCACGCCTCTCCTCATTTGGTGATGGGGCTTTTAGCTGTGCTGCACCTAAACTCTAAAACAGCCCTCCTCCCCACATTCACACCTCGGACTCACTCACTTCATTCAAAAAAAACTGCTCAAGACCCACTTATTCAAGCATACACATAACTATGCATGCACTTCCACACTTTTATTCATTTATTTTAATTTTCCTTTTATTATTATCATTATTATTATATGTATCCTCTTTTTATTTATCTTTTTTATTATTTTATTTCCTGTCCCTTAGAGAATTAAGTTAGAAAAGATATTCTTTCAATTCTGCTATTTTATTATTTTGTTGCTTATTCTTTGTACTGTGTGTCTTATCCCGATTTCCCTGTAAAGTGACCTTGGGTGTCCTGAAAGACGCTTGATAAATAAAATGTATCATTATTATTATTATTATTATGATGTGGTGAGTATAGTATCATTAATTGTTCCACTCTGTCTGCGAACCAGATTAAATGCATCGTTAAGTGGTGGCAGAATAATTAGGCCTAGATTTACATATGAAAGAAACTGCTGGATTTAAAAGCGAATGCCCATTTAGAGTGGACTGAATTTAGTGAAGTGGTGGAGGGTGGCAAAGTGTAATTTCAGTGGAAATGGCTCTCTCAGGTCATTAGCTGTATTATTGCCTTCCCAACAGCTGGTAGTAAAACTGTGGGCGGTCTCCAAACTCAATACCTAAAGGCCGGGCGAGTGTGTGTGTGTGTGTGTGTGTGGCTGCGTATGCGTCGAGGGTACCCTTGTGTGACTGTACATAAGTATTTTCCCGATCGTGTCCGGTGATGATCTTTGCGCATTGGCATTTGAACTCTTTTGTCTGTTATCACGTATACTGCAGAAGCCAATCTTACGTGATTATTCCTTATGATGCGTGTCAGACAAATCAATTTGAGAAGGGGGTGGGTGGGGGCGCCGAAAGGGCAGGCCGGAGACACGGCCCAACGCTGTAGCCCCCGCCATTTTAAATTCTTCACTTTCTGGGCTCAGTCTTCAGGTAGTTGGAACGGGCAATTTTGCGAGAGGTAGGAAAAGTGAGTGCGACTGCAGAAGAGCGATGGAGAACCCCCGGGGCGCGCGCTGTAGCGTAGCGCCGTGCACTTCCAACGCTCGCCCGGGTGCCAGCGCAGCGCAGCGCTCGCCCACCCGACTCGCACAGCACGCGAGAACAAAATGTCAACGAGATAAAATAAATTGTTTTTCAACTCCCCGGGGAGGGAGCGGGAGAGGGAGTGGAGCCGCGGTGAAACGATTCACTTAATGATGCAGACCGTCGCTTTTAAACCCCCTCCTGAGAGCCTCGCACCCTGAGCCACATCCTTTTCATCCCCCCCCCCCCCCACCATCTCCTCTTTCTCTCTCCTCTCCCTGTTTGCTCTCTTAACTTCTCTCTCTCTCTCCCTCTACCCTTTTGTCTCTCTATCCCTCCTCTCTCTGCTCGCTTATCTCCAAAACACATTAAATACCTGGTCCTTGAAAGTGCATGTGCCTTATTTGTTCCAACCCCCCCCCCCACATTCTGTTATGTGCATACTCCCTGGTAATTGTGAGTGAGGTATAAACAAAAGATGAAATTATTAATATTTTAATTCAAATGATTACTTTCATTGTATTTTTCTGTGTGCCGAATATATTGGATAATATAGACAATGTGTGTGATAATGTAGACGATGCCTGATGATTGTGGTCATGTATCAAGGCCTAGTGGGGAATATTGTGTGGTGGCTCTTCATGCATTATTCACCGTAGTTTTACAGCAATGCCACCGCTTCAAGAGCGAGGTTTAATGACTCTTAAAGTTACGCATCGCCTACAGCACCGCTGCAGCTTTGTGTAGGTGCAACTGACGGTTGTTTTTGTGTAGGCACCATTGTCAGATGTGTCACGGTCTGAAAAAATAGGCCTCAAACTGATCGAGGCCTTGTCAGCTAACAACTGTACTGTAAAATGATACGAGTTGAAGATGCAGTATCCGTAGGCCTTTTCACAGGGTCAGTGCACTGCTTGTGTGAACGTTCTCCTAGGCAAGCTTATGATCCACAATCCTTTACATCAGCAGCAGTGAAGGAAACCGCCGAAACACGCATTAAGTGTGTTGCTGCGCACTCACTGCGATGGTTGGACGCTGACTGCTATTGATTTAAGAAAGGTTTGGGAGCAACTGTTTTGCCAAAAGCAGCAACTTCAGATAGCAGACGATAACTGCGGAAGCCGTTGTCGGAACAGTGAAGTTAGAATAAAAATGGTCTATTCCCTGAATGCAGTAGCCTTAACAGTGAAACGCCCTTGTTTAGTTCTGCACTCTGAATACTGAACACAAGTGGTATTACATATTAAAACCCCTCACTTATCCTGCATGTAAAATATATTTATTTGATTTAATATAATGATTAAAGAACCACTCATGTATGCAGCGAGCTCATATCGGCTTCCCTCCCCCTCCCTGGGGCGAACAGCCAATTGGCGCCCCTAGTGGCACTCCCGGCCAGAGCCGAGCTGGCGTGACCTGGTGGAATCAAACCCTAGTCGCAGCGGGCAATGTCCGACGTTCTTACCGCTACACCACCCGGGAGGCCCCATCTCTTCCCCATTCTTAACACGCAGACCTTAAATAAGCAGTGGGCATGAAATGGCCCTTTCAAGATCTCACGGTCGTGTGTCATCCAGAAGAAACAATTCTCAGGTGAAGAAGGTCCTATTTATCAAGTGTTCACTAAGCCTTTCACACAGTCGAGCCCTGCCTGCGTGCGTGCGTGCGTGCGTGCGTGCATGTGTTAAGGAGACGTCTTGAGAAGGGCCATGATGGCGTATGCGGGATAGGCATGCCTTCCGCCCTGTTACTTCCCTGTGCTTGTGTCCAGCCAGAATCCCGCCATGTCACGCTCCTCAGCCGACGTGCTGTCAGCCTGGGTCGGGCTTTCTGCGGAAACGTCTCTGGCTCACCTCAGTACAGCTGACCTACAGCGAAGGCCGGTCAGTGGGAATCCAGCTTGAGAAATGGGCAGTAATGCATCTCTCTCACCCTCCTCGGATCACTGGGTTCCCAGCCCAGGGAGTGCTCCGCTACTTTGTGCTCAACTTTAAATGGAATTGCGTGGAACAGGTGAAGCGATAGCCTGCGGCTTCGCGAGTCCGCGGCCGGAGCTCCGGTTCCTCTCTCCCATCGCACCTTGCGTTGCAGCAGGCCTTTTGCTGAGAAATAGATTTTTCGAGAAACGCCATCAAGCATTCTGATGCCAGCGTTTAACGGCAATCTTGTTTACCCGAGCAGAGACCGACCGGGCACAGTTTTGTACACAAGCAACGCCGCTCGATTTAAGCAATCACACACCATTTACCGGAGTACGAAACGGCAGAGCGGACGCGGAGATGCACTTTCGACGCAGACAGAAAATGTTAATTGGGCGCTGCAAATCCCCAAGCGAAATATGATTAGGTGCCGAGAACGGAGATAAGAACAAGCCCATTGTCTGACTTAATTTCCGTGAAGCCCTTAATATTTCAGTGACTGCTGAGGGATGGGGTTGTTTTTTTTTGTTTTGTTTTTTTTAAAGAAAGGAGAGCGTTGTTTTTCTGATTGAGATGCCAGGCACTAGTTTGAAACGAGGTTGAAACACGGCCACGTCCGTAGCGGGAACTCTTTGTCGCAGCCTCGAGATTTGTCGCTTCGCCCGTTCTGACTCATAAGTTTTATAATAACGGATAATAACCTGTTACTGACTAATTAACAATGTGACTGCAGGGATCTCATTAAGTTTGTTACAATGATGCGTTTCCAGAAATAGCGCGATGGTGTCATTTCCCCACTGCGCCTGATGGGGCCCCGCACCAGTCATTATCACCGGCACATTTCCCTGGGCGAGGCTGCCTCATATTTGCATGCCATTATAGGAATATTGAAAAATGTGCTTATGATTTCATCTATTACAATATTTATAATCGCACAGTAGTGTCGTCGCAATTAGAGCTGGGCTTCGGTGATCTGGTCATTCAGGCTTGGGAGCTTGCCTTTAAACTGCTCATTGTCCTGAACTTTTGTAAGTGTTTTTGCTTGATTAAGAAGTGTGCACGTTCAAATAAGGATCGACCATCTGCGGCCATTTCCACATTTACTAGTGTGGGATGGTTCTGATGTGGTGGTGCTACTTTTGCCTTTTACCTCTTAATATTGCGTTAAAGTTTTGATTGAAATTATGACTTGTATAAACTTTGGTCTCATAACTTTGGGATAAGCACATCTGATGTAGCCCAGTCCTTGTCATTGTGACACTGGGAGAGGTGGAGGGAGGAGTGGAGAGGGCTGCACCTCCCTTTTGGCTGCTGTCAGGTGTTCCTGTTCCCTCCCACAGCCCGGAGAGTACTACAGGACCATGGACAGCAGCGGCCTCACTTACAGGCAGGCTCACCTGAGGCTAATGAGCAATCAACTCAGCTGTGAGCCATTGCCTTTGTCAGGCCATTATAAAAGCACAGCCTGCCATGCCTGAGGTGGAGTTTTTGTGGGGCATGGAGGAAAAGGTGCTGGTTTTGTTGCTGTTAACCGACAACATGTTTTTACATCTTGGTAAAACAGAATCAATTGTATGTGGATCAAAGGTCAGATAGAGAAATTCTCCAGGTTTTAACATTATGGCCAATGGAACAGAAATAACTGCTGTAAACTGGATAACACCCTGTCCGCCGAAACCATGGCACGTTTTTTTTCCCAAGGCTATCCAAATTCCTTCACACAAATACTCTAAAAACCCCTGCTGTGGCTCTGGTCCAGGATCATTTTGATTACACTTGCACATCTTGATACAGCAGAATTTCCAAACATCTAATAAACGGACTTCAGACTTCCCAGAAAAGAAAATCAGAGTTGTACTTAAGTTCTGGACACCACACTACAAGAAAGACCTAGAAGATCTTGAAAAGTTAAAAGAAGGGCAACTAAACTGATACCTGGTATGAAAGGCAAAAGTTATGAGGATAGACTTAAGGCGCTCAATCTATTCAAGCTTAGCAAACAGAGACTTTGGGCGGATTTGATTGAGTTTTTTTACATTCCTAAAAGGGATTAACAAAGTGAACTACCAAAGATGGGTTTGGTTAGCAGAACAAGAGGCCACAGGTGGAAATTAGTTAAAAGCAAACGCACAGATATTAGGAAGGCTTTTTTTACACAGAGGGTTGTCACTGCCTGGAATAGCTTGCCAGGTCAGGTAGTAGAGGCAAAAACACTTGGGCTACTCAAGTCCGGGCTAGATGCAGTACTAGATACTCTTTAGATTAGGACATGACGAGCCTAGATGGGCTGAATGGCTCGTTCTTGCCATTAGGTGTTCTTATGTTCTTAAGTTACCGCCTTGCTCTCAGTTAGAAGCGAAACATTTGAAAGATCTTGGATGGTTAAAGGTGGAAGACCGAGTTGCCATGCTAAAGCTTAGAGTGGTGCACAGCACTGTCATTGCCATTATTACTGCACCAAGTTATTTTAATGGTTACTTTACACGTGTGCGAGCTGCTCATAATCACAGAACAAGAAGAGCTTGTGTGACAGATGTAAGCATCTACAGGTTTAGAACCTCTGTAGGAAAAAGCACTTTTTCCTATACGGGGGCTATAGCCTGGAATAGTCTCCCCAGCCCAGTCAAAAACATTGAGTCCAAACTTAACTTCACATTTTCTGTTAAGAGATTCATGCATAATCTCGCTAGATAACGACTCACGTCGGGGGGCCTTGGGTGTAGCGGTGAAGGCATTCGTACGGAGTGCAGGTTGCCCACTGCGGCCGGGGTTCGAAACCCGGCTGCGCCAGCCCGGCTCTGGTTGAAAGCCCCGTCGGGGGTGGCGATTGGCTGACCACCCCAGAGGGAGGGGGAAAGAGGGAAAGGTGTCCCTGTAAGGGAAAAACTGGCTTGACTCTGAGGGTGAGCAACGGGCTTGTGGGGGAGGGTAAATTGAAAGAAATGGAGTGTAATCGGATGCCAAATTGGGAGAAAAATGGGGAAAAAATCTTTTTTAAGCATGTGCAGATTTGTATTATATTGTATTGTCCTGTGATTGTTGCACTTGTCTTTATGTAAGAGGACCACAGAGTAAATAAGTCTGCCTTCTCTGTTTTTATCCTCGAAGGTTATGTGCTGTACATACTGTGGTTTCATTCTTTGCTTTGCGCTTTGCTACGTGGCCTGCATGTTAACATTTTTAACTTTCAAATAAAACCCACCATCTCTTAAATGTTCTGTGTTTTAACGTGCTACGCACAAGGGTGAGATTACATGTAACCGTTTTCCACCGAAGCAATTATTCATGTAATTTCATTTGGCTTCAAAATAAAAGCGCTTCATCTGTAAATTGCATATTAGTTCTGCAACAGCGTCTTGGAAATTCAGTTAGTTCAATTATCTGTGGGAAGTAGAGCCCTTGCCTTGCATGCCAGCTTTGTTTAACCCTTTCATCGAACTCCGTGGAGCACTGCAGTCTGCTCATTTCCCTGGCTCTGCTTCGTGAGTGATTGATTCACACCGCCTTCTGCAGCAGCTTAACTTATTAATTTCATTCTAACTCCCTTTCACATTCAGTGCGGTAATTGGCTTCCCTGTGTCCTTACGATGCCTACAATATCAACCCACCCGTACGGCTGGAATAGTTACTCAAAATCAAACGGCGCTATCTGGACAGATTTTCTAATTCCAGAGCCAAAAGGTGCGTATCTAATGAACTTATTGTCTATTTTCCCTGTTTAAACTTGTTGGAAGAAATTATGCAGAAAAATGGGACGCCACATTCACGCGCGGAAAGATTTTTCAGCATTTGATGACGAAATCGATTTGAAGTTGTGAATTGTGAGTTGGCAGAAACCTTGCAGGATGTATTATTTGTATTTGGCAGCCGCAAAATTGTAGTAAGGCTGAAGTTGGCCGTTATCACGGTTTAGAAAAACAAGTGTGCGCGCCATCGATCACAGCACGACGCCCCCTTTCTTTCTGCTGGCTGTGCCAGCTGGGTATTTTCAGGACAGCGCTCGTGCCTTTTTAAGAAATATTCTGCCGTCTTAATAAGCTCCACCAGCCTATTGAGCCAGCATGTGGGGGTCAGGGAGAACATGCGTATCTGTGGTGCCTGCTGGCGCTGGCGTATCGCAGCAGGTGATGAGGTGTCTGGGCAGGGCAGAAGGTGCTCATGTGATGTCACTTTCGTCCTGTAGGTCAGTGACACTGATTACATATCCTGTGTGGCCCTCCTGTGTTTTAGGACCGTTCGTTGTATTAGTGGTATCGATTCTCCTGAGACCCCTACGACCGGGATCCCCAAGCTGTGGCCTGTGAGTACGTCCCATGGGGCCCTCGGCAAAATGGAATTGAAAAGAAGTACATTTCCACATTTTCCATAATCAGAGTCTTATGTCCGGCATGTTTAATATGGTCCCCGATGGGATCCCCCGGGATCTCCTGTAGCTGTGGTCCAGTGCAAAGCTTTAATCCTGTCACTCCACAAACCGTTTGACTCGCGGAACAAACGACCGAATCTGGCCGCCGCACAAAGACTTTCAGCATCTGACAGCCGCTCGCCGGACTGAATCGGCCCGCCGGTTCCGGATTCGGGGCTTTTGTGGCCGCGGGCGAGTGGACCCTGGAGAAGCCGGGCTGCCAAATCCTGCCCGAGAGAGAGAGCCCCGGGGAATCTTCCGAGATGACGCCACGGAGGAAGAAAAGGGCCGTTTCGCTGACGCGTCAGTGTCGCCGTTCGCCATGATCAATCTCCCCTCCCTGCTGAGTCATTATCTGTCCCCCCCACGATCCGCCCCCTCTCTCCCACCCTCTCCCTTTCTTCCCCTGAAACCGCCGCATGATTTAATGCGCCGCATCACCGCCGCCCGCTAGTAAATCGCTCTCGTTTCCCCCTTCTGCGTCCTGCCCCTCTCTCGTCTGACGCAAACGCGACGTGACCGAGCACCGGGCCTCTTCGGCGGCCGTAAATAAAGCCCACCTCGTGAACGAGCCGTCCGCCTCACTCTGGAGTCGTATAGATCACTGGCTGAGCTGGACCTTGGACTGACCGAAAAGGACAGAAATCAATTGGGCGATACGTCCCTTTTAAACGAAGGAAAAAAGCGCGCACACGCGTTATGTCACCGCCCGCCGTTTCCATAACGATGAAAAAGCACCGCAGCGGTGGAGCCGTCTTCTCGGGCAGAGGGGGGGTTCGTCTGTCTGTCGCAAAACAGAAACGGTGGAGGTTCTCCTTTGTGTTTAGTGTTGGGATTGATCAATTCTAAAGCCAAATATAAATTCATCTTCATCTAGAAGATATCTTTTTAGTATTATTTATACGGAATTTATAACTCGTGCTTGTAGGCGAGTTGTGTTCCCTTGTGATAATGGAACTCATGGGAAATTAAGTGATCTCGCGCTGGCAAATTTACGTTGAGATAAGCATCGTGTTTCCATCTGAAACTGTATGTCCATAACGTCAAAGGAGCCCGTTGCACTTCACCGTATGAGGCCTGTAGACTTATCACACCCAATAATAATGACTTGAATTATGATTGTTAATTATTAATAATAATGAATGTTAATTATTTACTTCAGGCCATCCCACCAGAAGCCAGCAAAAGGGATGACATGGCGACTGAGAATGGACAGGCACGATGTGACATATATCGTTGATCTTTGGCCGTTATTCGATTAACATGGTTAACTTTGACTCATAATTATATGCAAGTTATTTATTTTTTCACAAAGGTGGTTTTGCAAGGATAGCGAATGCCAACAACGTCACTCATGTGACAACCGCATCACCTCTCCAATATGCGGGACAGCTCAGGAGCATTGAATTGAAACCCAAGACCAATGGCTGACGCAGCCAGGTAAAAGAAGAGATGGACAGACGACATGCCTGGGCCCTGCCTGGGTGCATGTGAACACATCGCAGTGCTCACCGTGTACGGAGTCTCAACAGAAACGTTTCAACGTAAAAAAAAGAAAAGCAAAGTTACTCATATACAAAGCATATACTCTCTGCATCTCTAAATCACAATCCCTGTGCACCAAATGACTGGTATCAAAATGATGCCAAGTTACAACTAAACGTTGGCCAACATAAGCAACACGGGTCCAAGATGCTTGAATGACTTTAGGAACCATGGGTAGCATTGCTTTTGGAACAGTGCTTGTTTAGTTTTTGTGAACTATACAGGTAACTGCAAAAATAAAGACAACGAAAAAGTGTCTTAATAGGGTGTTAGGACACCACAAGCCGCCATGACAGCCTCAATACACCTTGGCATAGATGTGTCTGAAAGTGTCTGAAACTCTGTTGGAGGGATGCAACACTATTCTTTCGTTGTCTCAGGCACTGCTCCAGAATCTCATAAATGTTCAGTTGGGTTCTGGCGACTGAGTCATATGTTTTACGTCGTTTTCATGCTCATCAATCCATTCCGTGACCACTCGTGCCCTGTGGATGGGGGGCATTGTCATCCTGGAAGAGACCACTCCCATCAGGATGGAAACGCTTCACCATAGGATGAAGGCGATCGCTCGGGCTGAGTGGCCCTAAACCATGGCAGGAAAATGCACCCCACACCAGAGCCACCAGGACCCTTCATTTACTCATGTTTCCTTTATTTTGGCAGTCACCTGTATTATAGCAATTATAAATTGTGTGCATTTGCGCAAGAATTAAGATTCAGAGACTAGGACCTTTATTGAGGACTAGCTTCGCGTGGATTGTCGAAGATGTCAAAATTCCATTAAAAAAGCGAGAACGAAATCACCGATTACACCCAGCACAGCTTTGCTAATGGCTTGTAATCACCATGCTAGTCTCAAAGGTGATAAGTTAAAAGATACTCTGTTCTACAGTACGAACGACAAATCACAGGGAACGGTGTCTGTTTGGACATACCAGGCAGTTACGAAATCAGCCCTGCAAAGTCCATTTATGATTTGAGTTCAGCGCGTTTGCTTCGGGCTTCAAATTCCGAAAAACTCCGGAATAATTTAAATCAAGCTCCATTGTTGGAACGTTAGAACATAGCGGTAAAGGAATCCGCTGGTAATTTGTCAGAGAATGGCCCTGGATGCCCCTTGGGTCTAGATGCGATTGAAAGTGCAGGGTAGACCAGACCGTCGCGAGCAGAGTGCTGCTGTGAGGGGAAAATGACAGAGCGCTGCTGATGGATGAAGGGGGATGCTGGGCAAACAGTGCAATGTCATGATGGCGCAAGAGGGGAGTGATGGATGAAGGAGGATTCGTATCGGCGGTGTGATGTCATAAATGAGCAGGAAATGAGCGCGCGTGAAGGGAGATGACATTTGGGTCAGCCCACCCATCTGCCTCATCTCCTCAATTCAATTATTTATTCCCCGTTACTGTATTTGGCATGTGAAAACATTACATATAGCTCATTCATTTTTTTCCTATATCATTGTCATGAGGCCATGTCCTCGTACTTTCAATATATTGTATGCCGAAATGGTACGTTTTATATTTATATCGTTCGTGTTATTTCCAGGCTGTGCCTCCGATGTAAATCCCCAGCGCCCAAATTGTAAAGGAGATTCGGAAGCGATCCCGAAGCGGAGGGAAGGTAAAGATTTGGTTGGGGCGTGGATGGTCGGCGCTGCAAAGAAAAGGGGAAGTGGATGTTGATGGGAATTTTCTGAGTTTGCCGGCAGTTGCGTTAGAGAGAGAGAGAGAGGCTCCCTGCGGCTGGCTGATAGCGCCCTGTCTGTCTCATTAGCAGGCGTGTGGTGGCCGGAGCGGCAGACTCTGTTCATTAAGGTGCCTGCGAAGCGGTGACCACGCGGATTGGCAGTCTGGATCCAGTCTGGCCTAGCTGTCGGGATCCCTTTCTATTTACGTCTGCCTTTCGCACTCTGTCGTGGCGGCGTTGATCTTTCTCCCTTTCGTAGAATAAACACTCTGATCCCCGGTATCACCTGTCATGGCATGACAGCGAAGTGGAAGAATTGGCAGGTGGGACCTTGCTGTTTTAGCCCTGAGTCCAGTACTTGTGTGGTTCTCTGTGGCTCAGTTGGTAGAGCACGGCGTTGGCAACGCTTAGGTTGTGGGTTCAATTCCCACTGGGACCACGTGTACTGAAAAATGTATACATTCAGTACTGTCGCTTTGGATAAAAGTGTCTGCTAAATGGCATATATTATATTACTTGGGGGGGGGAGAGAGTGTAAAGCTTATGTAAGTCACCTTGGACCAGAGCAGCTGCCTAGAAAAACTAGTGATTGATTGAAATAGCGACGATCCAGGTCTGGACTGTTGTTCAACTCAGCAAAATGTGATCCAATTCTTGTTCTCCTTCTTCTTTTTCTCTTCTGCTGATCTGGACCGTCCCGTCGCCTTCACAGGCCTGTCCCGTCGCCGCGACGCCCTCCGTCGATTCAGGAGCGCGCAGAGCGTTCATCTCCTTTGAGGCGCAAGCCGCCAGTCTCCTCCTCCACCTCCTCCTCCTCCTCCTCCTCCTCCTCTTCTTATTCCGTCCGCAGTCCCAACGGCGAAAGCGCACAGTCATTGCGTCGGAAGAGCGATGTTACACTCCGCGCACAGCCGGCACAGGCCGACTGGAAGCGCTCGATCGACCGGAGGGGCGGCCGATTACGCGCCTCCCCGTGGCGCTGCTGTCAGGACTCGATACCCAAACCCTGGGGGCGCACGACGACGCTTAGAGCGAGTGCTTTGGCGGGACGAGGCGGAAATGGCCCCGTAAATGTTATTTCTTGCCACTGACGTGAAGGCTAATACCTTGGGTGGCCTGTGGCAACATCGACGGGCGTTAAGGGGGAGAAGCGGCAGCTCCTCCAGGGGATGGCTTGGTTATATTGTGATAAGGTTTGGGGGCTTTAGTGATAACGTGGCCTCCTGGTTTATTTTGTATTTTTTATTGGGTGCTGACCGGGGTGTGCTGCAAGCTCCCGGTGCACCGATGTTTCTGGAAAATGAGCATGGGGGTTGGGTTGGATGCTGTCAGTTTCCGTATGTGTCTGTGCATAACGTGATGGCTACGTGCTCTTCCTTGCCCCGGCTAAGGCGATGCACGCGCTTGCATTCAGATTTCTGTGTCTCCTGATGCCTTCAGAAGGAGGTGGGGTGGGGGGGGAACACGCCTCTGGAACATGTTCTTCCCTGAACGTCTGTACTTAACGGCGATGACACGGCGTCTACCGCTCGACACAGCACAGCTGGAGCGCAACAGGAACGAAGGCAGACCGCGTCACTCAACCCGGCGTGACTGGAGAGGGGCCGACCGGGGAGTTTGAGGCAGAGTACAGATGATCCTCTCCCCCCCTCCCCGCGTGTGCGGACACCCTTCTCTATCGCCGTTTACTGACCTGGCATCTGTTTACAGCCGGGCGCAATTAAGTGCGGCATTTGAAACGAAAGGCCACCGAACGAAAGGTTAAGAAAAAACATTGATTTATGCGACCGTGATATTTTGAGAAGAGGGTTATTGCATATATTATGCCCTTCGTGACTCATTATGGCTTTGCGACCGCGAGGCCAGATGACAAGACGTGTTATATTGTGCCGTGTGTTGTGGTTTGTCGATGTTCTGGGAGCACTTCCTTAGATAATTTGATCTGAAATTAATGAGGAAGAACATTTTTTATTATTACTGGGTTTTTTTTCTCCTCACAAAAAAAAATGACCATGCTCAGAAATGATTGTACGCAGTGTTGGTGGAATTTAGGTGCATGCTCATGGGGAAATGAGGCAGTGGATAGATGTGTGTGTGTGTGTATATATATATATATATATATATATATACACACACACATTTTCATATTGATTGTATATAGACTATAATTAGCATGACTGATGATCGGTGAGGCAGTCTGTGCGCAGAGAGCGTAGAGGAACTAAAGCTCCGATCGCCTTCAGCACCGACGCGCTGTCCATGGTGCTGAAACGTGGCAGCTGAAAGTCCCGGCGGTGCGGAGGGGCCGAGCGCTAACGCCAGGCTGCTCTGGGGGGGGGGGCTGCTGTGGCTGTGGCTGCCTCCTTTCCCTTTGTCATTACGCTATCAGGGCGACAGCAGGCTGCGGCGGTGTGGCTGCGGCGTCTCTGCTTTGACCACTCTCCTCTCCCCGGGTGCCACTTGTGTGGAGAATAGAGATCGCGCTGCGCCGAACCCTTCCGTTCCCTGTCTCTCATTAAAGACGGAGGAGGGGAGCTGTCATTATCCCATTCTCTCACGCTGGGCCCCCGGCTGGATAAACCCGGCCGGCTGCTGTAACAGGACCTCCGCGAGCCTCGCCTCTTTGTTTAAGTAAATCTGTCACCCAGGGCCGCAGCGTCTCCTGCCCACACTTTCCGTTGGAGCTTGACAAAGATGCGGCCGCTCTCCCCGTCCGTCTGGGTTACGGGGCTCCGGGGCCAAGACGCATTGTCGCTACCCTGAAAGAGGTAGGACTTCAGACCGCGACACAGACTGCCCCGCGGCCAATGTTCCGTCTGCCGAAGTGCTCCGGTTTGACTCCCGTGCGCGCGCGGATTCGGCCCCGCGGACACCGAGGCCGCGGTGGCAGCCTTTCCCACCGTTGACGAGGTCCCGTTTGCTTTGCCGGGAGTTGCGCTCACGCAATGCTATGATTGTTCCTGCCGTGTATTAATGCACGTCTTGTAAGTCGCTCTGGATAAGAGCGTCTGCTAAATGCCTAAAATGTCAATGTATTCAAGGCAGCCCGTTGGGTAGCGGTTGGACAGAACGTTTCAGTTGACGTAGTAATGCTGCATCTGCAGCGGCATAAGGCCATGAGAGCGTTTCGTGATGGGAGCAGGCCGTTCAGTCCATCTGGGCTTGTCATTTTGTCTGCTCTCCACAGGGTATCAAGAGCTGTGTCACGCCTGTTCTCACGCACCCCGGGGCCTCCTCCTCTACTACACCAGCTGGCTTCTGCCTGCACCCAGGGCGGTCTTTGTGGGGTAGGAGTGGGGGGAGTCATGGTTCAGGACACGGATTTGCAACCAGGAGATTGAATGTCCCGAGACCCAGGCTGGACAGTGTAGTGTAGCGGTTAGGGAGCTGGGCTTGTAACTCAGAGGTTGCAGGTTCAATTCCCGGGTGGGGGCACTGCTGTTGTATCCTTGAGCTAAAGGTTCTTAACCTGAATCGCTTCAGTAAAATATCCAGCTGTGTAAATGTATTGCATGTTAAGAAATGTAAACCGTGTAAGTCGCTCTGGATAAGAGCGTCTGCTAAAGGCCTAAAATGTCAATGTAAAATGTGGACACCTCCTCTGTGCCCATGTGACGCCAGGAGAGATGGGGGAGGAGCAAAGGTGGCTGTTCCTCCTCTTTTGGCCACTGTCAGAGCTCCCTGTACACCTATGGTTGGTTGGTTGGTAATCTGCCCAGGTGTTTGTGTTTGCCTTCGTCGGGCCCTTTCTAAAGCGACAGCCTGCTGTGCGATTAATATTTATGGACTGAGCTGCCATCTGGGGTTTTGTATCTCTTCTCTAACCCTGTTTTCTCTTAGGATTACCGAACCTGTGGGATTATTTATTTTGTGTCTACTTTGAGTTTCTTATCTCCCTTGATTTTGGTTTGGTTGGACATGAACTTTAACAATAAAATGACTGCTGGATAATTTCAGTCTTTCTTTTGTGTGCTTCTTGTCCAATCACAGCCTGGCATGGTGACCACCCCCAGCACCGTGTCACAGCCATTTATTCAGTAGGATGATCCAAGGTGTCCGTGTCCATCTTTACAAGTGGATGATCTTTAACATGTATACTGTGAAGGAACATGGTGGTGGTGGTAGTGGTTCTGTGTGGCTCAGTTGGTAGAGCACGGCATTGGCACCGCTTAGGTTGTGGGTTCAATTCCCACTGGGGCCACATATACTGAAAATGTATGCATTCACTACTGTTCATTCACTAAGTCGCTTTGGATAAAAGCGTCTCCTAAATGGCATATTATAACATTTGGCATCTGCGCATTGGCAATGCTTAGGTTGTGGGTTCAATTCCCACTGGGACCACATATACTGAAAAATGTATGCATTCACTACTGTAAGTCTCTTTGGATAAAAGCGTCTGCTAAATGGCATATATTATATTATATTAAATTAAATCATGTCAAATGACGTGTGGGAAACGGAGGTTCTAGGATGATTTCTACACTATTGCCAGTGTGAGCTTCATTCGGGTGTTCGCCGATGCTGCGTTACCTGGCCACGTCAATCCGTCGGGTTTTTGATTTGGCTCAGTGCTGTGAAACTGGGCCTCCAAAACTGTGGCGGTGTGGAATGTGTGCTCTCGTGTCATTGACCTTGGACAGCAGGATCACATTTTATTCAAGGCAGCAACCTTGATATACTCGCTTAAGGGGATTACCGTAGCTTGTTGTGGAAGATTGGGAAGGAAGAATTGAGACTTTGTAATTCAGTTTTTCTCTCAAAATAGTATTTGGCGGTTTGCAGTCAAGGGAGATTGAATGCGTGTTAGAAAAGGATTTCAGCAAAATATTTTACATCTAGACTTTTTTTTCCGGGTCAGGTTTGTGTAAGCAATTTGGAAAAGGCTTTATGGTTTTGGAAACTATAATGGATACTGTGGGTGATTTAATCCGTGCAGGAATTGCTCATTTGTGATCTAATCTCTAACGCTGGCACAGTTGACGGCGTGCTCTTGAGAAGCAGTTCCTCTGAAAACGCGTGTTACGCATTCTCGAGTGACTGCAGAAGGTTTGCTCGTGGTGCGGGCGCAACACTGATGAACTCTAGTTTTGTAGTTTCGTTGTGGACCATGTGGGGGAGCTCAGGGGACCTTGGCCACCCCGTTCTCCTCTGGTTTTCAGGCAGCCCTGATGCAAGTGCAGCTTTGTACCGCTACAGCTAGCCTTTGATGCTGTTCATACTATTGTGGCAATACACAGATATTCACCAACACAGCTGACCGCTCCCGCTGTGTGTGTGTATATATATATATATATATAGTTCCTCTGCTCTACAGCAGGGGGCACTATTGTCCCAAGGAGACTCCAGTAAAGTGTGGTTCCTCCGTGGCCTCTTTGTGCTTAATGAGCACATCAGTGTGAAGTGAAGAATCCGTGATTGCTCTGTTAGGCATTGGTAGATTCCGATCTGAAATACAAATCCGGTTGTGCTTTTTTACGTCCAGGTTGCGTGAGTATTCGTACGAGGGTCGGGAATGCTGACACCGGCTCAGTTGCCAGCAGAAGGAGGTGCCCAGAGTTGTGCTAAGTGGAGGTGACGGTGAGGTCCTCACTTAATACATCACTGCAGTGTCTTTCTGAGCAGACGGACGCAGTGTTAGGGAGGCACATCCATTAGAAGAGAAATGGGCTCCTTCAAGGATCAGTGTGTCCGCTTGGGATTTATAACCGGGTGTCAGGAAACACCCACATCATTGCAGCTGGGGGGTGGGGGGGAAGTCTGTGCAAGTGTAGAAAATGTATGGACGGACAGACGGATGAGTTCTATGGGCCTGTCGCATTTTTCTTTAATGAGGGGGCCTGTAAATATTTTAACGCCGGCTGGAATGGATGCCATCATGAAGTCCGGAGTGTGATTTAGCTTTCTCGCTAGCCGCTGGATATCAGATAGACTGGAAAAATCACTGTATGCCCGTCTCACTGTTGCCAAGGCGTGCGTCGCCTGAAACGTGAAACAGCTGTTGCGCTGGAGGACCGCACAACTTGTGCAGCTGGCACGTGCGCACGATTGACCAGAGGGATCGCCGTTGCGTGACGAAGCAGTGAGGGCCCTGGCGCTGACTCGGCAGGGATGGGCAGTGTTTCAAATACATACATATACATATTTACATATATCTGATGTATGTATTTCAAATGTAATACGTTTCTCATCTCTTTTTTGTATGGTTTATGCAAGCAACCTACACCTCCACCATTTTGATTGTAGTCAGGGATGAGCAAAAGTAAATGTGTGGGCAATGTAAATGTATCTTGTTACAAAATACCTTCCAAATTAATGCATCTGTAAACTACAGTCACAATGGTGGAGGCATAAGTTGCCTTGCAGCTGGCACGGTGGTAAAAACCACACAAAAAACTGCTGAGAAACTTGTATTACCTATGAAATGCATCAATTCAAATACATGTTTCAAATACATGTGTTTGAAATACTGCCCATCCCTGCGAGTCCTCGGGTGGCCCCTGTAGCCAAAGGTACATCGCCTGTAGGACTCCCGGCCGCAGTCGGCACTGGCCCTGTCGGGGTTCCTCGACTCGAACCGTGCGCCGCACCGACAGCCACCGTTGCAGTCGGACGCATCAAACCGAAACCCCCTCCTTGAAGCTGGTTCCACCATGAACTCAAGAGCTCACACTACAGGCTTTCTATTGGCCGGTTTGAAATGATTACTGCCCACTACTGTTCCTTATACTTACACTTTAAGTGCAGTCAGTGTGTGTTGTTGTATGTGAATGAGTGCCAAGTCCTATTGCTAGTCTGTATCAGGCCCTGAAAATATCAAGGCTACATATGCATTTCTAGCTAGCTGCCTTGTCTGTCACTGAATTATAGTAAAACTAATGCCACATTAACAAATGCAATCAGCTCCTCGCAAGCTGCAGCGAGAAGATTGTCACACGCTGCCACGGCGTTCTCACGTTCACGTCCCTGTACCACGATACTGCGATGATGCCAGACTAAGCATTTTCCTGACTTCCTGAATGATGGCAAACTACTGTATATTTTATAGTACTATTACAGATGTACATTGATAATCAAATATTATATCGCGTTTTTTGGAAATACTGGCTGCAATGAGGTATGCGCTCACTCACATTTTCCCAGTAGGGAAAGTAATATCTGTTAAGTATCTGTTTATTTTAAGCTCTCCTGCATGAGCTTTTATGAGAGAATAAAACGGGACCTTTCGCTAAATAATAACAGGCAGTTGAATACTGATCCCAATAAGCGATTAATAAAGCAATGGTTGAATGTTAAAATAATTTGCTATTCTTGTTCATCCTCATCCTTGAATGGTGTACGTGTGGTTTAGCTGCTTGCGATTGCTTATGTAACATTAACGGCACAGATGGATGCGTAAACGCAGTGGAAGCCGAAGCACTAGAATGACCAATGATGGCTGGATGCTTTAAGTGTGTCTTTTTCCTGCAGGGGTGTCAGCTGTGTGGATACAGTATGTGCAGGGCCGTCAGGACATCCCAATGTCCTTTCCAGTCTGTGGTCAGGGCTGCTGCAAAGTAAAAGTTCAGGGGGTTTCCCATTTCCTGTTCCTGGTGCGTTGCTTCGGGTGTCTAGGAAGATCGTATGTCTTGTTCTAGGTATACCACTCGACTTGCTGGTATGTCTAGAATAATGACTTGATTGTTTTAAATTCTTTTGAAAAAGGTCCACAATGAAACTACAAAACTAGAGCTCATTGGTGTTATACAAACCACCGTCAAACCCAATGCAATCACTTGAGAAAACATGTTTTTTTTGTTGTTTTTGGGTTTTTTTTTTTTGAATTTTGCCCCGTTTTTCTCCCAATTTGGGAGATTTAGTTCGCTGCCATAGCCCTGTGACCGGCAGTGACAATGGCGAAGCGCTGCCTCCTCTGAGACAGCACTCGTCGTGCTGTCGACTGTAATTCCGGCACCCCAGAACCACTCCTGTGCGCAGCGAACTGTGTCGGCTTCCCTCCCCCCTCCCTGGGGCGGACAGTCAGTTGCCGCCCCAGTGGCACTCCCGGCCAGAGCCGACTCTGGCGCGACGGGGAATCGAACCCCAGTCGCCGTGGCCAGCGTCGGACGTTGAAACCACTAGACCACGCGGGAGGCCATAATACACGTTTTAAGAGGAACTGCTCCTCAAAACCAAAGAAGGAAACAAAACCTATGAAGGATTTGCATAAGACTATGACAATTATTTCAGGATCATTTATTGAATGGGCAATTAAATAATGGATTAGCCTACTTGTATAAATTACACGTGGCTATCTACTTTAATTCTAGGCAATGAGATTGTGAATTCATATTAACTCAATAGCATTCTCAGATATTCTCCCAATATCAAACATTTTCCTTTTTGAGTTGTTAGTTTCTCCTTCCTTAATATTGCTTAGAAAGAAAAACTGCAGATTTTTCTTAAAATGTTGTTAATAAAAATCCAATAAAGCATAGATTCAAGTTGCTCATTAGGAATCTCATGGTCAAATGCATTACGTAATGATTAAATGTTTTCAGCGTCATCCCGGTCTTTAGCTGCCTTGCTGTAATCCTCTATGCCCTGCTATGCCAGTGACTACAATGACTAGCTTGACATTTTCATAGCACCTGTTGGCAATGGGTGTGGCTGAAACACCTGAACTCAATAATTAGTAGGGATGTCCACTGACCTTTGGCCATATAGTGTATTTTCACAGTGATGACAAACGTGGTGAAGCAGGAACTGTAAAGATTTGGCTGTCCAGAAACATTTCTATGGTTCACAATGGTCACTATTTTGAACCCAATGATGTCCTTTTTCTATTGTCCAACTATAATGAACCTCTTTCGCCAGCGTACAGAGTTGTACCAGCCAGTTGTACCACCAGCCAAGCCTTGGCAGCCAAGCCCATTTAAGTTCTGGCACAGCTCGATTTGGCTTGGCCCAGTTCCTTCCATGGGAAAGGAGTGAAATAGGTTTTTCTGTGAGGAAGACAGGACGTGAGGTCTGCTGTTTGTCAGATGAGCTCGCAGCACGTTCGGCGTTGGCTGCGTTAAGAGAGCCCTACTCTGGGTGACCTCTTCCTCCTCTTCACCTATCTGTTTACCTCTCTGACAGTGTGGTCACGGACCAGTGGTTCTGCTTCCCGAAAGTGGATGTTTGTGTGGGAAACACGCGGCCCTTTCCATGTGGGTTATGATAGCAGGCTTTCCATCCTGAGACCACCCCTATGGTTAGTGGGGGCACTTTTGGCCCGCACTGATGAAACTGTGACCATTTGTCCTTGCATATTGGCACCATTTGCTGAGAGATTACTACTACTATGTGTGTAAATGTGTACGTATACGGTAGGCTCCGTTTTTATGCACACCCTTGTAAAATAAACTATATAAGTAATGAGGTATATTTTATGCTCAAACCTACATTACTAATACAATTGTTCAGAAAAACATATTTAGTTTTATTCATAATATTTGTTTTCCAGAAAACATCTGGATCACAATTATTCATACCCCTAACTATTCTTTTAAATTTAATCCAACAAAAACAAATCTTCATAAATATACCTCTTGGTTCTCTGTGGCTCAGTTGGTAGAGCACGGCGTTAGCAACGCTTAGGTTGTGGGTTCAATCCCCACTGGGGCCACATATACTGAAAAATGTATGCATTCACTACTGTAAGTCGCTTTGGATAAAAGCGTCTGCTAAATGGCATATATATATAACTCTTATTTGGAAGGTTATGCAACTATACAGTGGCCTACAATGGTCTCCTGTTTCCCTAGGGTATAAAAAGCAGGGAACACATGTTTGAAATACTGTGGTCAGCCATCATCATGGTGAAAGGCAAAGAACTACCTGAAAGCATCAAACAAAAGGTTATTGACCTCTACAGGTCAGGAGATGGCTACATAAAACAAAAAAGTTAAAAGATGCCACTTTCCACTGTTGTCAATTATTAGGAAGTTTAAGGTCACTGGAACAGTGGCTAACCTGGCAGGTAGAGGACGCAAGTCTATCTTGCCCCCACGTGTAGTGAGATGGATGGTTCAAGAGGCAAAAAGAAGTCCAAGGGGCACAGTTCAAAATCTCCAAAACAACCTGGCATCTTGGGGTTACAAGGTGTCTAAAGCTACCATTCGACAATGCCTACATGACAATGGCCTTATGTCAGAGTTGCAAGAAGGAAGCTCCTTTTGAAGATAATTCACAGAAAAACCTTTAATTCGTCAAACTACATCTGAACTACAATTGGAACCATATCTTGTGGCCGAATCAAGCTTTTTGGACGTGTACATCAGCGTTATGTTTGGCTTCCAAAGAATGCAAAAGAATGTTGAAAAGCACCTCATGCCTACAGTGAAACATAATGATGGATCTTTAATGCTTTGGGGTTGTTTTGCATCCACAGGCCCTGGGGCCCTTATTAAAATAGATGGAACCATGAACTCCAGCATGTACCAAGGCATTTTGTCCAAAAACCTTGTTTCCTGTGCCAGGAAGCTACACCTTAGCCACAGATGGACCTTCCAACAAGACAACGATCCCAAACATATGTCCAAAGAAACTAAGAAATGGTTGACAGAGCACAAGATCAATGTCCTGATGTGGCCATCTCAGTGTCCAGACCTGAATCCAATTGAACATTTGTGGTTTGAACTCAAAAAAGCAGTCCACAAACATCAACCCAAGAATCTGAAGGAACTAGAACTAGAATTCTGCATGGAGGAATGGTTGAGGATCCCCCCCAAGAAATTCCATATTCTCGTACGGCACTACAAACAATGACTACTTGCTCTTATAATGGCCAAGGGAGGAACCAAAAAAGTACTGATAACAAGGGTGTGAATATTTGTGATTCTTGTAATTTGTTAACTGATCGATTGTGTGATGCATTATTATTAAATAATATAATTTTGGGAATTTTTGGACCATAAAATATACCTCATTACTTATATAGTTTATTTTATACAGTCTCTTTTGTTAATCTTTATCAAGGGTGTGAATAAAAACGGAGCCTACTGCATATGCAGTGCCCCTTTAATGTCTATACTTGAACATTTCACCTTTTGTAGCCTTATAGCCTGAAATTAAAACATTAAATTAGACATTTCCTACCTTTATTTACACATTTTACCATACAACTTCCAAGTAACAAAAATGCTCAAAATTTCTGAACATTAATTCAAAATTTCAAACTAGAAAAACCCCAGTTTATCATACCAATTGTAAACTAGCTCAGGGGTAACCAATCACCTTCCAGATCACACACCAAGCTAATTGGCCTCCACCTGTGTTCCACAATTTTAGTGATTCTGATTACTTCAGAATAAAACCAGCTGTTCCACTGCTGGGTAGTGCATTTCAGACTAAAGATTCCACCATGAGCAACAAGGAGCTTTCAAAAGAACTCCAGGATAAAGTTGTGGAAAGGCACATCAGAAATAGGAATTGGTATAGAAAGATTTCAAAGGCCTTAAATATCCCTTGGAGCATGGTGAAGACCATAGTTAAGAAGTGGAAGATACATGGCACAACCAGGACCTTGCTTAGATCAGGCTGTTCATCCAAGCTGGATGACTGAGCAAGAAGGAGACTGGCTAGAGTAGGCAGGACTTTATGGCAAAGTGGGCAATGTGTGCATGTGACAACAATACCACAGCTGTCTAATAAAAGTATTAGAAATTCAAACCCTTATCATGTAAAAATGATTATATTTTAGCATGTGTAAATCACCAAGGAATATAGTTCCTCATTTGCCTAGGTTTAGGAAGAGGTGAAAGCGTTCATTACTTGCACAGTAGATGGCGATATTTGACATCTTGCCTAAATATAAAAATCTGTGTTTGAAATGGACATTTATTCCAGTCACATCCTTGCTGTCAAGAATACAGACAGAATTATAGTAAAAAGCCTGTTAGCTTGAGTCGAGATTAGCACAAAGTAAAGTTAGCAATGAAGGGTAAGATAAAAAAGATGTAAGTTAACAACGCTAATGTTTGCTAACTAGCTAACATTAATGACTTAATTTAACAAGCTTGTAAACTAGCAAAGGAAAGTACATTGTCATAGTAAGCTAACTAGCTAGCTACATTAGTCGCCTAAGGATGCATAAAGCCAGCTTGCTATCAGAGATTAAGGGACTCGTACCATCGCCGAGGCGCTAGAACAAGTTAATGGTGGTGCTAGCTCATTAGCTAATGTTGGCGAACGTTTCATGTATGTATTACATAGCTTGATAACATGTCTGGGTAGTAACATCTAGCAAGCTAGCTGCGACTGGCCTGGTTGTATTAAATAGTTTCTATTTAAGTCCTATTACTACAGTGCTTGGCCTTTTCAAGCCAAGTAAAGTTTGTCCTCAAACTTTATTTTCTAGTTACTTATATAAAGAGGCATTGAATGGCATTGTTTGGTGCAAGAACTGGAGTACAACCATCAATTCATAAAGAATAATTATACATTAAAGATGTTATGAACAACCACACACCAGACACGCACGCACAGACTTACTCTGCCCGCAGAGAGAGGAGAGTGGATATGAGACAAAGGAGAGAGAGCGGGAGAAGGAGAAAGAGAGGAGGAGAGAGGGATGTAGAGAGTGAGAGAGGGAGAGAGAGAGAGAGAAGTGTAGAGAGGGTGGTGAGAGAGAGAGAGGGGTGTAGAGAGTGAGTGAGCGAGAGGGGTGGTGTGTGTGTGTGTGTGAGAGAGGGAGAGAGAGAGAGAGAGGGAGAGGGAGAGCGCAGTACTTAGTAACCCGCTTCAGTGTGAATAGCTCTTTCCCCTGGACTGTTCTGGACATCTGAAAGAATGTCTCAGAGAAAGAGGAGCTTCACTTTCGGGGGATATGGAGGGTAAGGACAGATGATTTATAATATCTGTAATTTCCTCCTTCACAGCCTGCTGCATATCAGGCTTTTGTAATCTCTGATCAGACAACCTGCACGTGTGTGGCTAAGTGAGAGATATGTTTTTATCATTGAGTACTTGTTGAATTCCACTTCCTGGTAGTAATCTGGTAGTATTGCAATACGTGGAGTTTTATGAACTGGTTGAATTGAGTATTCTCAGGTTAGACTGTACGCACATGGCTGGAATGACTGCTCACAGTCCTTCAAGGAGCAAGATCCTCTCCCCCCCCCCAGGTCAATATAATGCAGGAAGGCAGAGGCTTTTCCCGACCGAGGGGTTTAATTGGGTTTAGATGGCATTGAAACCCGCAGTTCACTGCAGCAGACACACACTGTGTGATCTTGCAGTGGAATCTGCAGTCTGGACTCATTAACAAAAATCTGTGCTTCTAAGTGATTCATACCAACAGTCTGCCAGTCAAGCAATCGATCAATCAAGTTCTGGCCCCTTTCCAGTGTGTTGTGTACAGTAAGGGGGTGTGTGTGTACACAGTATGTTTATCTGTGAGAGTGTGTGAGAGAGAGTGTGTATGTGTGGGCATGTGCATACATGAGCATATTTTGTTTTCTCTGTAAAGCACTCTTTCTAGCATCTATATGTGAAAGACGGTATACAAATAAAGGTGTCGTTATGTGCGAACGTGTGTGTCTGTGAGCCTGTCTGCGTTTATGGGAATGTGTGTGTGTGTGGCGGCGGCGGACTCCCTGGAGATATTAGAACTCTCTCTCTTTCTCTCACCTCATGATCAGCAGGTGTTGGGCAGCCTCAGGCTCTGGGCGACTCGGTCTGCATATTTGCCGCCCGCCAAGGTCAGGTGTGTGTCAGCATGTCTTCCGCTGGCTGCCGTGCAGTTGTCTTTACACCACCGATACGGCCTGTCGTGCCGCATGACACCCGCGCCAGAAACGGGTCCAGCATTCCCGCTTGTGTGTGTGCGGCGGGCCCCACCCCACCCCGCCACGGAGGGCCTGTTCCATTACTGTGCAGCACCCCCCCAGTGCAGCCCAATATAGTAACTCCGCTTACTTGAGGGACAGAGAAACTGGGAGTTCATCACTGCTCATTTAGAAAGAAAGGAAGAAAGGAGAGAAAAGAATGAAAGACAAAGTGAGAATCAATCTGTTGATTGCGATCTCTCGTCTGTGCAGAGACGAGGACGTTAGGGGTGTTCTCTCAATCTAGAAGGCAATTAAGGGTATCCTTTGTATTGGAGACATAAAAGCTTGCCTCCTGCCTCTCCCCAGTGGGAAATAAAGGCTGTCATTTTCCAATTGTTTATTTCTCTGCCTGTTTTTCCCCTCATCCTTCACCTCTCGCTCTGCACACATCATCTCTGATCTCATAAAGCGTTAATGGGACCCCAAACGTAAATGTCCTGGATCTGAGAGCTACTCTTCGTCCTCGATGACGTTGGCCCCAGATGTAGAGAACTGCTCGTTGCGTCTTTTCTGCTGAGGCGCAAAAGCCTACGTCGGCTTATGATCTCACGCTCAGGGCCTTTGTGGAGTTTCGGCTCGATTAGATTAGATTCCTTTTTTTTTTTTTTTTTTTCGCGCTCGCGTGAGTATCTTCTTTCCGCAGCTCGTGCAGAAATACGATTGCTGCGGAGGTGATGGCTGAACGCTTAACAGTGCAGCACGGTAGCACATAGAAGCTAAATGCATCTGCGGTCTTGACCTGCGGCTGGATGTCCAACCACAGAAACGCGTGGCCGCACCTCACATTATTACTGTTTCAAACCACAGCATCAAATGCGCGCTGATCGTAATTCGCTCACAAACGTATCCAACCACAGCACCGCATTCACACTGATCGTAACTCGCTCGCAAGCATGTTTAGCAGTAGGCATGCACGCACGCTGGTTATAACTAGCGCACAAGCCATTAGCTTAATAGCTCTACAGCTGGCAAGGTATACTCTATACAGAAAGCTAAATCATAGATATTGGGTTTGATCCCAGTTCCCAGTTTCCCAATACTCTCCCACCCAGTGCTTTCCAAGACTCCCATCAATCAAACTCTTGGCACAGCGGTTTAAAACCCAAAGTAGAGTTGAATGTTTATCTAGCTTCGCTTGTGATTTCGTCTACACTGTTAATGTGTACAATAGCTGTAGATTGTACTGTAGATTAGCAGTAGTTTACATAATAAAGCACTGTATACATTTTTTTTCTCCAAAATATTTTATATTATGTTTCATTGTGGGGAAATTATCTCTGATAATAAACTGTTGTAATTTTGAAATAGTACTGCATCTTTTGCAGCTGTGCACTGTTACTCTAAATTACCTTTCCTTCTACTCCAGTAACAGTTTGTGAAATTGGGTGTGGAACCATGGCAAACAGTTTGTTTGCTTACTGTTCAGGGATAGTTCTGTACTGTGTGTCTGTTGATTGCATTGTGGGAAATGTATTTTCTGTATTGCGCACCCTCACCTATATGTGCTATCCTTTGTGCGTTCATGTCTTTCTCCTGTAAACTTCAATGGTGTTGTCTGCAACCAATTCCCTAACAATGCAACCAGATGGCTTTTAATGCTCAATTTTTCTCTTGAAAAATGTCAAATATCACAATCTGTATGATGAATACATTAAGGAGCATTTATATTACTATAGAAATTACAGTGATACTGTGTAATGCCTGCAGTAAAATACAGGTAATATACTGTAACCAAAATAAAATGAATTAAAGCGATAATATAATGTAGAAAGGTACACAGTGATTTATTAGGACTGTAATAAACATAGTGCTTTTTTGTGTGATTTAATTACAGCAAGAAAGCAAGAAAATGCAACTACTTGACAGCTCTGCTGTAATGTTTCAGTAAAATGTAGTGTAGTGCTTGTAGTGTAATCCATTGTGCACATTATCTGATAACCTGACAATCTGAGTGATAATACTGTCATTCTTCACTATAGCCAACATCTGACGCATTGTGTTCTACAAAAATGTCACTACAATAAACAAGGGTGGTGCTATACAGACATAGTTAGCGACTCTTCCCTAAACAGCACCAGTCCTAATCACATTATGCTGTCTCTCGCTGGTGACCGGATGTGTGTGGTGTGCACATGGCTTCTGATGTGAACAAATGAAGTGTCACAATTCGGCCTCGTCACAAATATCCTCTATCTTCAGAATAGAATGCGTGTGCTATCCTTATGCAGTATGTGCACATGTACTTGTGATGTAATTATGACCAGTGCCTGTTCTTCGCTCTTTGGGCCCTGCAGATGGACTCTACTCTACGGAAGTGCAATCCAGAATAGTACAGTCAATAGTAATAACATTAGCAAACAACCAACTTTTCATAAATAAAAAAAAGCCCTTTCCTTTTTCATTATGAATCTTTATTGCTACTGGAATAATGGAATACAGTTTGTACTCTAGCACACAGTTTTATAGCTCAAACAGTGGTAGCCATGACTTGTAAGACATGCTCCTGGTCTGTGTGGAGATGATATGACATCATGTTCTTGACCGTTATGGAGATTGTCTGACATCATGCGCTTGGTCTGTGTGGATTATAAGACAGCATGCTCTTCGTCTGCCTGGAGGCTGCATACCACCCAAACAAATGCACATCTGCTCTTGACAGCACTCAGGGTTGTAGGCGTTGCTGCCTAGTAGTTGTACAGTTCGGCTCAGTCACAGTGACTCAGGTGTCAGTCCAGTTATTCCCATGAACAGCAAAACAACAGGTGCTCTTACCTTCATGAATTTGTGATGGGATGGTTGAACAGGATGCATAGTTGTGTGTTAATAGTGTTATTATTATTGCGACAAGCCATATTCCACATTCCTATAGAGGGGGGTTAATGGGCTGGCCAAGATGGCTGGCGCAAAGGCTATGACTAGCTGGTTGCCGCCATCTTCCCTTGTTTGTGTCAACTGTCAACTGTAGCTTGAAAATATTACAGACTTATGTGTTAAGAGCACAAGTGGTCTGGTGCTAGATTTGTGTAAATTGTTGATAAGTTGTGAATACTGTTGAGAAGTCAAGGACTGTGAGTTATATGTTGCGGGTAGCCACACCGAGGTCATATACACTCAGTGGCCACTTTATTAGGTACACCTGTACACCTGCTCGTTAATGCAATTATCTAATCAGCCAATCATGTGGCAGCAACTCAATGCATA
Organism: Aldrovandia affinis; assembly: GCA_029706075.1. Lineage (NCBI taxonomy): Eukaryota > Metazoa > Chordata > Actinopteri > Notacanthiformes > Halosauridae > Aldrovandia > Aldrovandia affinis. The sequence goes on along the minus strand of JAINUG010000161.1, from coordinate 1,049,757 downwards.
AAAGCATGCAGACATGGTCAATAGGTTCAGACCAAAAATCTGAATGGGGAAGAAATATGGTCTAAGTGACTTTGACCGTGGAATCATTGTTGGTGCGAGACGGGGTGGTGTGAGTATCTCAGAAACTGCTGATCTCATGGGATTTTTCATGCACAACAGTCTCTAGAGTTTACAGAAACATCCAGTGAGCGGCAGTTCTGTGGGCGAAAACACCTTGTTAATGAGAGAGGTCAGACGAGAATGGCCAGACTGGTTCAAGCTGACAGGAAGGTGACAGTAACTCAAATAACCACACATTACAACAGTGGTATGCAGAAGAGCATCTCTGAACGCACAACATGTTGAACCTTGAAGAGGATGGGCTACAGCAGCAGAAGACCACACCGGGTTCCACTCATGTCAGCTAAGAACAGGAAAGTGAGGCTACAGTGGGTACAGGCCCACCAAAACTGGACAGTTGAAGGTTGCCAAAATGTTGCCTGGTCTGACGAATCTCGATTTCTGCTGCGACATGCGGATAGATAGTAGGGTCAGAATTTGGCGTAAACAACATGAATCCATGCATCCATCCTGCCTTGTGTCAACGGTTGAGGCTGGTGGTGGTGGTGGTGGTGGTGGTGGTGGTGGTGGTGTAATGGTGTGAGGAATGTTTTCCTGGCACACATTAGGCCCCTTAATACCAATTGAGCATTGTTTAAATGGCACAGCCTACCTGAGTCTTGTTGCTGACTATGTGCATCCCTTTATGGCCACAGTCTACCCATCTCCTAATGGCTACTTCCGGCAGGATAATGCGTCATGTCACAAAGCACATGTCATCTCAAGCTGGTTCCACAAATATGACAATGAGTTCAGTGTACTCCAATGGCCTCCACAGTCACCAGATCTCAGTCCAATAGAGCACCTTTGGGATGTGGTGGAACGGGAGATTAGCAACATGAATGTGCACCCGACAAATCTGCAGCAACTGCGTGATGTTATCATGTCAACATGGACCTGAATCTGAGGAATGTTTCCAGCACCTTGTTGAATCCATGCCACAAAGAATTCAGGCTGTTCTGGGGGCAAAGGGGGGTCCTACCCAGTACTAGAAAGGAGTACCTAATAAAGTGGCTACTGAGTGTATATTGATGGCCTTGCTGGATTGACACTTGTGGCTAATGTGTATAGTGGCTATTCTATAGCTAATAAATATTTTTGAATTGGCTCCTGTTTGTCTCTCAGTCCATTCCTGATCCATGGCATATTTTAATTATTGCTAATATTGTTGCAGAGTCAGGTGGTGAGTGGACAGAAAGGAGACAAAAAAGTTGTGGATTGGCCCAGGGCTGTTGTATTCTATTAGTGTGAGGTACGAAAATAACAAAACTAATACTAAACTTGCAACTCAAACAAAACAACTTTAAAAAACAACAACCAAAAAACCAGATTGGAAAAGGTACCCCACTAACCACAACATTCTCCCCTCTCTAAAGGCACAGAAAATGATGCCTTTATAATGGGCCTAACGATGGCAACGAGCAGCAGCTTGGCAAATCAGCCTCAGCTGTGTGTGCCTGTAGGTAAGGCCACTACTGTCTGAAGTCCTGCAGGTTTCCCAGGCTGTGGGAGGAACTAGGACAGCAGCCAGAGGAGGAGAAGCCCTCTCCACTCCTCAACTCCTCCCAGCGTCACACACCCTCCCCCTCAGCTCCGACTAAGGGGAGTATGCGGCAAACAGGAGATGCCAGGATGGGAACAACCGGTCACCAGGAGGCCCCGCCCCCGGATCGAAGACTCTGCTCTCCCAACGAACCATGGAGATGATGCAGAAGGTCTGCAAAACAAAGGGCAGGGTTATGCTGAAGAATGAAGTGAGGCACAAAGTCAGCATGGCTCCCCCTAGCTGGGGAGCGAAGACTGTTGGTCCCTTGGACCACAATGAGGGCATAGCCACTGGAAGACCCACAGTGGTGTGAGGTAAGAAGACCGGACAGCTGTTCAGGCGGGGCCTCACAGCCCTCAACAACATGGAGGCCTCAGCTGGCCCAACAAGACAAGGCAACATGTGGGCCTCAGCTGGCCCCATGGAACAGGGTAGTGAGGTGACCACTGGCAGACCCTCTGGGCAGAGCAGTGAGGCAACATTGGCTGGGCCCTCCAGGTTGTCGTTATCTGTGCCAAGCGATGCCACAAGCTCAACTGGTTCAGATTCAGCTTCTGCCTCAGCCTTGATCTCAGCTTCCGTGGGCTCGGGTTCAGAGATGGACACTGCTTCCGGGACAGGCTCAAGGGCACTTTCTAGTTCCTCTGTGCTTTCTGCCTGGGGGGCGAGACTGACCGGTGCAGGCTCCTCCACGACAGGGGGAGGAACTTCCTCCTGGGCAGGTTCTGGGGCTTCCTCCTCTGCTTTTGTTTCAGGCTCCAGAATGGGCTCCGGCACCAGGTCCGCAGCAGGCTCATCTGCTCGGACAGGCTCTTCGGGTTGAACGACCGTCTCTGGTTCTGGTTCTGATTCAGGCTCGGACACCGGGGCCGTCTCAGGTGCTGGCTCAGGTGCAGCTTCTTCCACCGCAGGTTCTACGACTGTAATCGCCTGTGGTTGCAGGGACCTCAGCACTCACTGTCTCCTGGACAACCTCCTGGACCGCCTCAGTTACCACGGCTAACGCTGCAACATCATCTGCCTTTTCTGCTGTGGTTACATCAACTGCAGGTGGTGCCTCTTCTACTGCAGGTGCTTGTTTCTCCGTGACCGCGGCTGCCACCGCCTCCATGGCCACTTCCTGTGAGGCCACGATGGCCTCCACCATGGACCCAGCGGGGACTTCAGCAGTGGGCGCTTTAGTCTCTCCACCAGTTGGGGAGTGGCGATGGGGATCACCTCGGCCTGCTTCTCCACCTGGCTGGCCTTTGGGTCGGTAGCGTGGCATGGCTGCGGCTGGGGAGCGTCGAATGGGGGGAGTGTGTGGTCCTCTGGCTCAATGGCCCATGGAGAAGGACAACTGGAGCAACCATCTCCATGAGACGAGTAAGGTAGGTCCAGTTAGTAAGGTAGCTCCCTCTGGGTAGCATCGTCTTCATCCATGAAGTTCAGGATGCCATCAACCTCCCGCTGATCCAGATACAGCTCCCCGACCATCTCCAGCCAGTTGTACACCTCTGGGGACCTCAGCCATCTAAAGTCTGCCTTCACATCCCGGCAGCATTGGTGTGCTCCCCGGAGCCCTGAGTTGGGGCATTCCCCACATTCTGTCCGGAACGCTGCAGCAAGGCACAGTAGGAGTTCTGAACGGCAGGCTTCCCATTTTATGCCCATTGGGGAGAAGGGCATCTTGTAGGGACTGGGGCTTCCCTGCTTTTTGGCACTTCGCAGTGATTCTTTGACGGTATAAAAATAAAAAAAATAAAACTGAGTACCTGTGTCCTGTCCACTCAAACACCAGGACGCTTGGTTGGCCGCATTCTCCACCATATGTAGCACAGTGCCAGGTGTGGTCACCGAGCCAGGTGGTGAGTGGACAGAAAGGAGACAAAAAGGTAGTGGATTGGCCCAGGGCTGTTGTATTCTATTGCTGCGAGGTACGAAAATAACAAAACCAATACCAAACTTGCTCAAACTCAAACAAAACAACTTCCAAAAAACCTGATTGCAAAAGGTACCCCACTAGCCAGAACATTCTCCTCTCTCCTAACGAAGGCAACGAGCAGCAGCTTGACTGATTGCAAATCAGCCTCAGCTGTGTGTGCCTGTAGGTAAGGCCACTACTGTCTGAAGTCCTGCAGGTTACTAAGGCTGTGGGAGGAACCAGAACAGCAGCAAGAGGAGGAGCAGCCCTCTCCACTCCTCAACTCCTCCAGGCATCACAATATTAATAATGATTTTGTTGATGTTCTATTCCTTGTCCCGTTGCTTTCTTTCAGTACAGTGGACACTGTGTGGCGCACTGAAAGACTCAGTCACATAGTCCATGGCCACATTCAGGCCATGTGTCATGGGCAATGAAGTGCAAGTTTAATGCAGAAGTCTCTCAAGAGAGAGAGAGTGGAGTGGGAGGGATTTCACCATGAGTGCCTGCGTTCCTCACAAAGCTTTTTTGGCTCAGAAAGTCACAGTGAATATCACCATTTTTAAAAGCCTTTTCCCTTATTAAAGGTAATGTGTACCTTGTGTGGGTTGTGTTCAGGTTTGCGATGTTCTCAGAAAGTACATTGTATTATTCACATTACGATATTCTTTTAAAATTTATTTTCAGATTTTATCCCGTTTTTTATCCCAATTTGGTAGCCAATTACTCCCGCTAGTCTTAGTTCAGTCCCCTCCCTCGTAGTTCGCTGCCGTAGCCCTGTGACCGGCGGCAGTGACAATGGCGAAGCACCGCCTCCTCCGATACGGCACTTGTCGTGCTGTCGACTGTAATTCCGGCATCCCAGAACCACTCCTGTGCGCAGCGAACTGTGTCGGCTTCCCTCCCCCCTCCCTGGGGCAGACAGCCAATTGCCGCCCCGGTGGCACTCCCGGCCAGAGCCGATTCTGGTGCAACGGGGAATCGAACCCCGGTCGCCGTGGCCAGTGTCGGATGTTGAAACCACTAGACCATGCTGGAGGCCCACATTACGAAATTCTAATCTTTAAATCATTATGTTAATGGAATTGCTGTAAATGGCAAGCACACACATTGTGCTATTGAGAATAAAAGCAAGAATAATGACCATAAAATGTTTGTCTCCTGCACTTTTATATTGAGGGGCAAATGGCTTTGCTATAAAACCGTAATCGGAAACAAACTGCAGGCATTTATTTGAGTGGAGCGCAAGAGGCCCAGTATAATTAAAAATAAATGGAACTTGTCTGTATTATGTTCATACCAAGGGACAATTATTTTAGGCCCCCAAAAGCATGCACTTCCTGTTCTAAGCTTTGTTTTGTTCCTCAGGCTTTGTGTTCATGAAGCCTAACACATGTTTTCTAGCCTGTTTCATCTCCCTCCCCTCCCTCAATCACACTGACTTGACTTTCTCATTCATGGAGTACCTAGGACAAAATCCCAGAGAAAGCATTCAGTTGGACATCGTTCACTAAACAGCAGAAGGCCATATCTTTGTGTGTCTAACCCTTTCCCTGAGGTTCATTTCTCTAAACGATTCTGTCCTTTTACAGGGAGCTTACTGCAAGCTATCTGGTAATTATAATAGAAAGATATTGGTCAATTTGTATTGATAATGTAAATAACACACACACACACACACACACACACACACACACACACCCCACAACCCCAGCCAGATGTACACAAAAACACAGTCACTCACTCTCTCACTCACTCACTCACTTTAATCAATTTTCTTTCTTCAAAGTCCTTGCGAGCAGAAACATAATGGACTTATATAATATATTTCTGTCAGTTCCTTTCCTTTATCTTTTATTGTAGCGCAACAATGGGGTAACAGAAGGGTCTCGCTAAGAACGATGCTTTTAGTAGAACTGTTCGAGCCCTCATACTTTTAAGAAAGGCAGCTGAATAGCACAAAGCCGTACAGAAGTTCCCTCATTATTGACACGTTAAGCAAGAAAGAGCACAAGACGGAGACTCACTGTTGCACTCTGCAGTGGCTTGTTTTCGGGGAGAATTAAACCCGTGTTTTTGGACAGCTCAGCCAGATTGCTTAGGTACAGAAGTCACGGATTTGCTGAATCCCGTTTCAGTTTATGGCCCTTTTGGTGTCCCGAGAGCGTTGTGCTGAAAAACAGGGAGAGCAGGACTGAGCTCCAGAGCCATTGTTTCCTTAGACAGCTGTGATCTGTACAGGGAGAGAAACGCACGTCTCCTGAATCAGTATAGCTCTGAATTAAGCTCTTAAACAAGTGTTCTACAAGACATTGGCTGAGATTGAATTAACTTAAATCTGACTCAACGTTATATTCAAGCACTCGGTTTTATCTTGTCTGTTTTATGATGTATGCCCACTCACTCTCCTGCATTGTGTCAGTGTTGAGTTCGACCAGCCGTGTGTGTGAGTCAGCATCGCTGTGTGTGAGGCGTGTAAACACATTCCAAGCGCAGTTGACTACCTCCTTAGCTTTAAGTAATGCATTTGGTCAAGTTACTTGAGCTCTCGCACATCACGGTGACTTGTTGGTTAAAAATGATTTTAAAAAATGCAATGCTTTGTATGTGATACAAAGACATCGCACACACACTTGAGGTCAAAGCTCTTTGTGATTGGATTGCATTTGTCCGTTAGCGTTCGTGTGTATGCTGTTTGTGTGAGTCGATGCCCTTTGAGCAGCAGTCATGTTTTTCATGACAATCTTTGCTGACCGTTCGCATTTTTGTCATGTAACATTTACAGCGAAGCCATGCGGGATGCGGGGAGACATGTCTCATGTTTATAAAACACCACCTGTGTGGTCACCTGAGACAGACGCAGCACAACCGTAAATAATCGTCCTTGTCACCGTAATCATAATGACGCACAGTACAGTCTAGACACGACACTTTTACGAATAAAATCGAATCCAATGTACAATGTAATATTACCTTATTTATACCTCAAGGGAAAATGGAATGTTGGGCAGGGAGAGAGAGAGAGAGTACAAACACATTCACAATTTCCAACATAAATAACTGCGTTTGCATACCTACATAGACGGGAGTAAACAGTGCTTGCTGACAGGCCCTCCGTTGTCAAGCTGTGGTATTTTTACCGAGGTCACTGACAACCTTCATGTGTACTTTTTGGGCTGTCACGATTCGTCACGCTCTCCCGCGAGCATTCGGCAGTATCGAGCGCTGAAGCTCGTGCTTCTGGGCGCTTCGCAGCTTCGTAAGCGCCTGTCCCCTGCTGGTGTGAAGGTGGTGACAGTGAGTGACGCCGCTTTAAAGGTTAATTTAAGACCGGGAGGACTTTTGGATGGTAGTTGCTTCCCTCGCATGAAGGTTTCTTGTTTGTTTAAAATACCAAGGAATTAGTCCGTTGTGGTATATCGTTTCATAAAAGAAACGTAATAATTGGCACTCGTATGTACAAATGTTACGTATGAAAGTGAAAATGTGTTGTCTTCCTTTTAATGTTTGCATATACACCTTTTCACATGTACGCATGCACTTCAGAAATACAGTGCATGCATAGTATCAGTACACTTACCCATTAGTTACTTACACATTTTGTGCGCACTGTAAGATGCATACAGTGCACTGTACCTGCAGTGATATACAGTGTCTATACGATTGTCTTTACTGAGGGTGTAGTCCTGTGTCATCTCCTCTGTTCGAGGGCCCCGGAGAGTATTTTACAAGCCGACCCTCAGGCTCGAAGACCACAGCCGATGAAGGCCGCTCTTTACGTCCGGCGCCACGGTCACGCGATCGACCCGATCGGCCACCTGAGACGCAAGGGCCCCAAGGTCGCAGGGTGCATGTGCCAAACTTGCCCGCGAGCCATTCGCTCTCTCTTCAGGGGAGCCTGTCTTTCCGTTTGCTTTTCCCCCCTCTTTCCAGCGACGCTGTTGTCATAACACATGCTTACACCGTGACAGGAGAACGGCAATAACAGAGAGCTCTCTCCCAGTGTTGCCCCGGGCTCTGACAGGGGCTTGACATTTTCATTCATGTCAAAGGAAAAGGAACACAGGCGCAGCGGCTCCGTGGGACGGGCCGCCGTGTCAACATCTCCCAGCCAAATTTACGCCACCGCAGCCCCACGACGCGACGCGACGCGACTCCCTCCTGACGGGAGCTCGTTAAAGGACGCCCAGGACCGCAGTACGCTCGGCTGTACCTCCTATTTATATCCGATTAGAGACCGGTTGCTGAAGAAATTCCGGTGCCTGGGATTCTCTTATTGCTGTTTTAGTGAGACGACAACAACCGATAAACAGCTTGCAATGAATGATGGCAATTACTGACACACTGCTTGGGACCGTTTGTTATCTGGCCTGAAGTACAGCGTCAATGAATTGCGAACAAGGCCGCGCTACCCACGGGTTGCAGGTGGTAATATGTGGCAGCTGGTGAGAGGTGATGGGTGATTACGGGTAGTTGCGGGTGAGAGATGTGATTAACGACACCTTCCCGGATGGCGTTCACGGGGTGTGACAGGGGGGGCGGGTCCTGTCTTCGGGAACGGTGTCGGGGACTTGGGATCGCTCTAGGCTGGCACTGTTCTCTCTGCCTTCCTTTGTACTGCAGGCTCATGCCTGAGGGGAAAACTTTGCTCGTTTCTTGGCTTGTTTTCTCTAGAGGTGCGGGGATGTGAAGCTGCTTTTTCTCGCGTGTGAACGCATCGTTTTCCCCATCATCACTTCTTGACTTTTCCTTCTTTGTTCAGCTGAGCTGCTGCACATCGTGAGACGTGGTGTCTCACAGCTGGAGTAATGCGCACTGTAAATGTACATTCGCACTATGTGCACACACGCACACACACACACACACACACTGTATACATTCAAACAGGACGGCATGTGCACTGCATACACACACCCCAACTGTTCACACTGTATTTGCACTCAAACACACAGGTAACTGGCAAAATAAATGGTTTTGGTGCCATGGTTTTTAGGTCCACTCAACCCCTTAGAAGGCAAGGTTAAGGCCAATAAATACAAAGCCAATCTGAGCGATCACCTTCATCCTATGGTGAATCATTTCTGTCCTGATGGGGTGGTCTCTTCCGGGATGACAATGCCCCCATCCACAGGGCACGAGTGGGCACTGAATGGTTTGATGAGCATGAAAACGATGTAAACCATATGCCATGGTCGTCTCAGTCACCAGAACTCAATTGAACACCAATGGGAAATTATGGAGTTGATTTCCATTCGCAAAACACCAAATGATGGAATTTCACATAGAAGAATGGTATTGCATCCCTCCAGGAGAGTTCCAGTCACTCGTAGAATCTCTACCGTGGCGTTTTGAAGCTGTCGCGCCAGCTCATGGTGGCCCAACACCCTACTAAAACACTTTATGTTGGTATTCTTATTTTGCCAGTTGCCTGTATATTGTAAGCTTATCTCATTACATTCATCGTTGTTTCAACAACCCAATTTTTAAATGCCTGAACAGTCTTTTATGCAGAAATATCCAATTAACTTCAATAGGGCTGGTACCATGACTTCATCTGTGCATCATCGGTATTCCTGGTGATGCTCGGTTCTGAGTACCATTTGAAATTGTGATTTTGAGTGTGATATACAGCATATCCCCTTCAGAAGAGGTCCCATTTAATCTGGCCACAAACTCGTTTATATGTCCTGAGACGGTTCTAGACTCAACCCAAGGGAGCAATTGACAAGGCAGAATTGTGATGGGCTGAGTTCTAAAATTATAGTCGTGAGCTGATCCAGTCTGGGCCCAGACACTAGACACTAACAGGCAGTCCTCGAGGTGTGTTGTGACCCGGTGCTGGCAGCCTGTGGGGAGTGTTCTGACCCGGTTGTTCAGAATGGTTATGGATGCTGGGTAACCCATCAGAGCTCTGTGGTGGTGTGCACACAGTCATAGTTGTGAATGTTGTGCCTTTTTAACCAATTTCTAACCCCAATTGTTTTTCTTCCCCTCCCGATTTGGAACAAAATTTCATTCGTAAGCTCGTCTCATTTTTTTAAATTTTAAAATTTTTGTTTCTGATTTTCTCATGTTTTTCTCCCAATTTGGTAGCCAATTACACCCAATATTTTCAGGTCAATCCCTCCCTCATAGTTTGCTGCCATAGCCCTGTGACCGGCAGTGTCAAAGGCGAAGTATCGTCTCCTCCGAGACGGCACTCGCCATGCTGACGACCATGACTCCGGCACCCCAGAGCCACTCCTGTGTGCAGCGAACGTCTTGTCGGCCTCCCTCCCCCCTTCCTCGGGCGGACAGCCAATCGCCGCCCCCGGTGGCGCTCCCGGCCAGAGCCGACTCTGGCGCGGCCGGGGAATCGAACCCCCCGTCGCCGTGGCCAGCGTCGGACGTTGAAACCACTAGACCACGCGGGAGGCCAAGCTCGTCTCAGTTGATGTGTTTTTATGGATTTACCGGGTACAGCTGCCGTCTCTTTTATTTTCGCCATCGCCTTTGGTTGTTTAGCAGAGTTGTGTTACAAAAATGTTCCCGGCATTAAAGAGAGATATCACTGGAGCCTCTCGCTTGGTGGTGCCAACAGAAAAAAGATCTGCAGCTTCAAGAGCGTTGGGCGCCAGGCAGGGTGAAGCACTCTTTGTTATTGAGTGGATATAGAGACCGGAATGGATGACAGGGGTGAGATGATTCAAGGCCGCGGCTGAGTATTCCTGGAGAGAGCGGTCTGGAATGTCACCTCACCAGATTCAAGTCCAAACATGCCTTCCCTAAGACACCCCCAGGTCGTGTTTCAAGGGCGTAATCACGTGTTAAATATTGGGGGGGAGAGGGGCACATAATGAAAGGGAATGTTTTATATGTACAAACGATTTGGGGGGGGACAGATATTAACTGTTTTTAATATGGGGGGGCCATGTCCCCCTTACCCCCCCTTGCTCTTATGCCTATGTCGTGTTTACACCCAACCCACAGACCCACTGGGGAACCTGGTTTGAGAGCCATTAAAAGCTTTAGTGAGAATTATCAACTCAATTGAAGTCATAAATTACTGTGTTGAACACAGATGCAGGTAACTCCCAGAATAAAGACAACACAAACATAGTGTTTTAATAGGGCGTTGGGGCAGCCTTCAGAATGGCTTCAGTGCACCATGGCATAGATTCTACAAGTGTCTGGAACACTTTGTAACCCTCATTTACTGAAGTGATTCCTTTCGGCAGTTACCTGTAAGTTCCCTGTAAGTTCCCTTATGATGAATTGCTGCGGTGTACAGAAATATAGCAGCACTTTATCCAGTGAACAGCGATCTGTAGTTAACCCTCTACAGCTGAGCTCCCTTTCCCATGTCCTGTCCCTGTCTTTTCAGCTCAAAGCTTCTTTAGTGAAATGTTCAGCTCCTCAGATGCAAATGTCCAAGGTGATATGCATTTGACATGTATTTGAATTCATATAAAATGTATTTCATTCAATATATTTGTTTTATTTTTGTTTTTGAAATGTGATTGGACATAATGTACCTTACTGTTAGAACAGATCGCTTAGCCTGTATTAGGGCTTCTCAATTATTTACCGTCATGGGCCAGTTAAAAAAGGAAAAAAAAGAAGTGAAATCTGTGGGCGATCTAAGAATGTTCAGCGCCCCCTGGTGGGGGGAAACAGTTCTGGGTTTGTTTGTTTTTTGGGGGAGGTGGGAGATTGAATGTAAGTTTGCTATGTTTACTTGTGCTGTCCCCATGTCATATCTGTGTCTATGAATCTTACGTTTCCCAACAATGCTGTAGAGTACAAACCAGTTTCCTGTGCGTTTGGCACATTTATGAAAATATGAAAACTAATTTAAAAGATTGGTGTTCTTCCAAATCCTCACCTTTGCAGCATAATTATTTTGGGTTCCTTCATAATTACATCATAATTAATGTGTCACATTATATAATATGATTATTTTATAATTAATATGTCACAATCCCTCAACTGTGATTAACGTAGGCTCTGATAGTGAGTCATACCTGTGGTGTATATCAGTTTTGCTTTTTAATCCATCAGCTGGAATGTGTGTGTCTGTGAGCGTGTGAGTGCGGACCACAAATTAACCCTCTGCAGGCCATTTTTGGTGATTGCACCACCAATCGGGAACCGTTGTTTCATGCCACAGGTCCACCCAGGTAGCCCTGAACTGGAGATACGTTTTTGGAGAGACATTTTTTAGGAGAGAATTTTTGAGATTTTGGGCCGTAGACATGTGCTCGGCCTGCTTTACAATAAGCTAGACTACTGGTTTTCAATGTTCACCATTGCACTTCAGTTTTGGAAAAATATATAAGATGTTGTTTCTTGTCCAGCCAAGCACAACATTGCAAAGTGTGTACTACCATGCAGCATGTACAATATGAACATAAGAATGCATAATGACGAATTGTATCAGGTTTGCTTCAGTAGAGACGTGTAGATCCATTGTTAATAAAGGTTCAAAAAGTTACAGCACCGAAGACACATTTCTATATGGCGAGGGTTTAGTGCGTAGGGGGCGCAAGTCCCATTTTCATAATTTTACAGGAGAGCAAAAACAAAACTTTGCATGATTGTATTTATTGCATTTATAACACCATATAAAAACCACTCATGTTTTTAAAAAATATTAGCTTTTACCATTTCAATGTTTCAATGAAAAAGGAAAAAAATGCATAACTTAATGTTATAATGTAAGGAAAGTGAGACTAAGTGCTAAAAAGGAAAACAGTTTAACTTGAACACAGGCATGTGTTCTTTACTTCTAAACACCCCAAAATGGGCAGCAGTGTTAGCATAACGGTTAGGGAGCTGGGCTTGTAACGCAAAGGTTGCAGGTTCGATCCCAGGTGGGGACACTGCCGTTGTACCCTTGAGCAAGGTACTTAACCTAAAATTGCTTCAGTAAAATATCGAGCTGTGTAAATGGATTGTATGTAAAGAAATGTAAACTGTGTAAGTCGCTCTGGATAAGAGCGTCTGCTAAATGCCTAAAATGTAAAATGTAAATGTAAAATCATTTTAACAACTAAATTCAAGAACTTTATCATTTTTGTATAGTTAATCAACATACTATTTAATTAAAAAAATCTTTCAACAGTCCTAGTATGCAGTGTGCACCTATCAGAATGCAACAGCAAAACAGTTTGACACGTGTCGAGTGAAGTAATTTAATTCTAACCATAATTTATAGAACAAAAAACATTACAATTCATATTAATTTCATATTTTCAACACTACAGCCATTCAAAGGTAATGTTTTGAAGTTCGAGTCGAGTATACAGTGCTTTAAGTACAGTATCATGAAACGGTAAAAACATTCATTTTTTCATTGCAGTCTGCAACTTTGTTATCCAGCTTATTGCAATTCCAAATGCTTTTTCTCCTTTGAGTTCATCTTACTCTGCTCAACTACTTGTTGTAACGGTCTTAAGTGAACTGTGTGAGCCTATTAGACCTAACTTTCAATGTTAAGAGTGTGGTAGAACTGCTCATAAGCTTGTGGTATGCTTCCTTTTAGAACATAAGAACATAAGAATACATAATGACGAACGGGCCGTTCAGCCCATAAAGGCTTGTCATGTCCTGATCTAAAGAGTATCTAGTACTGCATCTAGCCTGGACCTGAATAGCCCAAGTGAATAACCATTAGGATGGATGAAGCAGGATTGCGGCTTATGGCTTTTAATGATGTACGCCATTGCGATTCAATTTGTCACAAATCATAGTTTGTCTACTGCGGCCAAGCGCAATACTGCAGAATGTGTACCACTTCACCAGTATTTATACCACTGCATAACACATACCACTGTACTATATGGGCAAATATACAACATGCACTACATTCGACAACATGTGTGGAACTACACAGCACGTGGCATTGCATAACAAGTACCTCTGCTCATATGTACTAATGCATAGCATGTGTTGTATCACAGCACAACATACACCATAGCACAACATGCACCACTTCACAATGTGTCCCACTGCATGTAATTTACCGCTGCCCAACATATGTACACCAGCGCCACTATAATGGGGGGAGCACAATTGGGGCTTGTGGGGACAGGCTAAGTGACTAGACTTCTGTTATCTTTTCAGAGCTGACAAGACCTTCACCAAGGCAAGAAGTATATGGTAAGTGGCCTCTCTCCCTTAAATGCATTTACTGGAGGGTCAGTGCTGTGCATGGACAGTGTGGCGCCTCTTTCTCCACGAGGCGTGTATGACACGGTAAAATAATAAATGTGCTTCATTCCAGGGGTGCGGTCTCCAATTGTGTGAAGCGGGGGTTGTATGTAATGTGCATGATCACATTACCAGCTCCCTCAGGTATTTAACTTACACTCAGTGGCCGCTTTATTAGGTACACCTGTACACCTGCTCGTGAATGCAATTATCTAATCAGCCAATCATGTGGCAGCAACTCAATGCATAAAAGCATGCAGACATGGTCAAGAGGTTCAGTTGTTGTTCAGACCAAAAATCAAAATGGGGAAGAAATGTGATCTAAGTGACTTTGACCGTGGAATGATTGTTGGTGCCAGATGGGGTGGTGTGAGTATCTCAGAAACTGCTGATCTCATGGGATTTTCACGCACAACAGTCTACAGTTTACTGAGAATGGTGCGAAAAACAAAAAACATCCAGTGAGCGGCAGTTCTGTGGGCGAAAACGCCTTGTTAATGAGAGCGGTCAGAGAAGAATGGCCAGACTGGTTGAAGCTGACAGGAACTCAAATAACCACACGTTACAACAGTGGTATGCAGAAGAGCATCTCTGAACGCACAACACGTCGAACATTGAAGTGGATGGGCTACAACCGCAGAAGACCACACCGGGTTCCACTCCTGTCAGCTAAGAACAGGAAAGTGAGGCTACAGTGGGTACAGGCCCACCAAAACTGGACAGTTGAAGATTGGAAAAATCTTCGGTTCAACCTTGTGTCAACGGTTCAGGCTGGTGGTGTTGGGGAATGTTTTCTTGGCACACATTAGGTCCCTTAATACCAATTGAGCATCGTTTTAAATGCCACAGCCTACCTGAGTCTTGTTGCTGACCATGTGCATCCCTTTATGGCCACAGTCTACCCATCTCCTAATGGCTACTTCCAGCAGGATAATGCGCCATGTCACAAAGCACACGTCATCTCAATCTGGTTCCACGAACATGACAATGAGTTCAGTGTACTCCAATGGCCTCCGCAGTCACCAGATCTCAGTCCAATAGAGCACCTTTGGGATGTGGTGGAACAGGAGATTCGCAACATGAATGTGCAGCCGACAAATCTGCAGCAACTGCGTGATGCTATCATGTCAACATGGACCAGAATCTCTGAGGAATGTTTCCAGCACCTTGTTGAATCCATGCCACAAATAATTCAGGCTGTTCTGGGGGCAAAGGGGGGTCCTACCCAGTACTAGAAAGGTGTACCTAATAAAGTGGCCACTGAGTGTATATATAGTTTGTATTAATCTGAGTTTGCATCTGCACTGGATGTTTGGATGCTTTACGATTTAGTCGCGTATGTTTCAAAAGTTTGTTGTCTTGCTTGGTACGCAAGTAACGTTTGAGGACGCGAATGCGTACTGGCGTACCGCTTATGTGCACCCCTACCTATAAACATCATTAATTAAGTTATGAGCTTGCTGGTTCTGATCCACCAGTAAGCCATGCCTTTCTGTGTAAGAATACTCCACATTTAGTGTCTGTGCGGGGTGCCTGGGACTGGGCGATTACACAGTTGGCGGTGACGCTGATGATGTACCCTTGAGCAAGGCACCGAATCGCTTCAGCAAGTGTCCAGCGGTAGGCAGGTGTACTGTGGAAAACGTATGTTATGTAAGCCAAGTTATGTAAGCCACCCAGGATGATGGCCTCCACTGATCCAATCAATAATGGAATGGAATTTCGCTTTGTGTCTGGAAAGAGAGAGAGTGAGAAAAAGTAAGAGTGACTGAGGATGAGCTAGAGAGAGAGGGGGAGAGCTAGCTAAAAGTTCTGTTTTTCCTGTTGCCACGGTAACATCAGGTGAAGGTCCCTTGAAAACAGGTACACAGGTACACAGGGTCACCACTTGTCCCTCCATTCTATGACGGTGCTCACTGGAACAGTCCGAAAGAAGCACCCGTGTGCTGTCTTCATAATAACAAGGAAAAACCACAGCCAGAAGTCTTTGTTTTTCAACGAAAGGATGACAGCAGAGTGATCTGTGTTTGCCAACAAAGACAGGACAGAGTTTGTCAGTTAGCTAACATCTAACTAACATCAGTTAGATTTATTGCAATTTTTACCATGGTGCTCTGTGGTGTTGTTCATGTAATGTAATGCGCTGTTGTGTTGTTCATATGATAGCATCATTCATTTGAGAAAGAAATGAAATTTGTTTCTCAGCAACCGGATGTAGCCCAGGACAGATGCCACCGAGAAAAATGTTTCAGATTTTTCCCCATTTTTTTTTCTTTTATATTTTCCCCAATTTGGTGGCCAATTGATCCAACTGTCCCCCTTCAACAATCCTGCCACATGCAGCTATGGGACCAGCCACTACTCTGGGACCGGAAGTGGCAGGGACGGCGAACCGCCTCCTTTGTGACATCACTCGTCCGGGCGCCGAACGTGATTCTGATAGGTCTAGAGAAGCTGTCTGTGTATGCGGCAAGCTTCCCTCCCTCTTGGATGGACCACCAATCACCAATCTCTAAACTGCATATTGAAGCCCCGGTAACTACAGTTCTTCATTTTTTTTTTTTATATCTCCTCCATGGAAACAAACAAATCTCCTTTTAAAAAAGTAATTCTGTTGTGGAAAGATATCGAGTTGCAAATTGGAGTATGTAAATGTAAATGTCAATGATAATCACACTGCATGCAACAATGGCCAGTTTACAGTGGCAGAGGGCACAGTGGTGGGAGGGAAAGTGGCGTTCTGTACTTCATGCCCTGCTACAGCTACCATGCTAATGAGGGCATGGCTACATTTTCATGGTTTTGTTTATTTTAAATTATTTTCATGTTGTGCTACTTCAAGTGACCTAGTACCCTGAAAATGATTAATAGGGCACACATCTATTTTTTCATTTTCTTACTTCACATGACCAATTATGTTGATAGTCTGCAATCAATAACCCATTAAATGTACTAATTTGCACCAGATAATGAGTATGTTTACCCATTTCCTCCTGCTGAAAGGCAGACATACTGTTTCAATCCAATGGTAATATCTCAGTGATCACTTTATTGATACAAAAACCAGCTACCGGTTTATTCTTTCATGCATAGCTAAACAAAGATTTCGGTGTCTCCTTCAGATTGAACACTGTGATTAGCAAACTTTGAAGCACATAGTTTACCCCATCAAGTCATGTTAATGGGCGGCATTTTATTCATCAACTTTGCCAGCCTTTTGATAACTTTTGACGGACAACGGCAATTAAGGATCCGCAAGGGAATTCGTTTTTCGCAGAAGACAAATGTATTGACAAAATGTTAAAAAGATTGGATACGGCACAGCGGTATCGATGCTTGTTTGTCGTGACAAACGAGCCACTGGCGGGTCTCGTGCGGGAGCGAGTCGTCGGGTCTCTCCTCTCCATCGAGCTGCGCTGTCCCCGGAGCGCGGCGCTGAACCAGTCTCCCCCCTGTCCCCCGGAGCGCGGAGATGAATGTGCAAGCCGCGCACTGTGTGACTCCCTCTCCATTAATACAGCTCAGCGCGGCGGACCCTCCCTTGTGTCCTCCCCACTTTTAATTCTCCGGAGCAAAAGCACTTAGGCTGGACAGAGCGAAAAGAGCACAGGCCCCGAAGGCGTCGGCGCTTTCAGCTTCTTCTTCTCGTGGCCTCGCGGTTCGGGCGTCGAGAGCGATAAGGACGAGGCACAGGAGCGAGACAGCAGGAAGCCGAAGCCACGTCGCCACTAAGTTTGAGTGGCTAGCAATGCCTCGTTGCCTGAACCTCAACCGTCGCAGAAACGAGCCTGACGTTAGCTTTAGATATTTAAAAAATTATCCGTACTGCTAAATCTGTTGCCGCGGGACTCTTGAATTCAAAGTGGCTCACTCGCTGTTTTCGTTGCCTTTGCGCAATCTTCAGCAGAGGTAGCGAATATGAGGTATAATTATTTTTTTGTTGCTAAATTGTCTTTCGATGAGATGGAACATGAGCTGTGGAAAACGTGGTGGCGATATTTCAATCCGTGACCTGAATGTTTGCTGAACAGGGGCAGACGGGGTATTTCTGCAAAATCATCTGAATCACCAGGAAAGCAGAGGCCTAAAGCTCTACTTTAATTCAGAACAGAGAATCACGTTTCTGTCCATGTGTCCTGTTCGGTATTAGACTGGGCCCGTGCTGAATGCTAATGGAGACTTTGAGTACTTAAGGGACAGAGAAAGCATAACCCCTTGTCCTTCTGTCCCAGGACAATGTTCTTTATGCATACAGAACACATTATTATATTCATTTATGAACCAAGAGAACATTGTGCCCCATCATCTGAGAATTGTATCAGGTTTGCTTCAGTAGAGACGTGTAGATCCATTGTCAATAAAAGTTTTAAAAAGTTACAGCACCGAAGACCCATTTCTATATGGCGAGGGTTTAGTGCGTAATTAATTTAGAAATTAATTTAGTGCATTGCAATTCCAAATGCATTTTCTCCTACTTGTTGTAACTGTCTTAAGTGGACTGTGTGAGCCTATTAGGCCTAACTTTCAATGTTAAGAGAGCGGTGTGCACTTACGCCCTTTTCGCACCAAACTTAACCCAAGGTTTGAAATGTGTCTATGGTTTAGAGCTGTATTTCAACGCAGCAAAGCATGGTGCATGTGTCCTTTTACCATTATATGGAGCTCATCAAGAGCTTTCCATTGATAAATATACCTCATTTTTTACCAAAATGTCACTTACGCACTAAACCCTCGATAGACACACTGTAGTACAGGTACACTTCTGTACAGACACACTGTAGTACAGGTACACTTCTGTACAGACACACTGTAGTACAGGCACACTTCTGTACAGACACACTGTAGTACAGGCACACTTCTGTACAGACACACTGTAGTACAGGCACACTTCTGTACAGACACACTGTAGTACAGGCACACTTCTGTACAGACACACTGTAGTACAGGCACACTTCTGTACAGACACACTGTAGTACAGACACACTGTAGTAAACACAAACGATTAGTGCACCTCTTCAGGTTTCTCGGGTGGCGCGTCCAGCTGATGCACTGGTTCTCAGTGCAGCGATGTACCGCACGCTCCTCACCGCGCTGATTCTGACTCTGGGAGTCCTGTGGGGCGATGCACAGTTGCCCAGGGAGGAAGCGTTTTCATACAGCAGAGCTTTCCCCTCCTCATTGCGCAATAATGAATCCCCTGATCGATGGAGAGCCTGCGGTTTGCCCTGTCCCTGCTGTGTAAGATGTGCAGTCCTCTGGCACAATTACTACGCATCTCACCTGGAGGACTGCAGGGGGAAAAGAAGCGATGACCAGCTGCATGTACACTACTGGCCCAAAGGTTTTAGAACACCCCCATTTTCCCAGTTTTTACTGAAATTTAAGCAGTTCAAGTCCAGTGAATAACCTGAAATGGTACAAAGGTAAGCGGTAAACTTACCTTTGGTTTAAAAAAAAAAAAAAAAAAAAAAAAGATATATATAAAAAAAAAAAAAAAAGGTTTAGGTTACCAAAAACGTATAACCTATAACAGAGTTATAAAAAAAGGCCCTTTTCAGGGAACAAGTAATGGGTTAACGTGGGTTAACAGTCACTCTGTGCAAGTCGCCGACTCTGGATCCGGCAAAAGAGCCCCAGACCATCACGCTTCCTCCTCCACGTTTAACAGTTGGTGTCACACACTGAGGAACCATCCTTTCGTCTACTTCAAGATTTAAAATTTTGATTCATCGGTCCATAAGACCTTCTTCCAGTCTTCAGTAATCCACTGGCAGTGCTTCATGGCCCAGGCAAGCCTCTTTTTCTTATTTTGCCATCTTAGAAATGGCTTTCTTACTGCCACTCGACCTGTCAAACCTGCAGCTCGAAGTCTTCTCTTCACAGTTGAAACTGAGACTTCCTTACTTCGACCAGTGTTAAGCTGTGCTTGTTGTCCTGTGGGCCGCCTATCACACAAACTGTTGACTCTCAGAAACTTCTGATTTTGTTGTGGCTTTGGGTCTGCCAGACCTCTTCCTGTCAGAGTTTCCAAGTACCTTTTGATGGTCTAGGAAACTACTCACTGCCAAAAAATGTACATTATTTTTTAACCTTAACCATTTCAGGTGGTTCTCTGTGGCTCAGTTGGTAGAGCACAGCATTGGCAACGCTTAGGTTGTGGGTTCAATCCCCACTGGGGCCACATATACTGAAAATGTATGCATTCACTACTGTAAGTCGCTTTGGATAAAAGCGTCTGCTAAATGGCGTATATTATTATTATATTAGGTTATTCACTGGACTTGAACTGCTTAAATTTAAGTAAAAACGGGAAAATGGGGGTGTTCTAAAACTTTTGACCGGTAGTGTATACCAACCTGTGCTAGTCCGTGCCCTCTCCTCAGAAGGGCTATAATAATAATGATATAATTATCATTTGGGGAATGAGAAGACTGGGGAAGACTAAATGGAGATTTAAATGTGTTTAAAAAGCCAGCCTGTCCTGGGAGTGTTACTCCAGACTAGCATTTCAGTTTTTTTACACAGTAGATTACCAACAAGCCTCTACCCTGGATCATTTTAATCTTTGTTCACAAAGAAGTAACAAATATTTTTCTCTATTTACCGAGTGCAAGTGCCCCCTGGTGGCCGACTGCAGTTTTCACAGCTTATATGTCATCATCCAGACTTTACGCAAAGCAGCTTTGGCTGGTAAAGCGACCACAATTACAATGAAAGTCAAAGAAAAACCAAAACCTTTTTGTGTTCCATATGCATACTGTATTAATATTTCCATTGCCTCTTTCGCTTGAAAAGTGATTTAATTATAGCATTAAAGTTTGCATTTTAATTAAAGTTTAAAGTCAACAGTACTCATGTAAATGGAACAGCGAAAGTGGAGTGGAGAGTGACATTGGCATAGCATCCTGGCTCACGTCCAGAGACCAAATCATGCCTCTGCAATAATTGTGGATCCTTTTATAAGAGTCTTAATAGCACAGACGAGTGGAATTCTCCCGAGGATAATTAGCATATTTATAAATCCTGTACAGCACACATTACAAACGTGGCTCTGCAGATGTTATATCAGTACATGTGCCATGTGCCCTTCGTTGTCACGGTATCAGAAGATCTGCAGAGATGCTGCGTTCCACGGACCGGGAGGTGGACATGTATATAAGTGCCTATAAGCGGGCTGAAATGACCATAATGACGCTGTGTGACATTGTGAGGTCCAGACTAACAGCTCCTGGCCACAGGAAGCACCTCTTAGCCCCCGAGGGAAACGCTGGAGAGCAAAACTCGAAGGCCTCGGCGCCGTGAGACGCTCGCATGTGTGGGCGAAGCTCTCTGATCGAACCGCGGGAGGGGGAAGCGATCAGGTCCCCGAGCACCGATGCTTTGTTTAACGAGGTCCGCACCCAAACGCCACCTCCCGTGCTCAGGAACAGAAGCGCAGGGGGCCCAGGTGGCCAGGATTCAGCACGTGTCTCATTCACTTCAGAATGCGTGTTCACCAAGCCCCCACACACACACACACACACACTCGTATCATACCCAACTCGCTCATTAATCTCAATTCTTTCACAACTTTAATCTGCATGTTTAATTAATCGTGAAAGGGGGCGGTGAGTGGTTTAAGTGGCGCGTGGCGCATGGGCTCATGCGGACACGCCTAACAGGGTGCAGCGGTGGGGGCTCTGATAAGGCAGAGGGTCGTACCGGTCTGAGTGGTGTCGTGCGTGCTAATGGATGGAAAACACTTCTGCTGCAATACGGAGGCACGAAGAGCGCACAGCGGCCCGCCAGTGGATCTGGCCTCTGTGGAGACGGACCTGCGCTCCGTCTTCATGAAGACCGAGACCAAACATTTGCTACTTGCTGAACAGAACACGTAGAAGTGTCCAGATGTTGCAATCTTTTATGAAACCAATTTTTGAGAGGACATAAATGAATCACGAAGGAGAGGACCATAAGGACCACACGTAGAACTAGATGATTGAAACAAAGATTTTGTGAGATTAATATTAATGGGAGATTAATACATTTGCGCCGAAAGAGCTAGAGTTTCCGTCGGCGCTGTGATGACAGGATCTTTGAAAGCGCAGCCGTACTTTACCCAGATGCGTCCTGCTGTAGCTCGGCCCGAGCTCGAGTGCTGCTCTAGTGCCGCTGAACCCAGAACACCTTCAGAGCTGGAGCGTCTCTGGCCCCGCCTACTCCTGCCCACGCTGAGGCTGCCCGCCAACTGCCATTCGTGGGTTTACTCTCTGTTTTGTGATTGGAGGAACAAATCCAGATGCTGGTGCTCATTACCGTTTTGGAGAGACCGAAATAAAGATGCTGCAGAATCGTGCCGGTATTGCAGTACACGGAAACGGTGCGTAGCGCGGGGGGTTAAAAGCGCTTGTTTCGTTTCCGCGACGAACCTTCTGGCGACACGTTAACAAAATCGCGCTTGCTAGTGAGAGTAAGCAATGTCTTGCTGCCTGTGGTATTTTAAATGAGGCACCATCTGCTTTCCACTTAATATATTATGAGAGAAACGTCTGCGACCTCATGACTTGCCAGGGCTTGGGGTTAAACTTGTGTAATAACTGGGATCGGCCGCCATTTTGTAGGCCTGCGGCTAAGGCTGGTCAGTGAAACCGTGCCATTGGCATGTCTGAGCCTTACGAATGGCTGCCGTGCATGACCCAGATGGTTGCTACACATTGGTGGTGATTGAGGTTAGTTCCCCCCCTTCACTGGAAAGTGCTTTGGGTTCCTGGAAAGGCGCTATATAAATACAATACGATCCATTATTATTATTTGTATTATTATTATTATTATTAATAATAATAATAATAATAATAATAAACAACACAAATCTCTCTGAGACATGATGGACAGAGCTGTCAGACACTTTTCACCTCCCACCCTGAGTACATATTCCCTAATACCTGTTGTGCTGTGTCCTCTCCAGTAGGAGGTATTGTTGTATGAGATTCAAGAAGGCATGCTTCACCAAACGTAGCGCAGAGTTACTGTTGTGTCTCCAAAGGCTGAAAAATGTCAATAATGTTCTTTATTTTGGGTGCATGACAGCATTAGCATTTTACAACGTGTTCACCTCGCCGTTTTGTCATTTCGAGCTGCGTGGAATGCTCCGAGGCGTGTGGAGTGATTCTGTGAAGATTAACTGTTGGAGTAATGAACAGGTAATACATGACCTGTCACAGGGTCTTCCAGTGTGACAGGAGAATCTGTGTATGTGTATTGTGTGGGCAGTCTATTGTGTTGATTGTGTGACGGTGTTGATGCAAACCGTTTAATCGCAGCACACTTAACTGGAGTGTTCGGTGTGCGTGTGTGTCACGTTGCCATAGAAGTAGTGCCTTTCATCGAAGGTTCTCTACCCACCACTAGTGATGACTACAGCATCATCGTGATGATTTGAGTCTTGTCAATGATGCACTGTGTTACATTGACAGTGTAAAGCGCCTATTTATATTATTAGAAAACATGCATACATTGCTACCTATTAAAGATGTCTGATTTTATGAAGTGGTTAGCTAGCAGACCACTGCACATTTGTATTAACCCTCAGGCTTTAGTGTGTGAAAATATTGTTTCAGAAATGTATTTCCCTCATGTAAAAATGTGTTGTATTTGAAATGACGTCAGGCTCAAACAACGATATTTACAATTGCTCAAATGTTTCGCTCCTTGCTTGGGTTTTACGATCGCGTGGGTAATTGTGGCACTGTGTTTCGCATTTAAGCGGAAGAGATTCCTGGGTAGGTGCTGGTGGTACTGATGAATGCGGTGTTTTAAATTCCGAGTGAGGCAGCAGAAATCGAACCGTGCTGGGTGATCACGCAGCAGAGAAAGCCACATGACAGCATTGGGGGGGTGGATGTGGAAATCACATTCAATTAACTGTAATGTAATGTCCCTCCATTAATTTTTTTCAAACCCAGCGGACAACCCTGTCGGTATATAGATCCGTGAGGTGTCTTGTGCCTGCGCGTGAAGTATCTCTGCAGGTGGAGGGAGTGGTGATGCTGCCTGCTGCACGTTCAGGTGGAGTCATCAAGTGGATTCATGTCCAGGAGGGGAGCTGGGCAAGGCTGAGAAATCGATGGCTGGGGAAGTTAAGACTCTCTCACGGCGTGTTCTGGGGGATGAAGGCGGTCGAACACTGATTAGGGGAAGGTTCAAATCCCAGACGGGCCGGTGCGTGTGAACCCTCGAATGACGCATGGAACGGAAGGCCTTCGGTAAATATCCAGCTGTATAACTGGAAAACGTGGGTGGCGTACAAAAAAAGCATGGATAGAGCCTCCCGGGTGGTCTAGTGGTTACAGTGTTCGACGCTGGCCACTGCGACCGTGGTTCGATTCCACCGGCCGCGCCAGAGTCGGCAATTGGCTGTCCGTCCCAGGGACAGGGGAGGGAAGCCGACGGGAAGTTCGCTGCACACAGGAGTGGCTCTGGAGTACCGGAGTTACAGTCGACGGCTTGGCGAGTGCCGTCTCGGAGGATGCGGTGCATTGCCTTCATCACCGCCGGTCACAGGGCTACGGCAGCGAACTCATAATACCAGGGGGGGATTGACATGAAAAACAGAGGGTGTAATTGGATACTAAATTTGGAGAGGAATGGGATCAAATCTGAAAAAAAGAAATAAAAAGAAACGTGGAGTAAATAAATAGGGGGCTCCGGCTGTTGGGCCCCTCCCTCCCTCCCTCCCAGACAGCTGTGTGACGGGGGCAGCAGGTGCCGGGTCGAGAGGGGGAGGCGCAGAGGTCTCGGAGCACGTCTAATCAAGCAGTCGAGCCCAGCGCCTTCCGGCTTCTTCCGTCTCTCGGGGACATTGCAGAAGACGTCCTGCCGATACAGGGACGATCAGTCACAGACCAGCAGTGCGTTCGAGCCGTCACCTCATTGATTCGCTCGTATTTACAAGTCATTACGTCAGCGCGGGGCTGAGGAGCACAGCAGCGATCTGGACTCCTTCCTGATGAGACCCAACGACGCCCTATTGAGGCTCTTGACATTCTTTTTTTAGTCTTTTGCGGGAAGTTGCTGATATTCCCCAAGTCTTTAAAATGCGCCAAATTCCTGATATACTCATTGTGACTGGTATACTCCTAGCCCCTAATACACTTTGTCACTGGTATGCTCCGATTCACATGATATAATCCCAGTTACTCGTGTACTCCAAGTAACTAATGTATTCCCAGTTATTGATATACTCCCAGTCACTAATATACTCCTAGTCACTGATATACGTCCAGTACATGGGACCCCCCTCCTCTGTAATTTGCATTGAACCTTCCTAGTAAAATCCATACAAATCAGTCAGTCTCTCCCCCCGATGGGGAGGCTACAGTCTCCTGTCCTGTCACATCACCATCCAGATGGATGTTCACCAAAACAAACTGCGCATGGTCTGTGGTTAGATTATTTTACGTGATTTACTTGTTTTTATCGGACAACCTTCTCCAGGGTGACTTACACCAGTTACATTTCTTTCATGTTAACCACTTGCACAGCTACAGGTACAGAAGCATTTCAGAGTAAGCACTTTGCTCAAAGGCTAAAACGGCAGTACCCCACCTCAGACTCAAATTTACTACCATTACAATCACAGCTGCAATACCGCACTGGTCTGCGCTGCCTTTACAGCAGACACAATGGAAAGTATCTGAATTAGTTGAAACTCTCCATTCAGAAAGGGGTTTCAGAAACAGACCCGCTGTTTCTACTACTAAAGCCAGTAAAAAAAAAAAAAAAAAAACTACCTGTGAAATACCTGTTGTACATGGTAGTGATAGTTTATCCTCTTAAAAAAAACAGGTTGTGGAACTGTGCAGCTGAGGGAAAACTACCTGTTGGAGTCCCTCTTACAAGCACCCATGCGGTTTAGGGAAATGACCTGCTGTGGCACATGTTTGAGCTATTAGGAACAGGTTTTGTGTCTTTAAAGAGGGCGGGGGAGACCGAACGTTCTCAAACAATGCCTTGCTCCGAGCTCCCAACTGGCATGTAAGACTACACCGGGCGTGGCTTTGGGTGCGGGTGAGCAAAGACTATCTACGAATTCGACAAGGGGGTGGGGTGTTCTCTGTTTGCCGTCCGGCCTCCTCGTGGCTTCAGTCAGTCAGCCAGCGGGATGGGACTCCCCCGCGCCCAGTGTAGCTGTGATACTGGAGGAGCCAGGACATGCTCGTGAGCCAAAACAGCGGGATGGGGCCCAGCTCCAGGAGAAGGAGCCTCACTGACATCATCCTGGGGTCGGTGCATCACCTGCGGTAAGCCCCACTGAGGGTCACACAGGCACAGCAGAGACCTACTGCTGGGCTGGTGGTCCTGCATTGCGCTCAAGGAAGGAGGGCTTCTCAGACAGGGCACTGTGTTGTTGTTCTACCCTGGAGCAAAGTGTTTAATATGTTTCAGTGAATATCCAGCTGATGCTTGAGGATGTGGATAAAGGCGTCCACCGTGCAGATGTATAATAGGGATGACCACTACTGGCTGTGAGAGCAGCCACTTAATCTCCGGGGCTCTCACCAAATCTCACAGCCGCTCTTAGCACCAGCAGTAGAGTCTCTTCAAACATGAATCCGTTTTGCCTGACCGTGAATTAATGTCAAAGAAGAGTTGAGCTGCGTGCTACTTTGAGTGTTCTGTATTGCTGAAAAAAAATATATGTATGCATTGCCTCTTTTATACATCTATTACACTGTATTGACCTGAGGAAATAAGTACCGCAGGGTTTGTTCTTTTATCTGACAGGCTGTGAAATGTACTGAAACAGGTTGTCTTCAAAATCATTAGTAACTAGGGGATAAATACAAATGTTATGTCAAGCAAAAACCTGTCCTTTTCTATTATTTTTTATACACATTTCAATTTCTGATCCATCTCTTTAAACTCTGCAAACTTAATAACTAGTAATGTTAGTTCAAACCCGCATAGCTTTGTGTTGGTGCATTGAAACATTTTTTCACTGTTCCTGAGAAACACATTGTTGAATAGAACAGAAGGTTTTTGCAGCATAACATCAACAATATATAATATAAACGATGAAATATGGATGTCTCCCAATTTGTGCGTACTGTCATCGTAAATTCCCTCAATGGTTTAATTTATGAGGACAAAATCACAGAGAAAAGATGATGGAGAATAATAAAGAATTGTTATCAAACACAGATACCTCCCCTTGTAAGGTCTCTAATGCAAGGTCAGGGGTTAATTTGTTTCTGTCCTTGCAGAATACAAATGATCATGCGGTCTATTAAAAGGCTTGGCATTTCCCCGCTGACTGCTTCTATGCTAGTGTGGGTTACTACTCCAGGAAGGTGTGTGGTTCAAAGGAGATTACAACTGAAAGCTCCTGGAGGCTGTGGGTGGACTATGGGGATTAGAGGGTGTGAAGTGGCCAATGCAGGGCGCTTGGATTGGTTGAAAAGTTGTTTCCTTTGATGTACCCTTCAAATCAGTATCTGTACTGACATTTCGTTTCGAAATCCAGAGCTCAGTGCTTTCAGCTGACTCAAACCAGTTTAAAAGCACTTTTTGACACATTTTTGTCATTGTAAGTGGGATGGGATGGGATGTGTTTTACACATTGTAACACAGGAAGTGTGTGAAACCATTTTGAGAATCCGTTTGGTTTGATAGCATTCATTTGTTTCCTTAGCGGACCCCCTTATACAGGGACACTTACTTAAGTTTATAATTTGCACATTTTACATTTATATCGCTGATTATTTCCAGAGGAAATTCAGTTTTAGTGCTAAAGGAAACGATAGCAGTGCTCTGTCGGGAATTTGAAACTGCAGCCTTCTGCTGTAGTGAGTTATCTCTGATTGTCTGATTGTTCCCAGTTTCAGTCTGACCAATTGTGATTGTATTTGGTTGAAATCTGAGAAGGTGGTCTAATCTCTTGCAAGCAGGTATCGCTGCAGCAGGTAGCCCTGTGCAAATAATTGTGGAGACTAATTGCTAGTCTTTTTAGTGACTACGGTTTTTAAACATGAATGAAACCCATTGGCATCACATGTCATCATTTAAACAGTTTGATGTTCGTATTCGGAGCAGAAGAACAGTGATTTAAAGTGAGCGTTGAGTGCCGGCTCAATGGTGTCCCTTACAGGGGACTGAAATCTGCTCGACTGCAGATTTACGACAGTGATGGAAATATGAGATTTAATGGTGGTGGATTCCGTTTTCCGTTTCCGTAATAGGCCCTCCGTCCCACACGCAGACTTGCACACTTGTTTTATCGCACGCCTGATAAAGAAGCAGCATGTCGACGCCGAATGCTCAACGAGGTCACTGTGATGAATCCAAAACAGGTCGCACCGCCGGAGAGCTCAGACCACAGGTTGCCTAGCTGTGACTTGTCGAAGGGGGAAGAGGAAGAGAGAGAGAGAGAGGTGATGAGGAGAGGCAGATGGAGAGAAAAACAGGGAGGAGAGAGGGACAGAGAATGATTGCCAGAGAGAGTGAGAGAGAGAGAGAGAGAGAGAGAGAGAGAGAGAGAGAGAGAGAGAGAGAGAGAGAGGGAGAGAGAGAAAGAGAGCACAGTTCTCTCCGATGCTGGCAGTCACTGGTCCTCCCTGCTATGTCTCGGACACACTGCTGATCTTTGTGTCCTGATCACCTCGGTCCACACCAGGAGAGTGAGTAGCTTTGACTTCTGGCATTCCTTTGTTTGTTGCTTATCTTAATAGGATTAAATGGGGGGCGTTTACGCTTGTGTTGTGAGTGCTTCGGTTCGGCTACACAGTGAGGTAGGGTGGTGGGCGGACTATAGGGGGTTTGACAGTGGGGGCGTATGTGACGGGGGGGGGGGCAGATGTACAGCGGGTGTAATACATCACGTAGATTCGGCCTCTGTGCTGGAAATATTCAGCAGCAGCTGCAAAATTAGTGTTATTCATGATTGGCTTATTGTACGTACGTGAACACAAACAAGCGCATCCACAAACACGCACGTGCACGCGCACACACACACACACACACACACACACACACACACACACACACAAACACACACACACAGCCTTGCTCTGTCAACCTCTGCAGGGGTTGCAGGTGATTGGTTGTAATCTGATAGGCTCTGTGCTTGCTGGCCCATCACACACTTTCCTGACAGTGAGGTACTGGGGACCAGTCCTTCGGGGGCCATCCAGGGGTCAGGGCACACTGTGTAGAGCGCTCCCTGCTGTAATTGTGCATAGCGTCTAAAAAGGAATGTGTGATTTCATAGGTCTCACAATAGATTTTCAGAAAAGTATGAGTTTGTGCGAATGCTGGCTATGACCGGTTCAGTGAGGTGTTTGGAGCAGGGTCAGAAGTGTAGCACGACCAGGATGCGCCGTGTTCAGTGTCCGTTTCTTTCAATAATACGCACAGAATCAGAATGTGCCGTGAGTTCCACACAGTTTGTGGTTTACATAAAGACTCCGTTTCCCAACGGGCTTGGATAGAGATGGAAATGTTAATATGGTGCATTTGCCTCCATTTGGCAGTGAGGCTTGCTGTTTGTTGTCAGTTTCGGTGTGATTGACAGCTGAGGTATAGGGGGGTGGGGGGTACCACCACAGTCTGAGGTTGTCATTGTATTGAATACGTGCTGCGCCCAAAACTGTGCTGTTTTCTTATCGAAGGACAAACACTCATGGGGTTTGGGTAATAAGTCTCCCGGGTTCATTAAAATCAAGTTAGAATATCGAACCGCTTCAAAGGTGCTTAAAAGAAAAGGTGATTTAGTTCCTCCCGTGGTAATGCTTCATTATGCAGCACCCTGTGGAGAAATGCAAGCCTGTACACGGCAAATCTGAGCAACCAGCCCAATGGGCACTATTTAACGGAGCATAAATTAGCCGTGGTGTATTAGAGGGATAAATATGCATTCATCCGTCACCTGTCACCTCGTGAAGCTTTCAAACACAGCTGCTGCTTTTAATCAGCTTGTCTGAAAAGCATCCAATCCAGCCCAGAACTGTGTGTGCTCCAGCGCTGTCACTGAAGTACTTCTGTTCATTTAAACAAGTGTTTCAATAGGAATGGCCATATCAGGCACAAATGGTTTGAGGATACTTATTTTTATGGAATCTGTAGCACTTTTAAAGGGGGGAAATTAAGACTGAAATAAATAATGAGATGAAGAGGCCTTGTACTTGATCTCATGGATAACTGGCATGTAGTGGCTGAGGGTGGGTCACTGGCTGGCCGGGTTGTTGGACACTACCTTCGGAAGGAGAGGAGGGATTAGTGAGAGCAGGTTTGCTGGAATGTCATCTCCCCCTAACTCCAGTTATTCTAGCAAATTCATTGAACAGGTTTGTCATAACCATAGGCATGTTAATGTGATCTCATTATGTTTATATTTATATATTGTGGCATCCCAAGGGGCAGTATGAAGAAATAGCTGCCTGCCTCTTTTACTCTTGGGAGCCACTACAGCCCAAAGGACTACAGTTCCCAGCACCTGACGACCAGCTGAACCACGTTAAAGCCATGAGGACTGCTGGCAGCTGATGGCAATTTGGAAATGTATTTAAAGAACTGTTTTATGTTGCATGGGAAGGGAGTAGGTTGGTGTCTTGGAGAGTGAGAGAGTGTTTTGAATAATTGTTTTTGGATTGCTGATTATGTTCGACTTGGATTGTTTTGTGCAACGAAGATTGCATGTTTGAGGAACTGTATTGGATTTTGGACAAGGACAACAAGAAAAGGATTATAGACTGTATGTGTTTTTGTGTCAGAAATTAGTTGAAGAAAATTATCGTTTTGTTTGAAATACTGCCTCCTCCAGATTATTCACTTGCCTGTGCCCAAAGGTCCTGGAGTGTCACCCTACCCCAAGGGACACTACAATATGGTGAAGAATGCGGGCAGAGGTCATCACCTATAGGCGAAAGGAGGCAGTACAATTATAAAATACATTGAAATTGAGTTTTTGGACCTGGATTGGATGTCGGATCCCAAAACTTTCTCCTGGCTGAAGGAGGGGAAGAAACACCAGATCAACGAGAGGTGATCACAGATTTCCTGTGGTTGCCAGAGCGTACCCAAAGACGGACACTGGAAGACTGCCCTCTTTTCCTGATAACGAGCCTGGCTGCCGTGTCTGAATGAGGATGATGCATCAGGAGGCTTGGGACAAGGAGCAGGCCCAGCTGGCACAAAGTGGAACCCATCAATGCCTATGCTACCTGGGATATAGTCATCAACCCAATGAGTGTTACTGGAAGGGAGAAATTGGCTGGGAGGACCCGAAGGAAGGACAAGAAAAGGAAAAAGTCCAAAATACAAATTGCTCCTCCTACCCTGTTGTGCCCAATAAGGAAAAGTGCAAAAAGAACCCAAATAAACCACAACTGCAGCATGGTAGTGAGGTCAAAATGGCTGAGAAGTGTGCAGGTTTAGAAGCAGAGTTAGGGGAGGCAATATCAGTAATAAAGGGCCAAGACAAAGTGATCCAAAAACTGGAGAAATTTTGTCATGACCAGAAGGAGGACCTGGTGAAGAACCAGAGGTGGGTGGCCAATGGCGAGTCACCCTCCAGGAGGTTCAAAAGCTGAGGAATGCCCAGACTGAGCTGGACAGGATGAAGGCTGAGTTGGAGATCTCGGAGAAGCGCCACCTGGTGGCAGTGGGGAAATTGCGGGAAGAGCACAGTGACTCCCTTAGGAAGATTGAGAACATGGCTGTGTAGCTGGAGAATGAGAAAACATCTCTTGGTAATGAGGTGAGAGGTGTGGAGGCCCACAGACTGGAACTGGAAGAAGAGGTGAGGAACCTAACCAAGAAGTTGGAGGAAGAGCATCTGCAGTGTCTGGACATTCAGAAATCCCAGGACAAGGCCAAAGAGGAGTATGCCAGGGCGTTGTGGGATATACAGACTAGGCTCACTCAAAAGGAGACAGAGCTTAGAAGAGCAGCGGAGACCCATGCGTCTGAGGCAGAGCAACTCCAGAGCCGAGTGGAGCAGGAGAGTGAGGGAAGGCGGAGCAGGAGGCACAACTGGAAGAGGGGAGGACTTAACTAAAAGAACAAGCAGGGCAGCTTGTAGAGCTAGAGGGAGTCCAAGAGGATTTTGTGAAACTGAAGAACCTGTCTGTCAAACAAGAAGAGAACATTTTGGCTTTGCAGGAACTTCAACAAACTGAAAAATGTTTTAGAGAGTGTTCCCTATCCTGAGAGAAACACTGCATGGCTTAACTAAGAGGCTGGACCAAAAAGAAGCCCAGCAGCGGGCCACAGAACTCATTTTGTGAAGTCCTAAAAGTCCAAACGGAGTCTCTCCTTGATCTACAAGATCGACTAGAAAGGGTGAGTGCGTAACTGGAATGTGCAAAATGTGTTCCGGTCATGAAAGATTCTAGCACCCAGGTGGCGATCTCGCAGCCAGTGGAGCTGGCAGGAGATGATGACCAGATGGTGGAATGGAAGTGGGAGATGGTCCTCAGTCCCGCTCAGCCTGCCGGACCTTGGAGGAGACCTGGAGAAGCAGCATGCTGGGGATGAGCTATGGTGGGACCATAGTGTGGAAGAAAGCCTTGTAACTATGGCTGAGGCCTGGTTGAACACCCGGCCCTCTCCTGGCATGGTGAGTCCATCTCTTCCATTAAAGTTGAAACAACAGAGAAGAGAAATGGAAATTTTAAGGTTTCGCTAGAATCGAAGCCAGGAAAATAACAGGAGTAAAGGTAAACGGATTGACTGTAGAAAATGGTTATGGAGAGGAAATGCAAATGTGATTTTGTTTTGTAAAGAAATTCAAGGATATTCAACTGTCATTTGAAGAGAATGTTTTCCCCGGTGGCTGAGCCTGAACTCCGGGAAGCAGAATGGAAATGGCAGAAAAGGCAGGGATGAGGATAACGGATACCGAAATGAAACAAAGTTCACTAGTGGAGCCATGGAAAGCTGGTGAAGCCCAGAGCCCGAGGGGTGATCGTTCTGTCCGTGGAGCCCAGAGCCAGTACCCACATGTGGCCATTTGGTGGCAGACGAGGTGAGCAACTTGCCTCATTTCCTAACGGTTTGCAGACGCTTTTTCAGGAAGTGAATGGTGGCGATGGAATCCGGACGTTTGATCCAGGGGGGGACCTGGAGATGGCTCTCCTGGTGGCCGTTGGACATGGGCCACTCAGCCCTCCCTAGGTCAGAGCTGAGGAGGAGGGTGTGTGGCATCCCAAGGGGCAGTATGAAGAAATGGCTGCCTGCCTCTTTAACTCTTGGGAGCCACTATAGCCCAAAGGACTACAGTTCCCAGCAGCCTGCAGTCCCCCACCTGACGACCAGCTGAACTACGTTAAAGCCATGAGGACTACTGGCAGCTGATGGCAATTTGGAAATGTATTTAAAGGACTGTTTTATGTTGCATGGGGAGGGAGTTGGATTGCTGATTGTGTTTGACTTTGATTGTTTTGAGGACCCCATTTTGTCTACCGACGATTGCGTGTTTGAGGAACTGTATTGGATTTTGACATTGGATTTTGGACAAAGACAACGAGAAAAGGATTATGGACTGTATGTGTTTTTGTCTCAGAAATTAGTTTAATAAAATTATCGTTTTGTTTGAAATACTGCCTCCTCCGGATTATTCACTTGCCTGTGCTCTCTGAAAAGGTCCTGCAATGTCACCCTACCCCAAGGGACACTACAGTATATGTATATTATATAATATAATGACTGAGGCATATGTAATGCACATGATGCTGATTTATGTCTTTATGATTGCTGGGTACCTTTGTCATTTTAATATTTTAATCTTGTGTTGTTTGCAATAATGGCCTTGTAATTTGCATTGACAAGCGTCTGCAAAATTAATACACGCAAATGCAAATGAAGCCCCTTTCTGTCTACTCTCAGGTAATGTCTGGCTGGCTGATATGTTTTGTTGTATAATGTGACATTTATTTGAATACATTTTGGCTATTGAAATATTGACTCTGGCATAAAGAGGAATTTTGAGCAATCTGAATCCATAATCAGTGAATAAATTCCAACAGAAATTCCTCAAATGAAGCAAATTCAACTAATGTTCTGTGCAGACCTACCCACTCTACTCTTTCAGTACTGAAGGTAGGTGCTGTTTCATAATCTCTGTGCAACATTGTGTTCTAATGAATATGGAATCTTGCGTGAAATGTAAGATTCTTTCTTTATTCCCGTCGCCGGTACAACCAGCATCACGCTCATGCTCCCTGACACCGGGTCACATCATTAATGTTTTTCATACATACTTCTTCTTTCTGCAGTGTATTGAGGACAGGAAATTAGATTAGCTATAAACACTTAATGCAATGCATCTGATTCTTGTTTAGTTTTTTTTGCTATGTCCCTGACAAATAAACAAACAAATAAATAAATGCTGGGAAGAACGCACACGCCCTTCCGCTTAGGTTCTTCCTTCATGTGCAGTCGTCTCACAGAAAGTGATCCTGGGACTTTTCTCGCAAGGTGGGTTTGGGGCAAACATTGCGGGCCTTCATGGCCAGGGCTTATAAGGGTTCACGAGTGAGATAGGGTAGGTCTTGTCTCAATTTGAGTGACAATATGTGAGTTAAACTCATGCAGTATCCTCACAGGATATTTCACGAGAACAACTTCTCCAGGGAACAACAAATAGAAGCACGTACGGACGTTTTCTTTGTCAAAAAGCAGAAGTCCGCTGTGGGGTTTTCATAGAGTGTGTGCACTGCAAGAGTTTTCAAGGTTAATATAATCTGTCTGTGATTGATCTTGTTTGAGCTGGGTTATAGAATCTGCACACGATTGATCTTGTTTGAGCTGGACTAAGCGGAACTGCAATTTAAGATAATGCGTTTCCAGGGAACAAGAGCATGAGTGGACAAATAATCACATTGAACTTTGTGACTGTATGCTGAAGGAGAATGGGGAAGAGACAGTTAGACGGATTGTAATGAAGGAGGGGATGCATCGGACATCATTACTCTTCATCGGGTGTTGGCGGGGGGGGAGCGGCGATCAGTTAATGATCATCTCTCTGTGTTACTGAAGACCTCTAAACGGGAGACTGTCAGTTTTGCAGTATTTCTGTCCTCCGTACTTCCACGACCGGAAGGGTTCGGTAGTTTGTGTTGTCCACTCTGCCATAGTAGCTATGAAGGTTGTGTCTTAGGCTCATGAATATTCAGTGTCAAGTGCACCAAGCGTTATATCTCAGTAAATATAAGATCTGTAAAATACCCATGACAGTATGGATGGGGCTCTTAAAGCAGCCTTCTTCTGCGGGCTTTACTGATAGAAAGGTCACCTCGAAAGGTTCCTCCCCAACTCGAGGAACAGGCGTTGCGGAGGTCCCTGCATACACGGAAATGTTAACTGCGTCATGGCAGTTGATAAAATAGCTGATGGAGTGGATTGATGGGCTTTCTCTCTTGATGTTGTATGAAATGACACTACATCGTTGTGTGTCCCGTTTGCTTTCTGTTTACAGGAAACAGGATGGGAGGATCCCCCGCATATCTGACACGCTAGATCCACCGCTGTTCCCGCCCTCAGCCTCTTACACCGCTGTCCCGTTCCTGAAGGTGAGAAGGGGCCAAAAGCCTCGCGCTGTTGCGAGTGGACAATTGAATCAATATAGAGACGGATGGAGAGGAAATGTCAGAGGACAGTTTTTCATGGTGTTGTATGTAATTTGACTCTGATGTAACGGCAACCATCGAATCCTTCCTTAACCATAATTTATTGCCCGGTATGTATTCATCAATCAGACCTGTACTGGCATTCCACTTAGTGTGTGCTCAACATGTCCGACATTCTAGCTCGGTTTTATTTCTCTAGGTAGCTCTAATTCCATGCATGTGTTGAATGATAAGGGTTGGGATAGGTATTGATAACTAATAAGGGAACTGCATCAGATGGTCTTGATGAGGCCATGGATCTTGTTATTATTGAAGGATGTGGAAATATAATCACAGGTTATGCTTTGCCCCTTAAGTTCCACAATCTTCATGTAACATGTTTGTAAAAAACCTATATTTCCTATTTGATCTTGACTGTGACGTCTTGCATGAGGCAGTGCTGTGTGCGTTGGTGAGCAACGAGACGTTCAGATGGATGTTTGGCAGTGTTATGAAAGCACGGTTGACTGAGTTTGGTATTGAGTGAAGGATTGGTATGGAGCACGTATTGAACTGGAGATGTTGAGCATAGCTTGCACTCTGCTGTTGACCTAAGGCAGGTCACGTGACTGTAATGGCAACATTAACGATGGATTTTCTATTCTATCAGGCCCTCTGGGAATGTAGAAAACCTGCCCATATCCGAGCCTTTGCCCCTCTGAGACAGCACGCTGTCATTTGATATGTTGTAGTACGATATGTTTATGGTTTCAGGCACTGGTTGGCACCTGCAGAAGTGTGATTGGTTGGCAGCAGTCAATGTGTCGACAGGGTTGGCTGGAAACAGACTGATGCAAACTGAGATTGGCTAGAGGTTGACTGCAGAGACTGGCACCAATTGGCCAGTTGCAGAATGTGTGTGAAGGGAGTGGGAGTGTTTGAGCTGACCTGGCTACTTGTATCGCACTGTGCCTTGAAAACAGTGGAGTCGTATATCAACTATTCTTCATGTCCTCTGTAATGACTATTGTTCAAATTGATTCAAACGGTTCAGTGCTGCCACGTAATACAGGTATGAAATATGTACCAAGCCTTGTAGAAGCAGAATAACATCAATCTGTCAAACACCATATTTTTTCAGTACACCAGTAGTGGGCCGCTAGCAAGCCACACAAAGGCAAGCTTCACGGGTCCACTCCCGGCACCCGGGAAGAGACGGCACCATTTCCACACACTGTCTGGACAGCTGGATGCCTGCTATCACACTGCCACCTTCATATTGGGGTCAAGTGCAATAGACTCGTGGTGATCGTAATTACACACGCAGAGTATCCATACGTCTTAAAGGAACAGAGTAATGAAAATGGGATGCGCACCCGTGCGACGGCAGCGCATCAGGTTTATTTGACTTGGGGTCAACTGTGACTCAACACCTGTTTATAATTGGGAGAGAGAGTGCGCCAACGCGGATGTGAAGCTGAACAGCAGTCTTTTTGACTATAACACACACAAACGCACCTCCTGAAGTTCCAGACACAGACGCAAACTCATTTTTATCTTTTATTGTTTATGACAGCGATAACGATTTATGTCGGTGTTGCACCTCGCATACAGGTAACGTTACTTCTTGAGGACGTGCACAAAGAACGCACCCAACGACCGCGGGATACGCGTGGCAGCCATTTTACACACACACACGTATTATTATTTTTATTTTATTTTATTGTTTTGTTTCAGATTTTTAGATGTTTTAAATATTTTTTTGCTAATTTAGTAGCCAATTACACCCTCTATTTGTTTCGATTTACCCTCCCCACACGAGTCCGCCACTCGTCTCTACGAGGCAGGCGAATTCTCTGAGGGCAGCGAACGCCGCCTCCTTCAAGATGGAATTCGCCCACCCACGTTCTGGAGACACCCTTACTTGCCTCGTGGCGAACTCGAGCCGGCTCACCCCCCCCCCCTGGGCTGGACAGCCAAATGCCGCCCCCAATCGGGGCTAACAACCAGGGGAGAGACAGGTTTCGAACCGTCCCTGACAGGCAGCACACACCGTATTGGACCTAGCCAAAATACGGTGTGTTGGAGCGCTGCGCTATCCACCGCTCCGCATACGCATTTAAGGTGAAGTATATTTAGGCCTTTAGAGAGGTTTGCAGACCTTATCTGAAAGTGCCCTCGTGTAGTTACTCTCCCTCTGAACAATCTTGCCATTGTTTCTTTTGCCAATATCGGTATAGTGGGGCTGTAAAGTGGACTGCTTGACTGATAAGTGCACTTATCACCCTGTGTTGTACCTGCTCAAGTGTTTTACCTGTTATCATTTCTAGACCCTTCTGAGGGTTCATACACTATTCACACCCCTGTCCCCTAAACACCCCCTCTGCCTGGGCTGCCCAGTGAAGGGGTTTTAAATGCGAGGAAATTAACATTTCACATAGTTTGTTTCAAGAGAAAAGATGGCTTAGTTCTGTAGAGAGTGAGAGAGAATGGAAAGGTGAAGGACTTGCATCCATACACACGTGCATGCACATGCATGTGGTCTCTTCCAGGATGACAATGCCCCCATCCACAGGGCACGGGTGTTCACTGAATGACTTGATGAGCATGAAGATGATGTAAAGCACATGCCATGGCCGTCTCAGTCATCAGATCTCAACCCAGCTGAACACTTATTGGAGATGAGTACATTTATGGGAGGTTCTGGAGCGGTGCCTGAGACCGCATTTTCCACCACCATCAACAAAACACCAAATGATGGACTTTCTCATGGAAGAATGGTGTTGCATCCCATAGAGTTCCAGACACTTATGGAATCTATGCCAAGGCACATTGAAGCTGTTCTGGTGGCTCGTGGTGACCCAACACCCTATTAAGACACTTGTTGGTATTTCCTTTATTTGGGCAGGTAGCTGTATATGAAAATGAGTTTCTATTTACTAGTTCATGGTTTCGATTTGCTGTAAAACAAATGTGACTCTTAAATGTCATTGGGTTGGTGCAGAACACAATTTGTACTCTTGACAGGCAGCGTACTAAGAAACAAGTAGTCATCATTTCATCTTTTATGCAGTCAAACTGCTCTTTATTCTTTAGAAAAGAATAACAAAGAGTTTCAAGCTCTGCCTGCCAAAGTAAAGGCCTTTACAAATATTCCACTGGAGTGCCTGGGATCTTTAGGATCATCTTTGCCTTCCTTTTAGTTGCATTGGTTTCGATCCTTTTCCCTTAAAGGATAACAAAGAGATTTGTATGTTCAGTGCCTTTCTGTCTTGCGTATGTTCTATTTGAAGGCAGTGTGGTATAATGGTTAGGGAACTGGCTTTGTAACGTTAAGGCTGCAGGTTCAATTCCCAGGTGGAGCACTGCCGTTGTACCCTTGAGCAAGGTACTTAACCTGAATTGCTTCAGTTAATATCCAGTTGTATGTAAAAGAAAATGTAGACTGTAAGTCGCTCTGGATAAGAGCGTCTGCTAAATGCCTGTAATGTAATGTAATGCACGGCACTTTCAGGCCTGTTCTTTGAAACTGCGTGTGAAATTAAATACTGCTCTTTTCACGTCACCGTGGAACAGTAAACCGTGTCATACGTTGGTTTAGCTTTTGTCTTTTTAACATTTTTTCTGTGTTTGATCAGAGTTTTAATAAAAATACAAAGGACGACATGTGCTTCGTACTGTAGATGTTGTCACCTGTAAAATATCAAAGAGGTCGGCTTTTTTATTGTTAGATGTAAAGGAGACATATCAATCTTTATTTGATCTTAAAACATTTTATTGCGTATATTACATTTTATTGTTTATTTGCTTGATACTCATCCTTACAATGGGCTACTTATAAATGTTGTATGTATATATATATATATATATATATATATATATATATGTATGTATATATATATATACAGGGAAATGCCTAAACAAAGGAAGCACTTAAGTAAATGAGGGATACATATTATATTGAAAGCACACAGGTGTGGTTCCTGAGTTAATTAAGCAATTAACATCCCATTATGCTTTGGGCCATGTATGAAAATGCTGGTCAGGCCCAGTTGCCCATTTTGGCTACCATGACTAGAAGAAAGATCTCAGTGACTTTGAAAGAGGGGTGATTGCTGACTGTCGATGTGTCATGAGGAACAGTAGTGAATGTGATGTTGGCATGGAAGTCTGAGGGAAGGACATCATCGACTAGGGGCAACTGTGGTCGAAAGCACATACTCCTGCGTGCGTGCGTGCGTGCGTGCGTGCGTGCGTGTATCTTTCGCTACCTGCCCTCTTGTCTCTTAGTATAACGGCACTTATTAATTGTGCACCTGCCAGTGTGTTGTGATTAGGATTGCCATGGCTTTGCCCTTGGCTTATGTGGATTATGATTGCTGTCTCATACGTAATTTCTTGCCTTTTCTGCAGCATGTGGCCTGTTTGGTTCCTGTTACCGTAAGCACTTCACCCATAAGCATGTCCTTGTATTCAATTGTGTCTCGTAACCTTCCCGTTCTGGTCAGTCTAGCATTCCAGAGTCACACACATGGGGTTCTGTCCTCCAGTCAATTAACTTGGCCATGGAACTGTCATTTGTCAATAGCAGTGGGGTGAATAAGAAATTTTAAAAAAGACCTAAAATGTCTGTTGGGTTAATATTTTCATATATGCAATTTCAGATTTGTATGTTATGCAACTGTTTTGTAACACCTCGATTTCAGCGCCGTGACCTCCCTCGCGGCGCGCTATGTCTGAAACCGTTATACAACAAATCGTGCGCTCTAAAAATCGATGTTGCTCCCAGAAATTGATTTCTGAGAAGCTTTCCAGATCTGTCTGACATTCACCGTTGCGATGTGTCCCGGCACTGTCCTGCCGTGGAAAGATCTTCATATGTGGAAAAGTTTGTTTTGTCAGAGGAATTTTAGGGAAGTGTCTTGCCGGAGCGAATGGCTCCACAAAGAAGCCTGTGTCTTTGGCTTGGCAGTGTCAATGCGCCAAAATCAAGTGTGACAGATTGACCCTGCGGGGAGTTCTGAGGTGAAACGATGCGCTGGGCCACGATGTTCCGAGACGGTCGGGTGCAAAGGCTCCAAGCGAGTTCCCCCTTCGGTCTCGCTGTGGCAGAACTGGCACAACACGCACATATCTGCACACAGACTCATACTGCCCTGCCGTTTCATGAGCCTCTCTCCTCAGACAGATTGTTCAGAATGATCGTGACGGTGCAGGTAAGCTGGCTTGCCTTCTGCATTCTTTGCGGGAACTTCCTTTCGATCCACTGCTAGTTGT
Source organism: Aldrovandia affinis (assembly GCA_029706075.1). NCBI lineage: Eukaryota > Metazoa > Chordata > Actinopteri > Notacanthiformes > Halosauridae > Aldrovandia > Aldrovandia affinis. The sequence continues at coordinate 1,009,160 of JAINUG010000161.1, read as the reverse complement.
GTTTGTGTAGAACCGCTCGACTACGGAAGGTTTTTTTATTGCGTGGTCATTGCGTGGTTCCTGTTTTGTGTGTGCCCTTTGACCTCTCTTCGAACTGGTCGTTTAATTTCTAAAGCACGGAAAAACTGCAACACAGGCTTTGTGTGGGGTTTATGCGAGAACTTGAAACTATTGGAAATGTCATATTTGATGCTCTGCCTGACAATAGACTGTTCTCTTTCTTTCCTCGCTCATCCAGGGGAAACTTAGCAGCGCATTTCACAGCAAAGGCTTCGGTTTGGTGCCATCGTGGCACTCGCTTTCTAATGCAGCATGCAATGGATACTGCATATGAATTTGTGTCTTTACAGATCAGAGATGATAATGATGCTCTGCGTGGCTGGAAACAGGCCTGTGCACAAAAGGACTGAGACAGACGCCAGATCTGAATATTGTCACAAAACATTCCAGTCAGGAGGGAGAGGGTGGAGCTGATGATATACTTTGATAAAGGGAATATGTATTACTACTACTATTCATGCCAAGCAATCACAAGAGGGTTAATTTATTAATCATTTGGTAATCTGCCAATGAATAGACCATACGCATCCTTATGTGTCCCTGTTGAATATGTAGAAAATATTCTCAAAAGGAAGTTCTATAACTGTATCTCTAATTTCGGGGTTGCGACGGAGTTGTGCAGTATGTTGCTCCAGCTTTTACTGATGGCACTGCATATGCACGTATGTTTGTTTGTATTTATGTATGTAAGCATAGACGGACGACTTGATATGCGTCTATGGTTTTTCCAAGACAAGTTTCGCCTACGGGGACAGTAAAGTACATCCTATCTTGTCTTATCTTATCTCTGTCATCAGTCCCGCTGAAAAACAAATCCTCTGATATGAAAAGACTCAGGGATTTATCTGTCCCCGTTGAGGAAGGATATCTGCACATTTTTCTACTCCACATTCTCCATCCCTAAGCCTACAGACACCTCCGGACTCCACTTCTGTAAAAACACCTTCAGACTGGCCCTCTGTAAGAGAGGCCTCGAGACTGGCCCTTTATAAGAGGCACTTCCTGACTGCACTTCTGTAAGATACACCTCCAGACTGGCCCCTTTGTAAGAGACACTTCCTGACTCCACTTCTGTAAGAGACACCTCCAGACTGGCCCTCGATAGTGACACACTTTTCAATGTCCTGTCTCTGATTTCTCAAGATATCTCACTGTTAATGAAGCATCACCGTGTTCTCATCTGTCCTTTTCTGTTGCAGTTTACGGCTACAGCGCTGTATCGGTGTCAGGTTAATGATCTCTCTCTGTCTGTAGTCCTCGGCTCACTTCCTCTTTTTTCCCCTGTTCCATTATCCTTTATTCTGCTCTCTTACATGTATGGGTAAAGTTGTTGTATTTGTGTTTATCGGTCTGTGTGTGTACAAGTGTATAGAGTATACACCGATCAGCCACAACATTAAAACCACTGACAGGTAAAGTGAATAACATTGATCATCTCTTTACAATGGCACCTGTCAAGGGGGGGATATATTAGGCAGCAAGTGAACAGTCAGTTCTTGAAGTTGATGTGTTGGAAGCAGGAAAAATGGGGAAGCGTAAGGATCTGAGCGACTTTGACAAGGGCCACATTGTGATGGCTAGACGACTGGGTCAGAGCATCTCCAAAACAGCAGGTCTTGTGGGGTGGTCCCGGTATGCATTGGTTAGTACCTACCGAAAGTGGTCCAAGGAAGGACAACCGGTGAACCGGCGACAGGGTCATGGGCGCCCAAGGCTCATTGATGTGCGTGGGGAGCGAAGGCTAACCCGTCTGGTCCAATCCCACAGAAGAGCTACTGTAGTACAAATTGCTGAAAAAAGTTAATGCTGGCTATGATAGAAAGGTGTCAGAACACAAAGTGCATCGCAGCTTGCTGCATAGCCGCAGACCGGTCAGAGTGCCCATGCTGACCCCTGTCCACCGCCGAAGGCACCTACAATGGGCACGTGAGTGTCAGAACTGGACCATGGAGCAATGGAAGAAGGTGGGCTGGTCTGATTAATCAAGTTTTCTTTCACATCATGTGCATGGCTGGGTGCGTGTGCGTCGTTTACCTGGGGAAGAGATGGCACCAGGATGCACTATGGGAAGAAGGCAAGCCGGCGGAGGCAGTGTGATGCTCTGGGCAATGTTCTGCTGGGAAACCTTGGGTCCTGGCATTCATGTGGATGTTACTTTGACACGTACCACCTACCTAAACATTGTTGCAGACCAAGTACACCCCTTCATGGCAACGGTATTCCCTGATGGCAGTGGCCTCTTTCAGCAGGATAATGCGCCCTGCCACACTGCAAAAATTGTTCAGGAATGGTTTGAGGAACATGACAAAGAGTTCAAGGTGTTGACTCGAAACTCCCCAGATCCGATCGAGCATCTGTGGGATGTGCTGGACCAAAAGTCCAATCCATGGAGGCATCACCTCGCAACCTACAGGACTTAAAGGATCTGCTGCTAACGTCTTGGTGCCAGATACCACAGGACACCTTCAGAGGTCTTGTGGAGTCCATGCCTCGACGGGTTGTTTTGGTGGCACAAGGGGGACCTACACAATATTAGACAGGTGGTTTTAATGTTGTGGCTGATCGGTGTATAAAGTAATAATGATTAAAATAAACAGCCCATCAAACATTTATTCATATTTAAATTACAATGCCTCAAGTCAGAAGTCCTATTTAAAGACTGCATATAGTAGCTGCCAGGAAACCATGACAACAGTCACTGGAGTGCGCTTATGCACCCGTTTTTAAATCCGTGTTCTGTACACGCCTTGCTTTTAAGTCTGAGAATCCGTTATGGATGCGTGTGGCTGAATGGAGTGTTTGACTGGCTTTGAGATGTTTTCCTCTGTCTATTGCAGGGAAGCAGAATGGATGAGGAGAGAAGCACTTTCCCACCCCCGCTCAAAGTACGACCCCAAAAAACTGCTGGCCTATTATCTCTGAGTCTCCAAACCTCTGGCAGTACCTATGGTCCGACAGCTCGGAGGGAGTCTGAAATGACATGTGCATGCTTAAAGTTTACAGTGCTCTTATCTCACTGTCAGGCCGGTGGCATAAGGATACTGTAAGATTAATGTTGTTTTGCAACATACAGCACAGTAAGACGGTGAAGCATCAGTCATTTCATGAATATGCTTGCGCCATCAATCCAATATGGCGACGTTACGAGATTAATCTGCTCCGGCATTAAATCTACCTGCTTAAAGGCTTAGTAATCACTCTAAATCCTGTAAATCTTGAGATTTAACCATATAGTTTATCATCAACAGAGATTATAGATGAAAACTGCATGAGGCATTCATTGTTCTGGAAAGCGGTTTGGATCCACTGTGTTCCTCTGGTGGGCTATGACCATCAGTGCATCAGTGATGTGGTCTCCATGGAGACACTTGCATGAATTCTATCAATTGTTGCGCTGGCATTGTAATAGGTCTATGTTCTTGTCTCCACAGACCGAAGAAGACTACATCCCCTACCCCAGTGTCCATGAGGTACAGTGCTGTGCATCAAGATGGCCTCCATCACGTTTTGCTCTTAATATTGTAATCATTCGTGCTGGGCTTTAGATGACGCAGTTGCAAATCTAGAGCCAGATACAAAGGTGCAATTAAAAACTGAAGCTGCTTTGCTAACAGAATTACATTATTTAGAACCTTCGACCTTGCACTTGTCCACTGCAATTGATATGTGCCATTTTATGTATCGCTGTTTTATACAGATGGATATTTGTAGAAGTAATTTGGGTTACATACCATACTCAAGGACACAACAGTAATTCCCCATTGTGGATCTGAACCTGCAGTCCTCTGGTTATAAGCCCAGGTCCCCTACCATTGGGCCACACTGCAGAACAGATGGTACAATTTACAATTCAGTTCACAGTCACAAGACAAATGCCACCTGTAATACCCATGAGAAGTACAAAACAAATGCCCGAAGGTGTCGCCAATTCAATTTAGACAAAAAAATATGTCCCTTCAGATGGACATTTTAATTTGAAGACAGGTGTACATGCTGTATGTGTGCTTATGTACTGTGATTGAACCTGTTGACCTTGCGTTGTGATTGCTGTGGTTACCAGGTGCTGGGCCGTAAGAGCCCCTTCCCTCTGATCTTGCTGCCCCAGTTTGGAGGTTACTGGATTGAGGGGACCAATCATGAGCTCGGGGATGCCCCCAACCCAGAGCAAATGCCACCGCCCCAGTCCCGGGTGCAGTTGCAGTCGAACACCACTGCCGTGATCTACAGGAAGAACTTCCTTGGCAAGGTGAGGCGCAAGTCTCTTCAAGTTCTGATGCGTTTCCTCAGTTTGACTCGTGACCCCTAACCGCTGGAAAATGAAACTGGAAACTGAAAAAAATGTATTATAGAAATGATGCCCATCTTGTTAGATCTTTTGAGATCCCCCTTAGATTTGGAACAAAGATCGAGGGCCGTTTCTTGCTATAAGCGGCTGCCGCACAAGGGGGTCCCCCGTGACCATCTGATGCATCGTAAAAAAAATAAAAGAATAATAATAAAATGAAACTATTATTATTAAGAATGTTTATTTCACTTTCTAAAGACGTGCTCAGTATAAAAAGTTAAATGCTAATGTTCAAAAAGTTCAAAAGTACTACTAAGAGATTTTAGTTTTTTTATTGTGTTTATTTTGAAATGTTATTTATCTTATTCGTTGTTCATTTGAAAATATTTCATTGAAGCACATAAATAAGTGTGTGTCTTTTTTTTTGGGGGTATGGGGGGGGTTGGGGGCCCCCAAAGAGGATTTCGCTTAGGGCCCCAAAAAGGCCAGGAACGGGCCTGCAAAGATCCCGTGTTAAATGATTTATGTTACGTGAACGTTCCCGGAATGCTTACGGCCATTGCTTCCGCCAGTCTTTACATGACATCGTAATGAATTCCACTGTTGGCACAGGAGTGTGATTAGTTCCCTTGCTTTACGACCAAAGTCTTTCGCTCGGTGAGCTAATTGAATCTATTTTTTAAGCCTTGTGGACAGCGAGGACTGCGGTTTGAGACCTCTGTCAGACTGTCACTGAGGTTTTAGATGAATATGTCCTGGAGGGTAGCGGGGATTGGTGTACTGGTAACTAAGGTGTCTGGAGGGAATGGGTCCTCGATGACAAGTGTGTGCTGCTGATGTCTCTTTAGGAGCACTTTAATTATTACTCCATGGACAGCGTGCTGGGCCACCTGGTCTTCTCCATGAAGTACGACGTGATCGGAGACCAGGAGCACCTCCGGCTGCTGCTGAGGTATTTCACCCCCCCCCCCTTTCCCTCTTTCACCACTGTATCCCGCCTGTATTTCCCCGTCATCTTTTCCCCTCCTTCGCTCCTTACTCCCTCCTCCCTCTTTTGTCTCTATTTCCCCTTTCTCCCTATTCTTGCTCATTCGTTCCCCCTGCTCGCAGTTTCTATCATTTTCTTTTCTTTCTCTTATTCTCCCGCCTTCCTTCCCAGCAGCACCCTTTCACTTCTCTTTCCTCCCTATTTCTCTTTCCTCCCGTTTTCCCCTTACATAGCTGTCTCCCTCGAGACACCATTAGTGTCTGAGCTATCCCAGGTTACGGTAAGCTGTTTACTCTCTGCAGGGAATACCCTCCTCATTGTCGGTGCGTTTGTAGGAGACCGATTGAATGTTGATGGTTGCTAAAGCATGAAAAGCGGCACTCTGGGCTCTCTGCTGCTCAGCGGGAAGAGTGTAGGATGGATGTGGGTGGAAAGATACGTGGGTTCCTAGGTAACTGACAGACGCCCCTGTTGGCCTGTTATCCAAGTGACAGGATTCCATGTTCCATGGCAATGTTGGCACACTGCATTAGTTAGCGGCTTATTCTCTTGCCTAGTTCAGCCCTCATTAACAGGCACCTAGAGTTGTTCTGTGACAAGATAAACTTTGTACTGTAAGGTTGGCCCGATTGTGTGTACCTAGTACTAGACATCCAAGCAAACACTTCCCATGGGAAAGTTGCATTTTCATTTGCATTTGACATAGTACTTGTAAAGGAAAACAGTGGGGGGCTAGCCATACACGCCCTTTAACAGCAGGCATATTTTGTAAGAAGTGAATGCAACCCTAATGGCCCACAGGTAAAACAAGTGGGTGTTGGTGTGTCCCTGTTGGGTTACCAACAGCGATGTTACCTAGAGGGTTTCCTGTTCCCTAATGGGGCCCCTCTTTAAAGGATTTGCATCACAGCAGTCAGAGTCCGTGTAAGCAAGGTGTGAGGAGTAAACAGTGTCTATAAGTAAACAGTTTTTTCACTGACATGAGTTGAGTGCAAGTACAGCTCAGAGCCAGCCACATATCATCTATATCAAATAACGCTCGTTCTGCAAAGTCTTTTTATCAAACGTTATTGATCAGACAAGGTTGGTTGATGGTACAACGAGTAATGAGTGTTTAAAAATCAAATTATGTAATCTATTGCTGAACAATTGGTTTGCGCCAACAATTTCTGGTCAACAATTTGTTCGTGCGAAAACAAAATATAATCTCCCATATTTTCAAGTATAAATATTGGCAGGTACACACTGTAGCCTCGCTTGAAGGGCTATTATCTGTTGTATTTTCTCAACCCTTCCCGCGAAATGAATTCCTGGCTATGCCACTGTGAAGAGGGGAGTTAACCCGGAGAGAAGTTGGGGTACATTTCCATTGAAAGTGAACAATGGTCCATTTCTTCCTTGTTTTTGTTCCCTAGCTGACAAAAGAAAGATGCAAGGATTGAATGAAGATGATATATAATTTTGTTCTCATTTCTCATTTCAAAACATATCTTTTGTTTGCTTGTTTTTGTCTTTTATAGGTCCAAGTTTAAAACCTATCAGGACGTTATCCCTATATCCTGTCTGACGGAATTTCCCAACGTTGTCCAGATGGCCAAGGTAAAGCCCTCATATTGGTTTTGTCAGGGAAAGTGGTCCATGGACACTCTATCTGCACTCAAATGACTGAGCGACTATCTGTGCCACGCTCATTTCTATGCCACACTATCTATGTCATCTCTGAAATACAGCTATGTTTTATTTCAGGAAGGAATTGGAGACAGTTCATTCAGTTCATAGCCAGGAAATGAATGTTGCCATTTAGTCTAGTCTACCTGCAGTACCCTTTGTCCTTAAAACATTTAGTTGTCAGTGTGTACTGGTGCTCTGTTCTGTCATTTCTTACACTATGGTAGTTTTACCCTCAGCAACCAATGAACTTACAACAACCAATACATTTTACAAGAGGTGAATGATGGTAACTCTTGCTTAAATTCCTTGCTAAAAGTTAAGGACAAAACGCATTGCTAGTTTATTGCAGAGTTGCAAAAAAACCAAAACATTTTAAAGCGTTTGTGTTTTTTTTGCTTTCCCAGCTGGTGTGTGAAGAGGTGAATGTGGACCGGTTCTACCCCGTCCTCTACCCAAAGGTAGGTGTGAAATGGGCCTAACGGGCTGTGACAATGGAACTGTTCCTCACTGTCAATTGGACATCGCTAATATGTACACAATGGAGCTGAAACATCACCAAGGCTTATGTAGACCATAAACGGGCAGAAACGAGGGCCTTCTGCCCTGGAAATCTCACGAGCTGGAATTCAGTTTCATAAGCGGCGAGGTCTTCACACGTGAAAAGCATTTAAGTGTGTAACGTGAAAATAACTTGATCTTTCAGATATTTTGAAGTGAACGTATTTAATGCTATCGAGTGGCGCTCAACTGGACAGGAATCAGCCTTGAATCTCGCCCTCCTGTGATTCCCCAGATCCGGTTCTGGCCTTGGCCCAGTTCTGACATCTCCACATGACCCTCCCCCCCCCACCACCCTGTCCACACGAGTCACCTTTTCTCTTCCACAGGCCTCGCGGCTCATCGTCACCTTCGATGAGCATGTCATCAGCAACAACTTCAAGTTCGGGGTCGTCTATCAGAAGTTTGGCCAGGTGAGCTCAGTGTGACGTGCGAGAGCTTTATCGTGGGCTAGGGTTTGGTGCTTTTCTCTAGAGACTGGCAACGCTGGCATGCCAGTGTCGTGTATCACAATTACAGGCGTACCCTGGCCGTGTCAGGCCACAGGGCTCATGTGTGTTTGTTGCGCAAACAGACTCTTGCACGAAGAGCGTAAATTAATCTCTGATCATAGATGATATTGTTTGCTTACTGAGAACGTAATCCGGCTGCTGGGTGGCTCATCCTGTTACGGCGCTGTTGTACTCTGTGGATGAGCCCCACAATCTGGTGTTGAAAACGGACCGTGCCAGCGCCAGACTGTGGTCAGCAGCCCCGCAGGCCGACGTGTAATTGGCAGTAGCGTCGCCCAGGGAGAGGGAGATTAATTTGGCCGCGTCGCCCGGTTCTCATCGCGCACTCGCAGCCCACGGTCAGTCTGCCGGTGTAAATCTGCGCACAAAGTGTACTCCTCCGACTCATGTCCGCGCAAGCTTAACTTGTAGACCCTTCTGCTGTTTCCGGGCGCTGCTCGTGTGTCGACCGGCCGGTTTGGCATAGTGCTTGTTTGTTGTTGGTTTTGCGTCAAACTCCGAATGTATTTATTATTATTAAGTCACTTTCTGTTTGTCATGTACTGTCACTGCTATGTGGTCACTGTCTGTTTGTCATGTACTGTCACTGCTATGTGGTCTTTGGGCCCTATTTTTGTGCCGGCGCTAAGCGGCGTTATCCCCTAGCGCAGGCGAATTGCCAGTTTTGTCTGTCGCAAACAGAATATTTCCCGTCTCCACTGAGTTTGGCAATTTCGTGGTGCGCAATGAAGGCGTTTGCGCGACTATGGGTTGGGCAGCGCAATAGGGGGTGTGACAGTGAAAACAGTCCAACTAGACCACCTCTTAGCTGGCGCTGGCGCTCTGTGCAATTTGGTGACTTTATTGATGCGCACATATGAACATAAGGTTATCTGAAATCACATGAGAATGTTTTGTGAATATTGTTAATTTCCCCCCCATGTTGAGGCAAATTGTCCAATCCATGGGTAACTTGCAAGCGTAATCAATTAAGCTAAAAACTATTTCACCACAGCTTGTGGTTATTCAGTGCACGGACATGAAAGACTGAAGCCAGCAGGCCATCCATCGCTACCGTTCAGTAAGATACACCTGTTAAATAAATATATGTTTGTATGCACATTGTTTTTCTTATGTGAAAGGGTTTTATTCTTTCCATTTAACAATTACATTAAGTTAGAAGAAAAGAAACGTTGTTTTTTACGTTGGAAAGCCTACAAATAAGGAAAAAAAGAGATGGTAAAATAAAACACTTTATTTTAACAATGTAGGTCTTAAAATATAAACTCAAATCATGAAAATAACAAATTAATGTCCGCCTTGTTTTACCCCTCTGATTCGCGCGCCAACTTTTCTGCACCTCCTCGCTCTCCCCTTTTGAGAAGCGCTCCTGGCACAGCCATGCAAAACTGTCATCCATGTGAGGAAATTGCCAATTTGCTATAGCGTTAGCGCACTGGTATTTAGACGGCACGGTGGTGCAGTGGATAGCACTGTCGCCTCACAGCAAGAAGGTCTCGGGTTCGAATCCAGGCCGGGGGCCTTTCTGTGCGGAGTTTGCATGTTCTCCCCGTGTCCGCATGGGTTTCCTCCGGGTACTCCGGTTTCTTCCCACAGTCCAAAGACATGCACGTTAGGCTAATTGGAGAGTCTAAATTGCCCGTAGGTATGAGTGTGTGAGTGAATGGTGTGTGTGCCCTGCGATGGATTGGCGACCTGTCCAGGGTGTATTCCTGCCTCTCGCCCGGAACGCATGCTGGGATAGGCTCCAGCCCCCCGCGACCCTGACCAGGAATAAGCGGCTTAGACAATGGATGGATGGATGGATGGCACTGGTATTTAAAGGGATAGAAAATAGGTGTTCTGATTGGCCATTATGAAAACAAACCCCCACCACACCCACATGTATTTTTTTAAAGTTAATCCAACCTCTTTTACAACTGCGCCAGAGGTGCGCTATCGTCCTAAGTCACGAAATTACAGAAATTGCGCTAGACACGCCCTAAAGTGTCACGGTCTTCGCTTTGCATCTGCGTTACCGACACCGTCCTAATTCACCAAAATAGGGCCCTGTCTGTACCGTCCCTTTTTACTATGCCTGCCTTAGGAATTACCCCTCGGGCAATATAGAGCCCCGGGCCCAAAAATCTCATCCATAGACTATCACCGGGTAACTAAAATCTTTTACAATGAAAGTAAGATTATAGTGATAATGTTATAGATACCCTGTCAAGGATTCAGACTAATGATGATCTTTCTCTCTCTTTTGTTAAGGACAGTGTCATCATTGTAAAAAGGATGTTTACATAATGACAATGAGTCCGTATAGTAGTCTCTGTTGGTCACGATGTATGTTTGACCAATCAGAATCGTGCGCTGGTTTATCGTTGTTCCAGATTAAATACATGCTGTTGGTTTATAGCTCTGCTGCTGATCTTGGGTGATAACGTTATCACTTTCTGTTGACATTTGACATTTTAGGAATTTACCAGACGCTCTTATCCAGAGCGACTTACAGTTTACATTTCTTTACATACAGTCCATTTATACAGCTGGATATTAACTGAAGCAATTCGGGTTGAGTACCTTGCTCAAGGGTACAACGGCAGTGCTCCACCTGGGAATTGAACCAGCAACCTCTGAGTTACAAGCCCAGTTCTCTAACCATTACACTACGCTGCCGGCCCTTGACTTCTGGCTGTATTGCTTTCGAAGCAGATTATAGCTTCTAGGGTTTGACTTCCCGTTCACCTTGACAAATGACCACGTCAGTTCCTGTCACCTCATGTTTGTGTCCCTTTCTGCAGACTTCAGAGGAGGAGCTGTTCGGGAACAGCGATGAGAGTCCAGCCTTCGTGGAGTTCCTGCAGTTCCTGGGACAGAAAATCGAGTTGCACGACTTCAGAGGGTAAGCCTGAGACCAGCCGGTACCCCACTGTATCACCCCAATGTTTTATGATTGAAATAATCTCATAACCTCTTTTGCCCTGAGATCAACAAACCTAATGTACCTCTTGAATTATTCATTATTGTGGAGTACATTACTCATGCGACAGGACCCGTCCTGTGAAAGTCGCATTCTGTAAGGGTATTGGAAGTAATGGTAGTGGGCTTAAGGGGAAATGAGTCCTGCCATTGGCTGCTCTGGGTGAACCTCAGCATCCAGGGGGATTGTGGGAAGTGGAGTCCCTCACACCGCGGGTCTCTTCTCCAGATTCCGAGGTGGGCTGGACGTGACTCACGGTCAGACGGGCACTGAATCAATCTACCACAACTTCCACAACAAGGAGATCATGTTTCACGTATCCACCAAACTGCCCTACACAGAGGGGGACTCACAGCAGGTAATGGTCTTCTCAGCTTCCTCTTACAGTAGCAGAACAAGAGTTAAAGGCAAATTCCGCACAGATATTAGGAAGTTTTTCTTTACACAGAGAGTTGTCAATGCCTGGAACAGCTTGCCAGGTCGGGTAGTAGAGGCAGAAACGCTTGGGCTATTCAAGTCCAGGCTAGATGTAGTACTAGATACTCTTTAGATTAGGACATGACGAGCCTAGATGGGCCGAACGGCCCGTTCTCATCATTATGTATTCTTATGTTCTTATGT